>CM021102.1:305485040-305866695 GCA_007115665.2 Sequoiadendron giganteum
ATTACATTCCTTGTCTTATCCCTATTTTGTCCTCTAGTGTCTGGCACTGTAGCAAGTTTATCTTTTTTTTATTGCCCTTTGTTGTAGTTACATAGTGAGAAACTCATCAACGATAATAGGCTTCCCCTCATTTTTCTTTATAGTGGCATACTCCACAAATTTTCCCATCAATGCCTGAAGATTACTCCATTCTAGGATGTCAGACATGAGTACTTGGAAGGTCAATTTCTTGGACCTGTTAGTGATCAGTTCCCAGTTCTTCATGCATTTCAACGTATTCTCGACCACTTGTTCTGATTGGGTGAAGGATCATTTAGAAAAATCCATAAAATTTTACATTAGTGAGTCCACAACCCCCTTTTTCATCTTCTTATGAAAATATGGCCTTATTTTCTCAAGGTCTAGCTTGATGGTAGGCATGTCATAACCTATCATGAGCTTCAGATACTTGTCACAATCCACTGAATGTTCTTTGACCCATTTCAGGTCGAGCTCTACTTCATGGAGCACCCACTCCAAGACTTCTTTTTTGTGGGTTTAGACTCATTTTCCAAATCTCGACCAACCAGAGGTCATCCTTTGTCAAACCCAACTCCTTTTCCCAAGTCTTCTTGAGTATCTTGAGAATGGCCTCGAGCTTAGGATATGTAATCTTATATAATTATAGGAAGTCAGTACCAAATTTATCTATGTCTTTGAGCTACTTTTGCACTTCCTAAAACTTGTTTTCTCGTTCAGATGGCCTGACCAATACTGATATCACCATTATATATCACACATTGAAACTAATATTCGGTAGTGTTGGTCCAAGTTTTTCTTCTCTCCAACATACTTATATGATCCTTGAAAAACAATAGTGGCTCCTCAATAGAAGACTATTATTGTTTGTAAGCCATGAGGTCTGCCACTTGTGCTTTCAATTCCTCCTTGGATGACTGATTCTTATTCAATTGGTGCACAATCATGGTAATAGGCCCTTGAATGTTATCAATCTTCTATTCTCTTATGGTTGTACCCATGTCGATGGTGGGGATATTATAACTCACCCTTTCTTCTTTATCTAGCACTAGGGTGGAAATTTGTACCATCCTGGATCTTGATGCATCCATCATGATATGGGATCTAATCCTCAACTTATTTTCTTTCTTTTTTCCTATTTGGGCTCGTGCTAAGATAGCCACTAGTCTCTCCTTGCGGTCCATGGGAGTGGGGGTCTTCCTTTCTAATTTCTTTTCCAATCACTCACGCATCTGAGATCCTTCCTTCAGTGATTCATGATCATCTTCATGTTGGATCTCTCTTTCCTACTGGTCTAAAGCCTCTTGCTTTGTTTTCTCTTCCTCTTCTTCATATGAGTCTCAAATGAATATGGTATTTTCTTCTTTTGACTAAGTAACAACTATGTTTTCTTTGGGATTATCTTTCCTAAGCTCTTATGATGTTCTACCTCTGGGGTTCTTTTCATCTCATCCTCTTCTTTAGGCTTGTCTTCTTCCCTCCTAGGAGGTTCTTGTTCCTATTGGTTGAGGTGTTTGTTTTTCTCCTCAGTCGGAGGTTTTGTAGATACCTCCATTTCTTCATCTGCTTCTTTCTTTTCCTCGAAAGACTACCTCTCAACTTCCTATCCAACATCCTTGAGTTTTTTAGACAACTCCTCATCAAGTTCTTGGTCAAAGGACTCTACTATGTACTTGGCATCAGGGTCTTCGACATTTTCCTTTGAGGATTGTGACCCTTATTCTTCATATGCTACCTCATCAATAACCACATTTTGATGTTCTAGATGCTCATGGTATTCATCCTTGAATGGATCCTCAGGCTCATCATCTCCCCCTCTAGTTGCCTCCCTCTCTTGTCTCTCCAATTCCTCTGATATTTGCATTGTTTCCTACATTTTGGGTGGTTCTATTAGGGGAGGGATAGGGAGACCGATAATAGCCTGAGCTAGAGTAACCTGTATCGTAGGATTCATTAGCACTCTAGAGAGCTCCATAGGGATATTCTACATATTTTGAACAAAGGCCTCTGGAAGAGTGAGGGTAGGCATTATCACCATGGAGGCTAGAGAAACCATAGTTGATGGAGACATTGAGGAGGATGAAAGTGGGGAGGTTGTTGCAGAGGAGGAATCTCTTACCATAATAGGTGTAGTGGGTGAGGTGGAGGCAAGGTGAACTGAGATGTCTACCATGGGTGGGAAGGAGACAAATAATGCTTGATATTTTGAAGGAGTAACAACAATGGCGATGGTGGGGGCAACAAGAGTAGAGGCGACATGTGGTGACTTAGGGTTCTCGACCTATTCTTCTTCTCCTTAATACAATGGATCCTCTTAGATCATGGAAATATTAAAGAATCCACCCGAATTCTTTTCTTTCTTTATACTCTCACCTTCCGAAGCCTTCCTCTAGTACACTTTATGCTTTGGTTGGAATTCTGACACTTCCTTTGTATTTTGTGACCTGGTGGCTAGAGGATATTTTGGAGCCTCTTTAGTTGGGGCAACAGTAGCCCCACCGTTTGTTTTGGTCTCGAGCTCATCTTTGAGCTTTTCATAGGTTAGATCAGCCCCTTGAAGCTTTAATTAAACGATCTATGCGTAAATCCACTACCTAGTCCTATGCTCCATTGGCTTCGTGAGGATATCAACGGTGTTGACCTATTCCTCATTCAAATATATAAGGGGCAACGGTAGGTTGGTGACAACATTGAATCTTAGGTCTATAACAGTGCTCTCATCTTCAACAATCTGATCTGACACTGGGAATAGCTTGACCATCTTAAAAAAGTAAACTATCATACACATATAGTGTCTCATGCATACCTCCTTGTCATTCTAGCAGTTGGCCCAAATATCTTCAACGTTGCACAAGTGGGTGTACTCCTTTCCAATGAACCTTTTCAATTTTTCGTATGGGTCCATCCTTGGTTGGGGAGTGTAGAGACCCAGGTTGTACTCAATGATCTCCTTCTCAAAATATTCAACACATTGGGCAGCCGAGAGAGCATACATTCCTTTCCCAAATGTGAGAGTATATGGAACTATTGTCTGGTGTTTTCTAAAAATGAGAGTGTGCATTTTGCAACTACCTTGAAACTTCTGACAAGATCAACCGGTCGTTTGGATATCAAGGTAGCTTATATGGCCTTTCATTGAAGCCTTCAGTTTAGATGTAGGTGAATTTGGGGAAGTGAACGAATAGGAATCCAAACCTTTGAATTAATGCATAGGCACTATGTGTGACTCTTCTCTCAAAATCTATTATGATGAGTGTGATAATGTGCTAAATAAAGGCATCATTCACCATGAAATAGTCTTTCTTGAAATTTCAATATTTGAGTTGTGGATGTTTGTCATATACTTTCAACTCTCTCCCTAGAATTGTGATTTGTGCAACAAATAGTCCCCTATAAAGAGAGGGATCAACTAGAAGGTAGACCAAATAGGAAGTGATATAAAACTGAGAGATCCTCTCGACTGCTAGGAACTATTCATGCAGGTTATTACTGATCATCGAAGCCCAATTAAATGTAGTTTTTCCTTTGATAATATCTTCTATAAAATAAAACATATAGTCTTGGAAATAGGTTGTAGTTGGGATGCCCATTAATCTACTTATAAAGGTCACTAATTCATGGTAGTCTTCATAAAATTCACTCCTAAACAACTCCTGAGGCACCTTGTTTGTGTTTCCCCTCTTCCCTTTTAACTAATATTGGTTGATCAATTTCTTACTTTTTAAAGGATCTAGATTGCACATATTCTCTGCATATTCCTTTGTTTCTTGCTCCATAAGGTCAAAGGTAGGGATGTGGAACATTTTTGCAATCAACCTAATATACAGGTCAACCAACACATTACCATCATGGTTCACAATCTTTCTGCTTTTCTCCTAACAAGCCTCTCTACAATCCATCACCAATTTAGGGGCCACAAGAGCTGGTGGGAAGCCAGCTGCCTTAGCCAAACCACTCTTTCTAAGTTTCTTTACATTTTCTGTACTGGGGTTGGTGATGATGCTGTGTCTGAATTCATCTATGTCGCTATGCCCAAGGTTGGTGTTTATAATAATGTCCCACAAGGTAGTAACCTTGGAGGTGACCTCCACTCCCTAAAACTAATACTTCATTTGATATTTGTCTTCCTTTCCTCTTAGGACTTTGGTAGATTTCTTCCCCTTTTCCTTCTCCATGGATGCCTCCGATGGTCTTGCAACCGATTCCATAAATCTTGCAAGTAAATACACAATACATATATTCATGCATAAAAGAAGGGGAGCGTTAGTGAAAACATGCAAAATAGATGTTAGATCAAGTAATTAATCCTTCAAAGATCATAATACCCTTTAAAAACCAATTTTTACCTTTCGTTTGGGGGAGATAAAGCAATGCAAGCCCAAGGATGCGGGTTTCCCAGGGCTAGTAGCCATTTTGGAGGAGGCAGTAGGTAGATGGCAAAGAGGGCATGACGGCCTGCAAGCAACCACCCACACTCTAATTTTTGCATTAAGGATTAGTCATTGGTCGATGCTTGAAGGTATTTGGAATGTGCAGAAACCATCTTGGAGTCATTAGGAAATGTTCCATTAAGTACTTGGGGTCATGCGGGGTTAGGTAATGTGGGGGTAGGTAGCATCAAGATTGTTCGAAGCTTTGTCATTTGAAAATGGCCTTAGCATGGTAGAAACCCACAAAAGGAATCTCGTAATATGAGACTCATAGGAAGGAAGGATGATCACCAAGTATCTTCAATATTCAAGTCCTTCAGAAGGATCCGAGAAGGAACTCGTACGATGCAGTTATGTTGCGGTTGTTTGGGGATGGCAGAGACGGGATGACAGTCTGCACTGTCAAATCCACACGAAGCATTGGCATGGAATATTCACTTGACGAGAGTCGAATGACTGTGGAAGATTCAGATCATGTAAGGGAAGAGATAGATCAAGCTTGTATGTTTGGAAATGAAAGTCAAAGGTCAGTGGCCCATAGATGGCTGCCTATAATAGAATGCCCACTCCCAATCTTTACTTAGCAAATTTTGTGTGAAGGAAACTGGAGGGAGATGGATGATGTGAAATTCACAAAGCAGACAGGTGCAAGCAGACCACCATTTAAAAATGACAAAGAGCATGGGGCAGCCTAATGACAAACCCTCGCAGTGCTCCACCCACAACTAGGTTTAGCCTTAGCGAAATTTTGGGCGATTGGGACAATGACAAAGGAAGTGGAGTCCATGAGGCAGAAGGAAGCAAGAGTTTCATCATTTGAGATAGTGATTGAGGCTACAATGAAACAATAATAGAAAATCTTGTCAAATGTGTTGGGTCTCAAAAATGCTAGTTTGAACCACAAGGGGTTGCCAAGCTCTCACAATGATTTTGGCCAACTAACAAGGTTGACCAATATAGTTGAACCTTTTGCTCTTCAGGCTTTGCAAAACCCAGGTGGGTGCACCTATGTGTATGTTGCAGATTTAAGATGTATTTCCTAGTAAAACAATCTATCCACAATGGCAAAGGGAAGTGGACAGATAAAATCACTACAACTACTCCTACTCCTACTGCACAAATGAAAGGTTTTTGAATTAATTGTTTGATATGAATTTGTATCTCTGGGCTGTGGAAGATCAGTACCTTCTATCCACATGGGCAATGGAGTCAAAAAATGATATGTGTTTCCTCTTATTGGCTTAACTGTAGTTATTAGGCACTCTGAAAATTCTATGGCTGGCATAAAACTTCATTAAATCTATGACTTGCATAAACAGTGCTAGAATGTTTCTCTATTAGGTTCTTCTTTAACTATCCAAAAGAAATCTTAAAACCACTGTGATTTATTAAGAGAATTTAATTCTGGCTTGCAAACACCAATTAATCAAATCACACAAAATGGAATATATTTTGATAAATCAGGGATATGCTTGATATGCTGATTTAAATGATTAAAAGACCTCAAGTTGGAGACAACCAAAATAAAGAGTATAAATTGATGCAACACAACAACTGAACATCAAAAAATAATTCACTAGTTTAAGCATATTATCTCCATTGATTCTGCTTCAAAAAAGAATCTGTCATTCTTTACATTCCTAGTCCCTTCTTGGAAAAAAATCTAACTACTGCCTACTGTTTCTACTCCTCTCTGCTCCCTAATTTTCAATACATTTATACAAAAAATCTCAAACATCACAACTCTTCAATTGACTAGTAAAACCATTTAAATTTCTTAAGAGCAATTAAAATATTTAATTGAGTTGCCTTATCGGATAATTAAATATTTTTTACATAGTTATGCGTTTTATTTTGTTTTAATACTTTTCCTGTCATTTCATTTTATATTTTGCTTCTTTTACATTTGTTGTCTCTGTAGACTTTATTCATATTTACCACTATACATTTGACTGGTCCCATCGCTAACTATCACGGCTACCTCCATCGCCTACTGCCCTACTACGGTTACCAACGTTGCTAGCTACGGTACCATGGTATCAACCTTTCGCCATCGCCTTCACCATCACCGTGTTACCGTGGTCTTCATTTCAACTATGCATGGTATAGAGGTAACTGCTTACCGTCTCCTCTGCTGTTAACTATTTTCTGTCGACTCACCCTTTACCGCACTATCGCGGTCTTTGTCCTCAATGCCGGTGGTTCTACGGCACTAGCATTTACTACCAAGCTCACTGCATATCGCATCACCATGGTCTCCTCCTTGCTTTTCGGCAGTACCATTGTGTGATTGATCTTGACCGCTACATTCATCATCCGCTGCTTACCAACCGGCCACCGCTCTACCGCGTTCTGTGATTTAACCGCACGTGGTGGCGTGGTAAACACTTTTTGCCTGCTCCTTAGCCACCACCATTGTACACCGCCTACTAACTTCTTGCATTCAACCGTTATTGCCACCACTTACTCACTGCCCGCGATAATATCGCAGTCTATGTTTAGACCACGTGCGGTGGCACGATAAGTGCTTTGTGCTTGCCTACTAACCACTACCGCCATACCGCAAGCCCATTGTGGCAGGCCGTGGTAAAGCGGTAAACACATAGAGAATGAAAAATAAGGGAGCGGTAAGTGTATAAGGTGCATATGAATGGATAAAATATTTTTTAAAGGAAAAGGTAGCAAATGAATGGGTTTTAAAATGGCAAAGAACTCAGAATTTTAATGGAAATTTTGGTTTCTAATAGTGGCTCCTGTTGGGGATGAGTGATTTTTCAAATGACTACAAGAATCTAGAATTCTTTGGTAGAGCAGACTGAGCACATGATGAAAAATGAAATTCATGACAGATGGAGGGAATGAAAAGTGAAAGACATGAAAGATGGAGTAAATGGAGAATGGGAAACAATTTTTTCAAAAAGGTAATTTCTGGGAATGTTCATGTACTGGAAAACCCAGACCCTTCTTAAACTAATGTGCATGGAAAAGAGTATTTAAATAGGCATTGCTAAGAATTGTCCATGCACTGGCAATCCTTAATCCTTTGTACCTACTCTGGTTCAAAAAATCAAACCATAAGAGATGGCCCCAGGCCACCCCAAAAAGAGAAACCTGCACTTTCCTCTGTCATAGACTTTGTTCTGAATAGAGCTTATCGAGTTTCTTTTGAAACTATCCATTCTACCTGCCATGTTACATGCATTGTCATTAAAAACCTTCAAGAAATCGTTGTGTTCAACTTGATTCATATTCCTTTCACCACTCTGCATTTCATCATTCTTATTATCATATGAAAACTATTTATCACCCTTAGCATACAAAGTGTATCCAAATTCAATAGAACATTCATAGGCATGCTCATTGTCATATGTTGTTGAATGTGCCTGTAACTGCACTGGGACCTGAAAATCTGAATACTCCTTGGAAATAAAAAAATTCTATCTCATCAACAACTTCTAAAACAATCAAATCACTTTTACTTTCCATTTATTTTCTATCATTAGTTGGCATTGACACATACCTCTAATCCATACAGTCGTCCTCACATATACTTGAATCAACAAATATTGAACACTTATCATCAACAACATGCAAACGAACATCCTCTTCTTGCAAGCAAGAATAATTTAAATCACATACCTCCTCTTTGTGGACACAAACAGATCTTTGATCAGCTTCAAAGAACTCATCATCACTATGATAGAAGCACATGGGGTCATATGAATTGTTACTTTCACTATCAAAACAAATGTAGGCCAGAGCCAAAACTTTGGAATCATCTTCATGTGCACATCTCTGGTATTCAAGAGTGAATAAATCTGAAACTTGCTCATTGCTGAGTGAACATGTTTCATCTAGATCTCTTGCTATTTCTCCAACTTCTTGATCTCCATATGAACTACAGCAATAATTCTGTCGTAGATCAACATCCACAATTTCATCTTCACAATCTGGATCACAATCTATTATGCAAAGGAGAATCTCCATATGTTCATTGCTGGATGACACAATATCTTCTTCTAATTTAGCTTCTGAAGCAGTGCTAATGTACTCCCCAAATGATGTGTCCCCACCAATATCATTAATGCTTCAATCATCTTCCAAATCTGAAAAATTGTCATTAGAGATCCCAGTGGCACATTCTTCCTTATTTTGTTGTATTATTTGATCATTCATGTTATCACCATTAGATTCATTGTTGACAGTGTCCATATACCTTGTCTCAAGCATGGAATCAAGAAATTTATCTACTACATCCAAGGCATGTTGTTTTGATGACTCTGACCAATAAAATGATTCAAGCTCCCACACTCTTGCAAATTGTGTAACAAATGTAGGTCTTGTAGGCCTATGATGAGGAAGTAATTGCATACAGATTTCTACCATCCTGTTGTATAGAGAGTTTTCATCCTCTCCTTCATATTTCCTTATGTCAAAAAATGTATCTAAGGGGGAAATTCCACATTCTGATTCTGTAATGGAGTCTTGGCTTTGAGTATGTACATCATCATCCTCTTCTTGATTATGTAAATAATCATCATCTTTGTCCTCATACTGGCTCAAGAATATTTCTTTTAGATCCTCCCATGAAGATATTCTTTGCACAGGAAAAATTTTAAACCATTCCATTGCACTATCCCTCATAGATCTTGAAAAAAATTTCATAATGACATCCTCTGGATAAATTTGAAAGTTGACAATGAAATTCCAGAATCGTTCCATATGCTCATAAGCGAATTCATCCCGTTCTCCATGAAATTTAGGGATATGCATTAGCAATTCTATCTCATTGTAGGGGTAAGGATTTGGGTAGTTTTGGACATTACTAAAGTTAGATGGTTTATCAATAATTGAGACAAAATTTGGAGGGCCATATGGGTTTTGGTAGATCATTGATCTTTTTTTCGAGAAATGGAAGATGAATATTCATTTGATGTAATGGTTGTGGTGCATAAGTGTTCTGCTATGAATAGAGCACATTACCTCCATTGTCAAAGTTCTCAGTTGTATCATGTGGTGCCTATGGTGTCCAAGATCTCCTAGTATTTGTGTATTCATTCTCATTGTAGGATGGCCTATTCGGTGATGTATTTGGAACATATTCGACTCCCAATTGCAGCATTCGTTGTTTCAATTGTAGTGTTTTTTGTTTCTAGTATAATTGTTGTTGTTCCAATTCTTCAAACTCTTTTATATACCGATGTCTTCTTTCTTGTTCTGTCACCTTGACAAAATTTTACTACTCCACAACATCCATGCATTATATATCAAATTAAAATAGGGTCGCCACCTACTTTTCCAAAAGTAGAAAAATGAATTTGATTATGATATTGCTTTGGTTTGCCCCAGAAAAATCTCCAAAAAAAATGTGAAACCTTGTTGACTCTATAAATGGAAAGGCTGAAAATCTTCCTGAGTAACTCCCCAATAGAGTCGCCAATTCGTTGGGTCTCAAAAACACAGGTTTGAACCACGAGAGGTTGCCAAGCTCTCACAACGCTTTTGGCCAACTAACAAGGCTGACCAATATAGTTGAACCTTCTGCTCTTTAGGCTCTGCAAAACCCAGGTGGGTGCACCTATGTGTATGTTGCAGATTTAAGATGTATTTCCTGGTAAAACAATCTATCCACAATGGCAAACGAAAGTGGATGGATAAAATCACTACAACTACTCCTAATCCTACTGCACAAATGAAAGGTTTTTGAATTAATTGTTTGATATGAATTTGTATCTCTGGGTTGTGGCAGATTAGTGCCTTCTATCCACATGGGAAATGGAGTCAAAAAATGATATGTGTTTCCTCTTATTGGCTTAACTCTAGTTATTAGGCACTCTAAAAATTCTATGGCTGGCATAAAACTTCATTAAATCTATGACTTGCATAAACAGTGTTGGAATGTTTCTCTTTCAGGTTCTTCTTTAACTATCCAAAAGAAATCTTAAAACCACTGTGATTTATTAAGAGAATTTAATTCTGGCTTGCAGACACCAATTAATCAAACCACACAAAATGGAATATATTTTGATAAATCAAGGATATGCTTGATATGCTGATTTAAATGATTAAAAGACCTCACGTTGGAGACAACCAAAATAAAGAGTATAAATTGATGCAACACAACAACTGAACACCAAAAAACAATTCACCAGTTTAAATATATTATCTCCATTGATTCTGCTTCAAAAAGAATCTGTCATTCTTTACATTCCTAGTCCCTTCTCGAGAAAAAATCTAACTCCTAATATCTAACTACTACTTACTATTTCTACTCCTCTCTTCTCTCTAATTTTCAATACATTTATACAGCAAATCTCAAACGTCACAACTTTTCAATTAACTGGTAAAACTGTTTAAATTCCTTAACAAGAATTAAAATATTTAATTGAGTTGCCTTATCAGAAAATTAAATATTTTTTACATAGTTATGTGTTTGATTTTTTTTTAATACTTTTCCCATCATTTCATTTTATATTTCGCTACTTTTACATTTGTTGTCTCTATAGCCCTTATTCATATTTACCACTTTTCCTTTGGCTCGTCCCACCACTAACTGTCACAACTACCTCCATCGCCTACCACCCTACCGCGGTTACCAACGTTGTCAGCTACGGTACCGTAGTATCAACCTTTCACCATCGCCTTCACCATCACCGCATTACCACGGTCTTCGTTTCAACTATGCACGGTATAGTGATAATCGGTTACTATCTCCTCCGTTATTAACTATTTTCCATTGACTCACCCTTTACCGTGCTACCATGGTCTTTTTCCTCAATGCCAGAGGTTCCACGACACTAGCATTTACTGCCAGGCTCATTGCATACCGCATCACCACGGTCTCCTCCTTGCCTTTTGGTGGTACCATGGTGTGATTGATCCTAACCGCTGTGTTCACCATCTGCTAATTATCATTTGGCCACTGCTCTACCGTGGTCTATGGTTTAACCGCGTGCTGTGGCTCGGTAAACACTATTTGCCTGCTCCTTAGTTGCCAGTGTTTTATACTGCCTAATAACTACGTATCTTCAACTGTTACCACCATTGTTTACTCATGGCCCACCACAATACCACAGTCTATGTTTAGACCACGTTTAGTGGCATGATAAGCGCTTTGTGCCTTCTTGCTAACTGTTATTGCCATATCGCAAGCCCATTGTGGGAGGCTGTGGTAAAGCGGTAAACACATAGAGAATGAAAAATAAGGGAGCGGTAAGGGTATAAGGTGCATATGAATGGGAAAAATATTTTTTAAAGGAAAAGGTAGCAGATGAATGGGTTTTAAAAGGGCAAAGAACTCAGAATTTTAATTGAAATTTTGGGTTCTAACAAAATGTCCTATGGTAAAATGTTTGATGGTTTACTCGAGTGATAGATAAGGGTCTCATAGGACCCACTAGGTTGAAGGTTGGGGTCAAATAGTTGTTGAGAAACAACAAAAGAAAGGGAGTCATCCATGTGCAAAAACCTGTACTCGCAGACTTGTAGGAGTCATGAGGATCCTCGCTTGACTTAAGATTTTTGCTTGGTTCAATGGTGACCGTGAGAAGGTGACATCTACTCGCATGTGCAGGCCTGACAAGGTTGATGACCGTAATTTAAATTTTGTCACTCGAAAAGATAATACAATGGCAGTTGGTGACCCATGGGCTACAAGGCCATGAAGGCCTTGATCAAGAACGATGACTAAAGTGCAAGGTTTTGTATGGCTCAAAATGGATGATTTTCAAAGGGTTTCCAATTTTCAAGATGTAGGTTTTGTGCGGAATTTAATATTCTAGCCAGCTTCAAGGTTTTCCCTTTTAATATTTTAACAACTTTGCAAATTTTATCAGAAAACACATAAATGGGTGGCAGAAGAAAACCTACCTAGATATCCCATAATAACCTACAAATAATCTGAAGGTTGTGATGCTCGAATGACAATGGGATCTCGCAAATGTCGAGGCGACGATAGAAGGAAGAGCTTTGAAAAGTTTTAGAAGGAATACCGATGAAAATGACATATCAATTCTAATATTTATAGGATTTTAGCCATTAAATGCCCACATTTTATGCCAGTATGGCAGTCGGTAGTGTTGGTGAGTGTGAGTTTTGAAACAGTAAACGATGCGAAAGGCAGAGACCACAGGTCGGGTGATAACCAAAAGTTGGTCATTTTAAATACTGACAAAGGGAACGACAAACACATATGTGGGTCCTGCAATGCAGGTGGACACGCCAGTTCAGCCACTATGAGGATGGTGAAAGACAAATGAAATCCTGCAAAGGGAAACCCACAGGGGTGGACCCGCACCAGGAAAAAGGTGGAAACTATGAGGACTTAAGGAAATTTGACAAAGGGACTCCACAAAGGTAGAAGACTTAAAAAAATTCAAGGGTGGTGAAACTTGGTCAGCTTAAGATGGTAGTGAACCACCATAAACATCTACTAACAATGGAAAGAGGATTCCCTTACTAGGCTCTTAGAGGTTTTCACCATAAGAGAATTTGGTTTGGGAATGTCACTCTTTCCGCTTTGGTGATATTATTTGAGGGTGATTGCATTCAAATGGAGGATGGGAGATTGATGAAGGTTGTGAATGTGTGTGTCTTTAGTGTGGCTAGAAACTAAAATGAAATTATATTTATCTAATCTATGAAATGTAAACAAAGCAATGTAAAGTAAATGAAAACTATCTAAACTATATGCCTTAAATACATGTAAACAAAAAGTAAATTGGAAGGTTGAGAGAATTGTGTACCTAGGTATTGCAAGTGGTAGATGAGGAGTCCCAAAATGTTCTATAAAATGTCTGAAATCAGCAGAAGGACACTCTCACCAAGTGGGGAGACCTAGTCCTCTTCCCCAGAAAACTTATCGGAACAGGTTTCTTCCAAAAGGCTATTCAAATCCAAAAAAATCCCCAAATGGTAACCTCAAAGGAACTAGGTCACCATTATTAGTGACCTAGTCCACTTCTGAGTTATTGGGAATCTAGAAGTGGATGTTGGAGCCTTTGGTTTGCACTTTGGTTCCCGATAGGTGTCTGGTTCAGGTTCGATAGAAAATGGGCTGAAAGGGATCTCCAAGCTCCAACTAGGGCTTTGTTGACTTGAATCAAGTTGATGGGTTGAGAACTCCTTCCAAGCACCTCAAACCTGTATACAAAAACATCTGAAAAACACACATGCAAAGAGGAGATAATGATTAGGGTTAGAGAATAGGGGTTTGCCTTATTCAAATCCCATTTTGATAATAAAATCTAAATGAAATCTAATGAAAGGAATAGAAGATTGAATGACAAAGAAAATATAAATTCTTGCCAAATCCTTTGTTGAAGATTTCTGCAACATCCAAGAGCAGCTCCAATGGAGGTTGCTTGTCAAACCCTAATTCTTGTTTGCTTGCTTTGGAAGACTTGAATGTTAGAGTGCTTGTCAAGAGGAGTGAAGGTGAAAAATAGTCTAGTTAGGGGGGAAAATGAGGATGAAAACCCTTATTTATACATGCAAAAACCCTAATTTTCTTGAAACTGACTTTGATAGGCCAACCTTAAGGTTTTGGGGGAAAATTCCCGCAAGTTTTATGTTTTAATTTTGAATTTTATGCCTAAAAGGACTAGGTCGCCCAAAGTGGCGACCTAGTCCACTTGGGAAAATCCAAGTGGTGGTCGAGAACTTAATGATGATTAACAATGTTTATTAGCTTTGCCTCCCGAAACACACTTTAATCGGGCCTAAAAGTACATTAAAGGGACAAAATTAGCATTGAAAAGGGTTAATTAAGGGGTGATAAGCCTAAATATGTGTGAAAATGCATTACAACACTTTACAACACTTTGTCATAAGGCTTAGGAAGGTGTAAGAAGGTGGTATTTAGGTGAATTATGTTGAAAGGGTCTTAGAAAAGTGAGTAAATGTGTCACAACACTTCACAACACCTTAGTAAATGTTGTTGGATTATTATTTAATTGCAAGCTTACAAGACTAAATCAAGGTAAAACAAGGCAAAATCCTACGCAAAAGGCCAAAATGAGTGAAAACGTGCCAAGGAATACACTTTTTGGTGACACATTTAGCCCCCACTTTAGTGAGAGTATGAATGTTCTTCAAAATCACACTAAAGTAGTTGAATCATGTGTGTCGAACAAGATCTAAAGTACTTGTGATAGTAAGGTGAGATGACTATGGTCAAGAGGGATGATCAAGCCCCTAGGATCAAAATACCATGGTAAACTAAACATAAGAATAGTAGATCACACAAGGGGTGATGTGAAAAAGGTGAAGAGAGAGAAGAGGAGTTAGATCAAGCTTCGACTATTTGTCCAACTAGTTATGGATCAGATCTAGGTTTTTTGTCCAAGAGAAAAGGATGTACTCACTCTAGGCTGATGAGACTTTTGATTATTTGTTGGGTGAGAATGCCAAAAGGTGGTGAGATACATACACACGATTGGTATTCACTCACACAAAAAGGGTGGCCATGGGGAAATTTGTGCTGCTAGTTGGGCTTCCCACTCAACCATACCAAAGTTATACCTCCTGATAACTTTGATAAGGTACCACATAAGAGACGGGTGTGGTTCATGAGACAAGAAAAGCCTTGGATGCTTAAAAACCATGAAGAGGTGCAAGATGGCACCACAATCATGCAAATTTTGTTATGCAAAGTGCAAAATGAAAAATGCAAAAAGTTATAATATAAAGGGATTGTTTGAAGGATTCTTGTTTCGGTCATGCGAGGTCTTTTACTTAGGAAGCATTGTGTCTAATGTCTCCAAGAGAGGACCGATCAAAGAATAGAAGATTCACAACTTAGGGTATGTAGTGCATCACATTAGACCACTAAGAGGAATGTAATATGCTAAGATAGGTCACTTTCATGAAGGACATTACACCTAATGTCATTCACAAAGTGAGAGATTTTTTGTATGAAGTGGAAAGGCTGCACCAAGAACCAAGGAAAGGAAAATGCAAAAAGAAATAGTGTTAGGGTATGCCCCCACTTTAAAGGAATTTCTATACACCATTTTGTGAGCAATTTCTTTTAAAGTAGGGAAAGGAAAAAAAAGGCAAAAAGGAAAGGAAAGGGAGATGAGAGCCTACTTAGAAAGCTCTATTCCAAATGATATGTTTCCAAGCAAGGTTGCATCTTGGAAATGATAGTATGTCACATGGGAGTTAACCTTAAGACATGTTGTCCACATCTTAAGCTTTCTCTTGTATGATCATGAGATGTTAACATCTAGTCAAAAATATGTAATGACAAGTGACATATGAGGAAATGGATAACGAACCACTTTCCCCCACTTAGTGCAAGGCAAAGGTGAGCTGAAAGGATGAAGGTATGGATTGGGGAGAGGAATTAGGTGTCCCCATAGGAGGGAGAGCACCAAGCTCCATGAGATGGTTGAGGTTTATGGTTGGAAGGAGATGGAGAGGAGGGAGGTAACCATAAATCTTTCTTGAAAGAAGATGATACATCAGGTGATGTTATGTGTTCGTTGCATCCATGTGTAGGAAGGAGATGGTGGCCGATTCCATAACAATTTTCCAAATTGGATGAAGGGGTTGGGTGTTGTTGAGAAGGATTGGTTTCTATATAAGAACACAAATCCTTTTTATTTTTATGTGTTGCTCCTCCATGAGGGATGGGAGAGATATAGCCCCCATCACCACCATGGGGTAATGGTGTTGATGTGGAATGAAGTTGAGCATATAAGACATAGGTTGGTTTTGGTGTAGGTCATGAGGTTTCACATTCTCCTTGAGAGGGAGGAATAAGACCCCAAGTGTTATGAGAACTTGTATCTAGAAATGAATTGTTTGTATATGACTCTTTGGACCAAGAGGGTGAGATTTTGGAATTTGTATTGGAAGGAGATGTAGAATCTAACAACCCCCAATGATCACGAAAGAGTGTTGTTGTAGATGAAGGAGTAGCATCAACCTGGATAAGTTTGGATCTAGGAATGGAAGGATTAGGGGAGTTGGAAATGTTATGGTGAGTTGATTCATAGATGTGTGCATCTACATCAACTGTGTATATCTTGTGATTGTACTCAAATTTCATTGTGTAGTGAAGGGTAGATGGGACTCCTTTCATAGCATGAATCTAAGGTCTCCCTAGTATAAGATGGTATAGAAGGGGTCTTGGCATGATATGGATAGGATTAGGAAACACTATAGGTCTGACATTAAGAGGTAATGTGATAATCCCTAGTGGTTTCCTATTAACATTATCAAAGCCACAAATATGAACATCATTAGGTTGAATGAGATTTTTGTCTATGCCAAGTTTATGAAGGAGATCCATGCTACAAAGATTAATTTCTATCCATTGTCTATGAGAGTGTTCCTGACTGGAGTTTCATTAATGATCACCTTTATCATCAAGGGAACTCATGTTTAGAGAATGTGATGTTAGATTAGGGTATTGACATGGGACGAGAGGGGAGTTTGAGATTGTTTGATTTTATGTAAGATTCAATCTCTTCCTTCTATATTTGTGCCATTTCATGAAAGAGAAATTGGACTATAGGTGAGATTTGAATAAGCTCCCATACAAATATATCAACAAGAATCTTTTTAAGGTCCTCAACACGAGGGACTCTAATGTGAGAAAAGGGAAATGGCTGAGGAGAGGTGGGTGATCCCCTAGGTGTTTGAGTCTCTAAGTTACAACTTAGTGGCTATGAAACATTGTTATGAGGAGATTGCATCATGGATTTCAAGATATCTCTTGGTTTTTATGGGATTCACTAATGGGAGGAGACTTAGGAGGCTCATTAATTAAAGGAGATCCCACTTGTGTCAACATAACCTCAAGAATCTTGTCTTTATGTTCAGGACTGGTTAATGAAGGGGATGTGAATTTCACTTGATTAGATTCTCTTAGGGAAGGTTTAATGTTTGAAGGATAGATGTCAAGGTTAACACGTTCTTGCACCATGAAATTATCTCTAGGATGAGAGTTTTTAGAGGAATGAAAAACTGAATGTTCTACACATTCAAAGGTTGGTTATGTTAAAGGGACTCCATTGCAAGTAGGAGAATGACTAATGGTGTAAATGTTGTGTTTAATAAGGGGTTCCCTAGAAGGAGGGGGACAACTAAGACACTCATGGCTTTGATCAATTGTATCTTCTATCAACAAAGTATCATCTCCACACCTAGGAGAGATACTAGGAGAAGGAAAAATGTTATTGTCATGATTCCTTATGGTAATGTTGTCTTGTTTTTCAAGAGAGGTGAGAGGAGAGAAACAACTAGGATTCTCAGATCTCACCTTAATTGGTTCTTCTGACACCATAATATATGCATCACCAAGAGGAGAGAGATTAGGGGAAGAATGAATATGATTGTTCAGAATGTCCATGTTTGTATTCTCTATCACTAAAATGCTCTCATGCAGAGGGGGTAGGGAAGGTTTCTTAGCATATCTAGATATATAAGACATTAAAATTGTTTGAACAAAAATAAAATGCATTTTTAACCATGTCATGCAGTGTTTTAGTAATATGAACAATGTAGATGGAAAAATATAGAACATGTATATCCAGTGTATTCTAAGTTTGAAGAATGTAAACACTGTAGATGAAAGAATTAAAAGTAATTTTAGAAAAATTACGTAGAGTTTTATGAATGTAAATAGTGAATAAGAAGAAGTGAAAAGTACTTTAATGAAGATTATTCACATTTTTAGAAATGTAATCATTTTGCAGATCTGATTAGGAAGGTAAATAAAAAATGACTACCCTAAATGGTTGATTTTGAGAAAGAAGCAGAAAACCTATGTTCTCAGAACTATCTACACTTATAGTATATGGTACTAGGAGGTTTCAGAGGCTATAATAGATAGTTAAAAATTTGAATAGGGACTAGGTCGCCCAGAATGGCGAACTAGTCCCAATAGGGATTTTTTTCAAACTTTTTGAAGTTTTTGAGTGGTTTTTGATGTGTTTTAGACTGTATGGTGTATTTCTAAGGTGAAAATGCAGAATTTTATAAGTTTTCAATGAAATTATATATGCACAAATGCAAGTTAAAATGAACTTTCACTAATGTAATATTTGATAAGCCCTAGGATGCAAACAATACAAAATTTTAATGCAATGCAATGCAAGCTACCTCCTAAGATGAAATGAAAAATCAAAAATTTAACTAGTGTTGGATAGTCAGGTTCAGCTAAATGAACCACAAAAAAAGTCTACTAACAAGGGAAAGAGGATTCCCTTACTAGGCTCTTAGGGTTTTTCACCCTAAGAGCACTTTGTTTGGGAATGTCACTCTTTCTGCTTTGGTGATATTCTTTTTGGGTGGTTGCATTCAAAGGGAGGATGGGAGATTGATGAAGGTTGTGAATGTGTGTGTGTCTTGAGTGTATCTAGAAACTGAAATGAAATGATATTGATTGAATCTATGAAATGTAAACAAAGAAATGTAAAGTAAATTCAAACTATCTAAACTATATGCCCTAAATACATGTAAACATAAAGTAAACTGGAAGGTTGAGAGCTTGTGCACCTAGGTATTAGAAGTTATAGATGAGGAGTTCTGGAATGTTCTTGAAATTGTTTGAAATCAGTAGAAGGACACTCCCACCAAGTGGGGGGACCTATTCCTCTTCCCCAAAAAACTTGTCGGAACAGGTTTCTTCCAAAAGGGTATCTGAATCCATAAAAATCCCCAAATGGAAATCTTAGAGGGACTAGGTCACCATTATTGGTGACCTAGTCCACTTCTAAGTTTTTGGGAATCTGGAAGTGGATGTTGGAGCCTTTGGTTTGCACTCTGGTTCTTAATAGGTGTCTAGTTCAGGGTTGGTAGAAAATAGGCTGAAAGGGATCTCCAAGCTCCAACTAGGGCTTTGTTGACTTGAATGAAGTTGATGGGTTGAGAACACCTTCCAAGCACCTCAAATCTGTATACAAAAACACCTGCAAAAACACATTCAAAGAGGAGACAATGATTAGGGCTAGAGAATAGAGGTTTTCCTTAGTCAAACCCCATTTTGATAATCAAATCTAAATGAAATGTAATTAAAGGAATGGAAGATTAAATGATAAAGAAAATACAAAATCTTACTGAATCATTTGTTGAAGATTTCTGCAACATGCAAGAGAGGCTCCAATGGAGGTTTCTTGCAAAACCCTAATGCTTGTTTGCTTGCTTTGGAAGACTTGAATGTTAGAGTTCTTTTCAAGAGGAGTGAAGGTGAAAAATGGTCTTGTTAGGTGGAAAAATGATGATAAAAACCCTTATTTGTACATGCAAAAACCCTAATTTCCCAAAAATGACTTATGATAGGCCGACGTTATGGTTTTGGGGGAAAATTCCCACAAGTTTTATGTTTTAATTTTGAATCTTATGCCTAAAAGGACTAGGTCACCCAAAGTGGTGACCTACTCGACTTGGGAAAATCCAAGTGGTGGTGGGGAATTTAATGATGATTAAAAATGTTTATTAGCTTTGCCTCCTGAAACACACTTTAATCGGGTCTAAAAGTACATCAAGGGGACACAATTAGCATTCAAATGGGTTAATTAAGGGGTGATAAGCCTAGATAAATGTGAAAATGCATTACAACACTTTACAACACTTTTTCATAAGGCTTAGGAAGATGTAAGTAGGTGTTATTTAGGTGAATTGTGTTGAAAGGGTCTTAGAAAAGTGAGGAAATGTGTCACAACACTTCACAACACCTTAGTTAAACGTTGTTTTATTATTGTTGAATTACAAGCTTACAAGACTGAATCAAGGTAAAACAAGGAAAAATCCTATGCAAAAGGCCAAAATGAGTGAAAAAGTGCCTAGGTATACACTTTCTAGTGACACAAGTAGATTTAGGACTTATTGACCACTTGAGACTCAAAGAAGGGGGCACACAAAATGAGATAGATACAAAAGCGACCTGATAGAAGCATAAAAAGAAAGGGTCCGCATTCCAAATGGGGCGTGTGTTCTATAGGAATAACATAACCCATGTGAAAGTTGTGTAAGTTTAGTGATAACTGAATAAATAGTTAGGGGTTGGGTAGAACTCACATTAATATAAAATAATGGATGCCTCTCTCATGGCTCAAGTGCTCATTTAGGCTTGAGATGAGATGAGAAGGCTTGGAATGGAAAGATCAACTGCCTTGTCTTCATGAAAGCTATGTTGATTGCACATGATTAGAATGGGGGCTGGGGATCGGTTGAGGTTGCTAGGGTAACCCAAGATGGGGCTTGGGACCTAGGAAGATCCGCATTGGGTAACCCATATCGAGCTATGCAATGACACTATTCCCTATAGCAACCTTATATACTTTGTTTATTTTCCCCTTGTTGTTTATGTACCTCTAGAAGTGATTGCTTCTTTATATTTTTTTTTTTACTCTTGTATGTTGGAGTGAGGTTAGCTTACATCTTCTTGATAGTTGGTGTAGTGGGTCCTTATTTTCATCTCCTAGCATGGGGGGTAGACCTTAGGATTCCACATGGTAGCGTGGAATGTGCTATGCACTCCATTGGGTTCCTTGTTGATGTTCGTGAGCATGGATGTGGTACCATATGCAAAATTTCCAGAGCTTGTACCAGACTTGAAGACAACATTGATGTTTTATAATGCAATCTTTTAAGTTGTACCTTATCATGTAATTGTAATATGATTCCCATTGTTATAAGGGAAGCTTGATGTAAACTTGTAAATAGTATAACGATCTACTCCATGTATGGAATATGGTATATGTATACATTGGTTCACATTTTATGCAATTAAATGGTGTTGTATATGTGGAAATATACAAACTTAATTCTTTGATGTAGCGGATGTAGATGAATTCTTGTTATAGTTGTTTTATGATGTATGTTAGATCAATTAGTTAATTTCTATATTCGTAATGCAGTCATGATACCCTAAAGTACATAGTTAGAGATTATGTATGTGATAGCTTATATATGTTTAAATGCATTATATGTTAGTATTGTATAATTTATATTTAATGTTAGTTTCTATAAAAAAAATTATGCCATAATTGTTAGTTAGATGTGCTGTCCTTTGGGGTTTCACGGTGGGGTGTTACATTCACACTTACATCAATGACCCTTTTTGAGTCTTAGCTCGAGAGGGAGGTTTTTAATCTTCTTTGTTTGGTTGCACCGAAATTTCTTGTAATTTTGATACATTTGTAGTTTTAACTTCTTTACAGATGAACCTATGCCAAATTCAGTCTCCACGTCGTGGATAACTACTTTTTGTAGGTGCATGGGTATATTTAAGAATGTAAAATGTAGATGGTCTTTGAACTATTGAAGGCATGATTCCTTCAACCTATTCACAAATGTTTTTCCAGCATCTATCATTCATACTTCGCCTAAAACCACATTGTATTTTATCTTGGTATCGTAGCTACCAATGCAAGATGCAAAACATGGCATGGTGGAAGAATTTTGTGTCCTAGGAGTTGTTGGGACATTGGAATTCCTTGCTCCCTAATCTACATTCTTAGAGTTTATTGTTATTGATTTCCTCCTGGATCTTTTTCTCAGTCTAGGACTGGGTGGAGAATAAATTGTTTCCCTTTGACACGGTTGATTTGTTTGTAATGTTGTAGGGGCTTTACCAGATCAGTTTTCTATGTATCTAGCAAGCATTGTCAAGTCCACACCATCCAATTTATTTTCTACCTCTACCCCCAATATGGAATCCAATGCCTCTTTATCTTTGTCAGTCTCATGCCCCTATATATATTTAAATTAAATTTCTTCTTTTAAATCTAGAAATAAAAAACTAAAAACTAAAAATCAAAGTGTATATGTAGGATCATGATGGGCCAAAAAGTGGTGATATGTAAGTGATATGATGGCCCATGTGGTTGACTTTAAATAAACCAAAACTGATGAAACGAAAAGAATTTTAAAGGAGATTCTTATCTTTTCACCAGTGTAATTTATGCTTTACTTTGAATTTAATAAATAATTATTATTCATTTTCTATTTGAATTACGACTAAAGTCCTAATTGATGGGTTGATTGAAACACATCTATAGCTTTCAAACGGTATCACATTTTTTGAATCAAAAATATGTGTCACATTCTATGCTTCACATACTATAAGATTGAAAAAACTATATTTTATGAATTTTTGACCAAGTTAAGGTGGTCAAACATGCGATTTTTTATATTTTTTAAAAGTTGTAATAAAAAAATCATAATTAATTATTTACTTGGATAAAATTACAAAAAAATATGCATCACATCAGGACATGAATCCTCTACTTATATCTAAAATATTATAAAAACAATTTATCATTTTATTGTGATTAGGGTGGTTAGACAAACACCTACTTCTTATTTTTTCCTTGAAATTTAAGTTCGAGACTGCATTGAAATTATAAATTTTCACCAGATAGTTTTTTTTAAATAAACCCTTGTAGTTTAGAAACTACATTCAATTTTCTATAGATTATATTCTTACATATTTTTAAAATAATATAGATAACTTATTCAAATTTTTATGTCAAGTTGCCTAAATTTGATTTTCTCAATTTTCATTGCCACTTAAGGGCCTATTTTTTCCATGATGATCCTACACATACCCCAAAAAAATAATGGAAACATTTACAAATCTATAAATTGACAATGAATTACCTCATTGTAGCCAAAGTCAACTCTGTTTGCTCCCTTCCCTTTATTGCTTGACATTTGAGGTGACTAGGGAAATTTATTTTTGTCCAGTCTATGGAGGAAAACAAATTACACACTGCCAAGTATGAAACAATTGCTAATTTATATACATTGTGTGAAGTAAAATTTTTCCTTAGTATGCTTTTGGTTTTTTGGCTTTATTTTGTCTTTAGGAATACCCAAGCACAAAAAGATTGTATTTCTGATGGGCGTGAAATGTGCCACATGGTGGTTGCACATGCTTTGTTAATCACTCTCTTCTCAGCTAGGAGTCAGACCATGTGTCAGCTAGTCGGACATTTTTCTTCAATCTACTTTTCACAAATCTGAGACTATTCACCTAAGTGACATGTCATCTCTTCACGCTAGAAAGCCCTATCTTGGGAGTCTTCATGCGGAGACCGTCAAGATGTATTTTTTCTTGTTCTAATGAAGGGATGTAAGTTGGTGCCACCAAAGCCACTTGGTTGATCGAAAAGACCTCTGCCAGACTGTCTTTCTGGGATCTGAGCAATTATGAGGGGTAATCCTAATGAAATATCTAAATGATATTAATGCTAGAGTTGAAATTTGGTGGAAGGGATTGCAACAACTTCACAAAAGATCTAGGATTCGATTTACCAGCTATCAAGAGTGGACATCTGTCAAATTAATATGTAACGAAGTTAGCATTTCTCTCTCCTTGGAAGCTATATATTGGAAACAACAACAAGAAGGAACGGTTCTTGAAGTTTTCCTATTGGAAAAAGTTTCCTTCATTTTTATAGTTGGTAGAAATATTTTCTTTTAAAGGTTTACAAAACACTACTTCACTCTGGCATGTTATGTCTTTTATATGATCAAACTATTATCATATTGGAATCCGATCTCTATTTTAAAGTTCATCTATATTTGAAGTACAAGTTATTTTGAAGAAATATCTGAAACTATGCATGATATGGTCTTTATCAGTATTTCTTTCTTTATATCTTTGTCTAGAATAGAACACTGTGTCTTGCTTAATCTAAATAGTTTGATTATTAGAATTCTATGCTATTTTTGTATGTGATTAGGCTATAATCTGTTGAAACTGGACTATGTCATTGGACTTCTCCATTTTCTCCGAGGATTATTTTTTTTTTATGATATATTGCTATATTAGGAGGAAGGGTTTATGTTGCTTTTTGAACTTTTTCTATTAGTTCTTGAACTTCTATGTTTGATCAGATCTTAAGACGCACTTCCTGAGAGAAAATTGAATGACTGCACATGTTCTTGTATCGAGCCTCTGTTGTTCATTCTCTTCCCAACAATGAAGGGATGTGGTGTTCTATGTCTATCATATCACTCATATAAGGAAACTTGTGGTTTTGAATAGTTGTAAAAGCGTTGGCGCATCTCCACTTTAAACATTTTTTGTTTGTATTTCTTTCTACCCTTTTCCCAAACTTAGAGAAGTGTCAACTTTCTATAAAAGTCCCAGAGCTATTCATTGAGGTGCATATTTTACCCCACTCACTGAATTTCCCATAAGACTATCAGAGAGGTGCAAGCTTTGATGATCAACAATTCTTTTTCTGGCACACCCGGTGGGACTCAAAACCACAATCACCTAATTAGAAGTCAAAAATATTTTTGAATTAGACCAAGGAAGAAAAATAGAGGTTTCATGCCTAGGGTTCAAACAAGAGCATCTTCGAAGGGTAACTTTTAGTACTCCCAGCTACCTTCCTCGGTACCTAGGAGAAGAAGAGTCATAGGTTTTGTATCGCTTGTGAGAAGCAGTAGAGTAAGGAGTAAGAGTCTGTAGTTTAGAGCCTTATCCACTCTGCCTAGAGGTGATAGTTTCTAAATAAGAATACCAGTTTACCCGTTATATCAAAACTTTTTCTCCATGGCCCACGTACCCCCTCCTACTCCTAGAAACTTTGTCACCTGAGACAGTGGTAATCCGCTACTGCCACTGATCTCGCCTAATTTATGGCCCACCATACCCCCTAATGCCCTCAAAGTTATTCCAAAGTTTTATGGGGAAGACTTTATAACCCCTTTCGATCACCTCTAAGACATAGCGAAAGTATGCAAGGTCCATAATATTTTGAAGAAAAATATCGCTATGAGATTGTTGGATGCCTCTTTCAAATGAAAGGCTCAAGATTGGTATAGATCTCTGATTCTTGATTCCATTAGCTCATGGGACGACCTTAGAGAAAAACTTTTTGAACAATTTTCAGAGAAAGGAGATTGTTTTTCACTACTACACCAGCTGATTACCATCAAGAGAGCCCCACAAGAAGCCATGAGCTACTTCAACACCAGGTTTAACAAAACCTCGCAGAGGATCCCAATGATCGTACAACCTCAAGCTGCCATGGTGTTCATGTTCTACTTGAAAGAAATCAATTCAGATATCGTGATTCTGATAACTTCCATGGGAGGAGATATCTTACTTGATGTCTATGAAGTGGTGGTACATGCTGAGAATAGTTTGATAGATGTGGGAAAGCTTCCACCATGACCTCTGATGCCTATTTTTTCAAAAATCACAGGTATACCACTCTGAGAGGAGTCTACTCTGAAAAATCTCATGACACAGATGATAGGTTCAGTTCCACCCCAGTCCATGTATGTATACCCTACCACATAGCCAAGCACATTGGGTTCTTCCTCTATAATAACACATCTCAATGATATGAAGATCTTGATGTGGTCCTTCGCTAATGAGCTAGCTCTCATGAAGTGACATCAAGCAGTCCCTTTAAAGCAAGCCACCCAGACCTACCAGGGATGGAGACCCTTTTATCAGTAGAATCAATAGAGTACGTTCCAAAGACCTTTGGGTTGAGGAGGTCAATATGTGGCTTTCGCCAATCAAATAGTCATCATCACCATGTCGTTACAAACGGTCAAGGATAGCCATAGCAAGGAGTTGATTCCGAGTCAAAATAACCCGACGGATGATGAAAATGCATGGTGTTTTCCATAAAATGATGGTCATATGCCCCAAAATTTCCCTAAAGGAAATTTGTAGTAAAGAATAGAGGAGCAAAGGAACAAAGGTTCCTAGCCAAATGCGGAAGGATGCGAGTATTCCAAGATGGAGAATACCTAATTCAGATTGCAAATGCAAGGGATGTTCATAGAACAAGAGTTGGACATTGCACCCTATTAGGCACTTTTCTTCTGGATGGAAGAAGAAGATGCATTTTTTGCAAATGAAGCTCCGACAGCCAACACCCTATAGGTTTAGTTAGACTACAATACCAGTTCCAAGAGGAGACTCATAGGGGAATATGTGTCACAAGCTCTACCCCATCCTCAACCCTGACAACCCTCGTCGTGAGAAAGACAACTTCCCAAGTCAATTACTCAACCAATTGTTTAGCCAACTTAGCAACAACTAATTCCACTATCATTTGACAAGTTTCCTGATAAGACATCAAACCCATTTGCAATGGATCATCTTACCCCAAATCCGAGATAGATTCCGTCATTCAGACCAAAGATCGTGTCGGTCGAAACACTCAACGTGGTGGAGTAATTAAAGAAGGAACCTGCTAATGTATCATTATGGGATGTAATATCTATCCTCGAGCAAGAGACATTCCTTAAAGAATCATTGAAGACTGAAGAGCCAAGATTGCAGTTAGATGAGTTTCCATCATACGATCCACATAAATATAAAGAACCCACGTCGGATCTTCATATATCAAAGGCTACAACTTATACAAATGGCATGGATGAAGTAAAAGAGAAAGAGGTACGAAATCCAAAGCCCACTCCTTTCTTTCTGACATTAATTGTGAGAGATAAAATTTTGCACAACAATATGATTGACTTGGGAGCTAGTACGACAGTCATGCCAAAGCAAGTGGTTGATGCCTTAATGCTCAAGTATGAACCTTTGGAAAAGGGGATCATGCAGTTAGACAAAAAGAAGGTTTTGATAGTTGGTCGGATAAAAGATCTATCCTTAACCCTCTTTTCATGCCCAAGACAAATAGTCTTGCAAGAGGTAGTTGTAATAGACACCCCCCCAGTCTTTGGGATTTGTCTTTCTAGAGATTTCACCACAAATTTGGGTGGATATCTAGTACTAGACTGGTCCCATCTGATATTAAGAACCAAGCATGGGGTAAAGATGAAGATTCTTTCATAATCATTACACTCCAAAAACATAGTGGATAACGTTGTCCTCTATTTTGAAGCAACACATACTTCTTTTTTAAAACAAGAGGAATATTGTGTGGAAATACTAGAAGATGAAGATACAAGTGATCAGACCCCTAAAGATGAACTTCTCCTCAACCAGTTAATCGAATCCGATCCGTTCGACAATTTTCATGCCATGAGACTAGGTACATATGTGATATTTGACTATGACATGGTTCATCTGAAATTCATGAAAGATCAGGAAAGCTATGACGATTCGATGGATAATCGCTTGTGGACCTTGTATTTTGACAGTGCTAAATGCAAATTTGGTTCTAGAGTAGGGGTCCTATTACTATTTTTGACATGACCAAAGACTCTCAAAGCCTATCCATTCTAGTTTCCATGCTCTAATAAGGATGCATAATATGAAGCTCTGATTCACGGTCTGTTTCTCACTGAACGAATGCACACAAAGAGGTTACATGTGTTCAAAGATTTTGAGTTGATAGTGAGCCAAGTCTGAGGGCAAGCAGTAGCTAAAAATACAAGGATGAAGGCCTACAAACATCAGATATGGGATTTAATTTAAGGCTTTGAGGCTTTCAATGTGCAAGTCATTCCCTGATTTTAGAATAGTATAGCATATCAGATGGCTACTATTGTTAGAGTAATAAGTCATTTCACATAATTAATTTACTCATATTGGTTAATTAATTAAGTCACTTATCACTTTAGGTTTACTTAAAGTAAAATTAGGCAAATTAATAATTATTTATTCATTATTAAGTGTGCACACTAGGGTTAACTAATTTTAGGGTTTTGATCTCCTTTCTTAAGGATTGATCTCATTGTAATTATTCATTCTCTTAATGCATTTTTTTGTTGAGGCTTGTAGAGCATCTTTGTTGTTCTGGAACAGCTTTCTTTTTTTGTGAGAGGTTATTGCTTGCAGGTGTTCACTAGGGTCTGTGATGTTGGTTTATCAACTTCTACATGTGATTAGAGCTTCAAATTTGTAGCTTCATGTTCATCTTTTGAAGGATATTGCCTTACAGTGATTTTTAAGTGCAAGGGTTTTAGTGAGGGATCATTTTGCAAGATCTGGGGGTATCCATTTTTTCTATGCATTTTTTGGAAAAATGGACATCTCCATCACAATTAAAGTACCCAAAAACCCTATAAACTCTTGTCATTTCATCGATTTTTGAAAATTTGAAAAAAAGGAAAAAAAATTGCTAGAGAGGTTGGACGGCCTCCCCAGAATGCTTCACGAGGCAAAATGACTTGAAAATTGTGAAATAAATAAATAAATAATGCGATTAAAATCCACACGACCAGTTCAATTTGGAGTGCCACCCAGCGGCCACCAGGAGGCCACTAGGTGACCACCAACCCACCATTGCCACCACACCACCGCTCATCCCGCTGCTAGCTCTCACAAGCTTCAATCAACAGTCTGCAGTCCTATTGCACACCAAGTGCTCCGTGCCCAACCTTTCAGCCTTCCAACCCCCATTGCTCGGTCACATGGGTGACTAGGGTGTCCACGCCAGCCCCCTGGTTCTGCATGTGACCAGGGGCTTATTTTTTTAGACCTTGAGGGCTGTTGAAGGGCTTATTGGGTCTTTTGGAGGTGTTTTACAAAATCAGGTGTAAATTTTGCATTTTAGCTCCGTTTTTTGAAAACAAGATATCACCAGAAAGCTAATTCTTAGAACGATGCTCTAGTATTGGTTATTTTTTCTAATTTTTTTGTTTAGCTGCCATTTTTGGCCTCTGAAGTTATAAGTAGTTGTTTTCACTCTAGGAGGCATAACTTTTACATTTGGACTTCGTTTTGTGCAAATGAATAGGCATCAAAAAGCTAGTTTAGTGCTCTATACAGATCTTAGACCTAATTTTCAAGAATATTTACCAAATATTTGATATTCTTATTTCATCTTAGATTTTTCTTTCCTAGTTATTTTCTTGGGAAACGTGTAATTCAAACTATTTTTTTTTATTGAGTATATATTGTTCTATTCACATGGATTCACATAATATTTCTTCCCTTACTTCATTCAACTACTTTGGTTGGAAAAAAGAAATGGAGATTCATTTGAAGCACAAAGGGTTGTATAGGGTGACCATGGGTATAGAGGTTGAACCTACAGGTGTTGCTGAAAAGAGAAAATGGTTTAATAGATGTTATGAGGCATTTGGGACATTATTCTTGTCTTTTTCTTCATATCTACTCTTCCATTTGGATTCTTGCACTACACCCAATCAAATCTATACTACTTTGAAATCTTTGTTTGGGAAGCAGGATACTATGAGAGGGTTTTAGTTGGAGAATGAGCTTATTGGCCTAAATCCTAGGTATTTTGATAGCATCCAGGATTTCTTCACAAAGTTTAAGTCTCTCAAATTTCAGCTTTCATAGTGTGGTGTTCAGAAGGAAGACTCTTAGTTGATATTGTCCATTCTTTCTAAGCTTAGACCAGATTATTCAATATTTGTATCTACCTTTTATGCCACTAGGGATGCACTTGGTACTAGATTTACAATCCCTTATTTTGATGATTTTCCATCTTCTCTCACTCGAGAGCAGGCCAAGTTGGGTAGCATGGGTAGGTTGAATCCCTCTTTATCACAGACAATTATTGCATCACAGGAGCCCAAAGATTAGAAGGCTTCTACAGGAAAAGGAAAGAAGCAAGAAAAAAAGGATTCCAAATCTCATGAGCAGAAAAAGGAGTCCTAAGATTCATCCTCCTCTTCTAAGAGGAAATCATCTAAGAAGGAGAAGGTTACATGTTCATATTGTAATAGGGAAGTACATGCATAACATATTTTCTATAAGAAGGACATTGATGTGTTGTAAAATATTCTTTAGAAACATCAGATTGATTTTACTTCTAGGATGTCTGCATCTTCTCCTTGTCCTCATTCTTCTTCTTCAAAGTAGCATGATAGGAGAAAAACTAGTTTACATACCTCATTATATATTAAGGGGCATGCTCTTTGTGCTTATTCAAATCTTGGATCAGGGAGATGGCTTCTAGATTCAAGAGCATCTCATCATATGGCATCTTCACAATCTATGTTCACTTCCTTTGAGCCTTGCACTATGTCTCCTATCGTGATGGGAAAAAATACATACATGAGTGCTACAGGGAAGGGGTCTATTCATTTTGGGGACAATACTTTTCAGGATGTCTTGTGTGTTCCTCATTTGACACACAACCTTATTTCCATATATCAGATCACACATGGAGGCAATGGGAGATCTATGGAGTTCAGACTTGATTCAGTTATCATCAGAGACTTGGAGAGTAGAGAAGGTATTTCTTCTGGGGTGGTGGATCACTCATCTTGGTTGTATTCCTTTGCAGATTTTTCTTCTGATGGTGCTTCTATTCCTACAAATATTCATCACACTTCTAGTGTGAAGCATCCTACAGAGGAGAAATTTGGATTCTTGAACCTTGGATTTCTCACTTTGGATCTAGTTGTTGAGCCATCCATTCCATCTCCTCCACCTCGTGTTGTAGTTGTTGATACTTCTATGGCTATAAATGTGGTTTCTTCTATTTCAGTGCACCAGGACATAGTTGATCATTCATCTTTGGAGGTTTCACTCCAGTCTTTGCCTACTTTGACTTCTTCATTGGTTGAGGTCACACTTGCTTCTGTGGAGACATTTTGAGCTACACCCGATTCACCTTTAGCAATTGCATCCATGCAACTTCTTCCCTCTCACTTCTTTCAAGAGATGTAGTTTCTTTAGTCTTTTTGGAGCTACTTCATTATGGGGGGGGCTATGTGGTCTCTTTCTTCCTCTCTTTTGGGGGGGTTCTTTCATGTATCTTTGTGATGGATGGTGTCCTTTGGGGGTCTTATGGAGTGCTCCATATTTCATCACTTAGTTATTTTTGCATTCTATTTTGGGGAGGAGTTTTGTTCCCACCGTGTTTTCTCGTTTACCCCGTTTGGTTTAGTTTGCATTGCATTTGTACATGGGTACCTGATCAAGCCTTTGTTTTTGGGACCCATCTTTGCTTTCATGCATCTTTTTCCTAGTGTTTTAGCTTCTCCCTAAGTTCATCTTAAGGGGGGGTGTTAGAGTAATAATCCATTTCACTTAATTAATTTAATCATATTGGTTAATTAATTAAGTCACTTATCACTTTAGGTTTACTTAAGCTAAACTTAGGCACATTAATTATTATTTATTTAATTATTAAGTGTGCACACTAGGGTTTCCTAATTTTAGGGTTTTGATCTCCTTTCTCAAGGATTGATCTCATTGTAATTATTCATTCTCTTAATACATTTTTCTCTTGAGGCTTGTAGAGAATCTTTGTTGTTCTAGAGCATCTTTCTTTCTTTGTAATAGGTTATTGCTTGTAGGTATTCACTGGGGTCTTTAAGGTTAGTTTATCAACTTCTACAGCTATCGGGTCATAGTTTGAACTAGTTTCTGATTCAAAACAAAGTTTTATTCACATCGTTGTCTGACCATCAATTCCAGACAACAATAAATATTGGAAAGTGTTTGAAGAAGACACCCAAATAGCTGCCTTTAGCCGAAAGTCAGAAGGACCTTCTAATCATTCAAAACCAGAGGTTTGACCTTTCGAAGGGAAGGTCATTTAATTAAAAGGAAATAAACTCCCTCGGGGTTTGATTTCTCTTGAGAATCTCTTTGATTGTAAAGATGCGAGGAATGGTAAGCAAAGGTTCACAATCGACGAAAAGGATTATGAGGAATTGGATGTAGGAAAATGAAGAAAATTGAAAGTCAGAAGAGATGTCCAATGGGAAGATAAAGAAAGGTTAATGAATTTGTTCTCTAGATATGATGGAGTTATCTCATGGACCTATGATGATCTCATGGGATATAATCCTGGTATAATTCAGCATACCATTGAATTGGCAGAAGGGTTGAAACCAGTGTGACAAAAGCATAGGCCTTCAATCTAAAGGTCGAGGCATTGATGGAACAAGAGCTCACTAAACTAATCGAGTCCTGAATCATTTACGTGATTAAACACTCAACTTGGGTATCTAATCTGGTATCGATTTGGAAGAAAAATGGTGACATCTAGCTTTGTGTCAATTTTTGAGACCTGAATAGGGCCTCACTAAAGGATCATTACCCTTTGCCATCTATGGAGTAGATCTTGCAAATAGTGGTCGGTTCATAAATGTTCTCATTACTTGACAATTTTTTAGGATACAATCAGGTATTTGTTAAGGAAGGTGACCAACATAAAACAACATTTACCACCAAGTGGGGAAAGTTCGCATATACAAAGATTCCTTTTGGACTCTCAAGTGTCAGTGTGACTTTTTAGCGGGTTGTGGACATTACTTTCACATGATTGATCAATTCAATCATTCTAATTTATCTGGATGATCTGATAGTTTTTTCAAAGTTGAAGGCTGTTCATTTTGATCACTTAGAACAGGTCTTCCAAAGATGCTAGAGGTTCGGGATCTCTTTATACCCCCAAAAATGTGCTTTTAGAGTACCTCAAGGTAAGCTACTAGTTAGTCTTTTTAGTATCCAAAGAGAGAATTTCAATAGATTCGAAAAGAGTGAAATTTATAAGGGATTTGCCACTACCAGTAAATAAAAAGGGACTACAGTCCTTCTTAGGAAAAAATAATTTTGCTAGCCGATTTATTTTAGAATTTATGAGCATCGCAAGGCCCATCAAATTAATGCTCAAGAAGAATTTTATGTTCAAATGGACTCCCAAAGGAAAGGAAGCTTTTGATAAAATAAAGAAGGCTATTTCTGCTACTCCGATGCTAGCTAATCTAGAATTTTCTAAGGATTTCTTGTTATATGTGTACAACAGTTAGCATAATATAGCTTCTATTCTCACGCAGAGGGATGAAAAGGATAATGGGGAGCACCTGATTGCTTTTTATTCAAGGACCCTCAAAGGTTACGAAACCAAATATAAATTTGTAGAAAAGCAAGCTTTTTCCATTGTCAAGAGTCTTAAGAAGTTTTGACACCTGGTATCAAACAATAAGATCACCATTCTGGTTGCTCACCCAAGTGTTCAGGAATACATTACGAAAGGAGAAATAACTAAAAAGAGAGCCAATTGGATCACTAAGATCCTAGAGTATGATGTGGATATCAAGCAAACTAAGCTAGTGCGAGGAAGAGGCCTCTATGAATATCTTGTACAAGAGTCAGTTTCCGAATCCAACAAGGAAATTGGTTGAGTCTTTTCAAATCAGTTCAAGTCTGACAACTCCTAGGTGATGGATCAGACACTACCCGGGGTGATCCCAAAATAGTGGTTTACAATTTTTGGCCAAATGGGACACTGTAATTATTATTTTTAACTAAATTCTCATATTTGGGCACCTATAGCAGCTAAACCGTGAGGAAGTTGAAGATGATGAAAACTAGAGTCTCATCAAATTTTGTCTATAGATTCTAAAAATATTTTTTTCAAAATTTTTGGAATCAAATTGCACTTTTTTTTCCATCTCCCACGAAAACTGGTTTTTTTCATAAAACAACATTTTAAAAAAGTGATGCTCACCGTATACAACATAACTTTTTTTGTATAAAGGATAAAATTATAAATTTTTCAAATTTAGATTTGTAACTATGATATCTAGCACTTGCATTTGGTCTCATAGTGTTTTATTGAATATTTTTTCCTTAATCAAGTTTCGAAGTCAAACTAATTGCAATTTAGACATAGGTGGACTGTATACAACATAACTTTTTCTGTATGTATCGAAATTCAATTTTATTTTGTTTAGTGGATCAAGGACATCAAAACCCAGCCTCAACATATTTTTAAATTTTTTATTTTGATAATCTACTATTTTTCCACATGTGCAAAACAAAGAGCTTGACTTTCGATGAAAAACCTATGTTTAATCAAACCAAAAAAACACATACATAATAAAACCAAAACATATTAAAATTTAATTCGTTCAATAGCTCATTCTGAGGAATACCATCTTCTAGTTGGGTTTGTGAATTCTCCTCCATTTTCATCCTCAACCTGAGCTTCAAAGGGCAAAATTTTGCTAAAATTTGGTGGAAGAGGGGGAGAAGGGCAAAAAAGGAAGGTTCGCTCGCTGAAAAGGGTAAAGGGGGGCTCGTTCGAAGGGGGGTTTTCTCGAACCCCCCTTTTTTTTTAATTCCCCATAAGGGAACGTGGCATCATAGGGTTCGAGTGAACCCACCATGCAAAAGGGGGTTCGACCGAACCCCTCTTTTGGGTTCGTGCAAACCCCCTAGTTCGAATGAACCCTTTAAAACATGAAATTTTCAATGCATGAGAATTTTCTCAAATTTCCTTCCTCATACAAATTGTACACCACTATTATGGGTTTACCCCCCGATGAATCTCCCATTCCATAAATGAAGATAATACCAACTACAAGGCACTAGGTACATACTAGTTGAAGGAATTTTACTTAAAATAAACTATGACGGAGTATTGCTCTGATGTTTAGACAAGTGCCAAGTGAAGAGGGTTCTATCAGAATTCCACAACAGTCTTGAAGGTGGGAATTTTTCTACTAAAACCATTGCTTTGAAAATCATGCAAGTGAGATACTATTGGCCCTCAATGTTTTTGGAGGCTTACTGTTTAGTGGAGAAGTGCACTCAATGCCAATTCTTTGTTGGCAAGAGGAAGAATTTTTCTTTACCCTTAAGTTCCATTGTAATTGAAGAGCCTTTTGCTCAATGGGGATTAGAATTTGTCAGAATGATAAATCCTCTCTCTAGTGCTGGCCATAAGTGGATCCTCACAACAACTGATTACTTCACGAGATGGAAAGAGGCTATCACCCTAAAAGGAGCTACAAAAGGTGAGATTGTCAGCTTTCTAGAGGGGTTGGTGACTAGGTTTGGTTCACTAAAGACTGTCATATCTAACAATGCTAGAGTCTTTGTAGGTTTAAAGGTATTAGATTTTTCTATTAGGAATGGGATCTACCTTAAGACCTCTTCAAACTACTACCCACAAGGGGATGGGTTGGCAGAGTCAACAAATAAAAACCTAATTAGGTTAATCAAGTGCATCGGGTCTGAACGATAAAGAGAATGGCACAAACATCTATGGGCTAATTTATGGGCAGACTGGATTACACCTAAGAATATCGTGAAGAAATCTACTTATGAATTAGTATATGGGAAATAAGTAGTTTTACCTATTTCTATGGAACTCCCCACCTTACAATTACTAAAAGCCCTAGAAATAGAGGAAACTGGAGGAATGGAGGTACAAATAGCCGAATTCCTCAAACTAGAGGAACACAAAAAAAATTCTTTTGAAGCCATGATTGGCTGCCAACAGATGGTCAAGCGATGGTTTGACAAAAAGACTTCCGACCCAGATTTCCAAGAAGGAAGCCTAGTGCTGAAATATGATGAACACACTACAAAACTAGGGTAGCATACCAAATTCGAATCACTATGGAAGGGCCCCTTCTGAATTAGTGCATGTAAGGAAAAAAATGTGTATGATCTGGAGGATACAAAAGGTAATGCTTGAGAGATACTGGTAAATGGTATTAATTTGAAACTATTCCATTAAAGTACATCATTCTTTAAAAAAATTCACATATATGTACCATATGTAAAAAAATTGTAAATAGCTTTTAAGTTTTATAATAAGATAGAAGGAAATAAAGCGAAGAATAGAAGAAGTATAAAAAATTGTATTATATATTGTATTTTCATCGAATTTACAGTATGAGGTAGCCCGAGGCTCAAATTTTAATAGAAAATCTCTCTTGAGAAAAACCCAGAAGGGGTCTTTGAGCAAAAGTGCATAAAAGAAAATTGGAGGCATTTTTACAAAAATCACAAAAAATATAGGCCTCCAACCATAGTTATAGGCGCTTATTTTCCCATAATCATTTTCCCTTTTTCTTCTTCTTCATATTCTTCTTCTTTGTAAAATAGGAAAGTGAGGAATATAGTGCACAACGCACGAACCTCGACCTCAATCTCCATTATTGTAGGCCACAAGATCGAAGTCCTTTTTGAAGTTGAACCCAGGAGCCTCATCAACACCATACTCCCAAAGTAAGTAGGTAGCAACAAGTAGAGACAAAGCACAATGGATTTATAGGTCCATGGTGCGTAAATCACTCAGAAATGGAAGCTAAGGCACATCCATGCCACAATCAATAAACCAACGGAGGTCCATCGCGCTCAAAATGTCGACACTAGGGATGATGACTTGCACAATTTTTATGAGCCCTTCCAGCAGAGACACGTCGAACATGCGGTGACACAACTCCCCTATTTTGTGTTTGTTGACGTTCAGGTCTAGTAGAGAGGCCACAAAGCGATACAGTACATTGCAATTTCTCTACATCTAGTTCTCATCTTCAATGAAGTCTATCCCAACAACCCATCAAAAATAAATTACCCCCAGCTGGTCACACCTTTTTACCAGGTGCTTAATTCTGTTAGATGGAATCTGCCTATTGAAGGCATATTGTGGCCTTGATCGAAGAAGATGGACAGGTGTACCTAGGCCAACAAACATGATTAAAGCAATAGAGCAGAAGACAATATGTAGATAGATAAGGAGTTGGCTAAACTCAAAAGCCTTATTTTTCTTAAGAATATAGCCTAGAGTTGGAATTGCTATTTATAGAAAAGAGGTGTCAGTGAACCCAAACAACAAAAGTTCTATTTTTGGTCGGATGACAATGGGAAAATATCAAAACGATCGGTGAACGGAGAATAAATCATACGAAAAATTTGAAATAAGGTCTTAAAATTAATTTTTGGGCATTGGGAGTAAATGGTCACATAGGTTGATTGCTGACATGTGTCCTTGGCCATCATCAGCATCATCTAGCTCATGTAAGTGGAAGGACATAGATTAACATACTAATATTTGACAAATTAATGAGCACATCTTTTCAAAGGTACTTCATATCACTAAGCAGGATTGACATAATTAATTGCATGATCCCCAAGGTAACAAGCTTATTTAGGAAAAGAGGCAGCAAAAGGAATGTACTAAATCGCTTCTTGCAAAGTTTTTGGCATTCTCAAGGGATACAGATCTCCCACCCACACGTATATCCTCATTGGTAGCATTTAATAGACTAGTGGTAATGACATAGCCTTAATTGTTTGTACTTCTCAAGGAAATTAATTACACCCAAAAGGTAGATTTTTCCAAGGAAAGAAAAAAACAAGTGGCCATTTCGGTGAAAACTCTCTACAGCTTTTGAAGCAACCATGGTAGAACCATCAATAACTAGAAGAAGAGCAGAATCTATACCAAGGAAACCTATTTTCGCCAATGTCTTTGGGTGAAGATCATTTGATAATTCCCTAGTCTTAGAGGATCGGTCATTTGAGTTTTGTAAAAAGGTGCTGATAGATAGGAATATTAAAAGAGAAGCAGTGCAAGATATCGCTGATAATGGGTTTGACCCAAGGTTGGCAAAAAACCCTAAAAATATAGGAGAAGGATCATTTCAAAGAATGAAAGATCATGGTACCTATGATGATTTTTCTTCTCGGCTATGGAATTGTGGTCTATCATAGTTCATGTTACCTATCATACATTTGTGCCTAGAGTTAGTGGATGCATGAGCCAAAAGATTGAATGAAGAAATTGAAACTATAGCATGCAACAAGATCAAAGTCACCATTTCTACTCCAACTATACGAGAGATGTTGTGCATGTCTCCCAACCGGCATGCTGAGCCATTTGTTGAAGAATATATGGAGACCTACTAGAATGAATCAAAGAAAAGAGAGGGTTTTTGTTATCATGAAACATAGGAGAGGCTGACCAAAGGTCGTTTTATCTTTCCCTTGGCATTTAGAAAGTTTCTAGATAACACATGGGATCTTTTTTCCATGTTGGCCTAGGTTTTCGGCTTGGATGATGATGAAGAGGTCCATCCTTTCTAGATGAATTTGGCTCTAATACTCAAGCAGGAGAAGGAGTAGAGGTATTTTGATATTTTTGATTTAATAGCTATAAATATGTTGTTGCAGTTGAAGAATTAGCAAGCTGAGTCTAAATTCAGGTATTCTTCTTTCTTGGTTCATTTAATTCTACATCAGAACTTTGGTTTTCTAGAGAGAAATTTTCCTATATCTAGGTTAGATGAGGAGGGCTTAATTCAACCAATTTCTATATGGACTTATATTCTGTCAAGAATAGCTAGCTATTATTGGTTTGTCCATTTTTTTCTCTGACCGATGTTGCAAGAATTATTGTTATGATCAAATAGCCATTTATCTCTTGAGGTTTTTCTATAGATAAAAAACTCATCAACCTTGGTAGATTATTTCTTGGGGGAAGATTTTACATTTATTAGATATCATGGGTTTTTCGGAGAGCCGTTCCAACTCCCCAGATTTGTGATGGATAGGGTTTTCATGTTGGAGGCATGCCAACAGGAAACTCTTGCCGATAATGCCTATGGTAGGGGAAAGAAAAACAAAGTTATATTCACTTCCTCTTTGCATCACAAATAATGGGGTAGTACTGGAGAAGCATAAAGCACAAAAGGAATTAACTAATTGTTGGTGGCTCTAGGCTTAAATCTTAAATACGACAAATGGGACTGCAATCCATTGAAGAAACTCCCCCCTAAAGCATGAGACATAGAAATATATGGAATATAAGATGAATCTGCCTTAGGAGAAGCCAAAATTGTACATCAATTTGGCCCTCATATCGGCCAAAAACACTAAAATGGTTGAGTTTCAATACACCATAGGAAAGATATCAGAAGGAGGTTTCTCTAAGAAAAACCCTCAAAAATTAGATGAAACAACAAGGATGGTTAGAATGCAAGATGGAAGATTTATGGAGGTTCCGACAAGAAATGGGAAGTACTCATAATTTAATTAGATACTTTCAACCACATGATGATCAATTCAAGGAAATTTATGACCGAGAAGCTGATTTCGACAATAGCAACCCAGAGTTTAGCCACGAAGTAACTAAGGAGTGACTTCCACGAAATTCTTCCCAACCACAAGAGCCCGACCAAGGAAGAAGTCCTAAGAAAAAGGACTCACAGGTTGTCTCTTCCACCATTGTTTGAAGAAAAGTAAAGAGAACCCAACGGTCCCCAAGAGGATCAGCCATAGAGCAAGAGGGTCAAGCTTCAGTGGGATCATCCGCCAAAGAGTCAAAATGATCTAGTTCAGGTCGAATGAAGATATGACGCGTCTAAGACCTAGATGTACCTGATGTAGTTGTTGGAAATAAAGAAGTAGAGTCCGCTCTCTAGAATGTTTGAACGGTCGCAGTTCAGGTAATTTTTTCTTCCCCTCTTCTTCCTATTTATGCAACTTTGGTCAATCCTTTTCCCCCACCCATCGAAAATAATCCTCCGCCTGCTGACCCTTAAATTTTAGTTCTAAATGAACCCCCTGCCATTTTTTACTTGCCAAGTGATGTGCCCTCGCATGTCAAGCAAGCAATATTTTCTTTGACCATTGTTGATTCTTTAATTGCCCTATCTAGGGCCCCCATTGAGAAAGCTAAGTTTTCCATGCTACCTGTTGCCCCAGGCCCATCCACATTCGGACATAAATCATTTGTTTCATCTGTTACTCTTTTTACTCTGACTGGTACTCCTGGTGCCCAATCCTTAGTTGGAATTCCATCGTTCTCAATCATGACTCTCCCATTTGCCTCCCCACATGCCCATACATATGAAATGTCCCCTTTTGTAACTCTTTTTAGTTTTCCCCCTAGTGCTTCTATGGTGGCATAAAGAATTGACTCCCCACATACTTTATAGAAGAATTTCAATGCAACTAGGCTACCCTGACAGAATAAAAAGTAGAAGAGAAGAGAAAAGAATGTCGACGTACCAACTACGAAAAAGATCAAAACTTGTTTCAATGAAGAAAAAAATTCTTTGTGGATCACTACTATGAAGCCACTCATAAACCGACCCAAAGAATAGATGCAAATGGAAGATTACGATATCAAAGCAGTGGGTCTATATTTGAATTAGATTCATTCGTATGACAAGGTAGATCTAGCCAGGACTACTCAAAAGGTAGTCTACACAGATTATGAGCAGCTAGACCAAAAGTTGAGAAAGCATGAGGGTGAGCTGGAAAATGTAAAGGAGATAGTGAATTGACTGCATTCAAAACTTAGGGCCCAAAATGATGAAATTACCTGCATACTGTAGGTGCAAGATCAACAAAATGAAGCAACAAGATCTCTTGCAACAATTCAAGATGAGTGAATCCAATTGTACATTGAAATAGATAGTCTACAAGGTGAGATTACAGTCGAGTTCCAATCTAATATCGAACACCAACGTGCTTCAAAAAGTATGAGTTGGATGTTGCCCAAGATCAGGCTTTCGAAAATTTGCAAAAGTCCCAAGAGGAGGCCGAAAAGCTAAGAAGGGAGAAAGTGGAAGTCATTTCTTCCTTGCATGCTCATAATCAAGAGGTCAACCATTTGATCTCCAAACTAACAGAGGCTCTAGAGAAAAGGGATCAACTAGAGTAGAGACTAAAGAAAAAGGAAGCTCAACTACAAGAAGAGTTAGCAACTACACAAAGGTCTGTGACCCTTCTAGTGAAGAGAAGGTTGGTATTCGTCTATTGAGAGCAAATCATTGTTGCACTCACCATTCTGAAATCAGCCCTACAATTTTTGAGGGATGCCCAAGAAATAAATGAAAAGGTTGTCCCATTGGCTGACCATAACCTTTAGGAGTGTGCTCCCTAAGTGACCGAGTCATAGAATTTGATCTCCAAGCTCTGTGTGGTGATCGACGAGGCTCTATGAAATGCAGGTATTACTGATAGGAGAGCTACCTCTAGCAAGGCAAGTGAATTTTCCAACTTCCATAAGGTAGTGGCCAAAACCAAGAATAGCCAGGCAGTATTAAATAAGAGGGTTAACGAAATCAAGAAGGAATTTGGGGTTTTATATAGTTTCGGGTTACCTCCCTTCCTTTTGGCCAATGGAGATGTACTATCCGTCGAGCCGATTACATAAGAGGTCAGAAACAAGGTTCAAACTTCTATAGACCTTCCAGGGATAAGTTTAGCACCAATGACATATGATGTTGAGAATGAAATTCTTCAACTTTCTTGTCCTTACTATCATTTGGGAGTTGTTTCAGCAAGATGGGGATTTTTTTCTTTCAAAGAAGTCTTCAAGTTGGATCATGCATATAAAGCCTTCTGTAGCCTTGTCTGACCAATTGATGCAGACTGGGAGATGTTACATTCCACCTTACTCAAGCTCCAAGAATGACCAGAGGTCTAGGTTCATTCCTTCGCAAGTGAAGCCCCCCTATGAGTTGCCAAAACTATGAAGTAAATTTTTTCCTTAGTATGCTTTTAGTTTTTGGCTTTATGTTGTCTTTAGGAATATCTGAGCACAAAAATATTGTATTTCTGACAAGTGCACAATGTGCCACATGGTGCCTACACGTGCTTTGTTAATCACTCTCTTCTCAGTTGGGAGTTGTACCATGTGTTCGCTAGTTGGACGTTTTCTTGAGTCAGCTTTTCTTGAATCAGAGACTATCCACCTATGTGGCACATCATCTCTTTGCGCTAGAAAGTTGTATCTTGGGATTCTTCATGTGGAGACTATCGAGATGCATTTTTCCTTGTTCTAATGAAGGGATGTAAGTCTGTGCCACCAAATACACTTCGTTGATTGACAAGACCTCCGCTAGACTATCTTTCTAGGATCTGAGCAATTACAAGGGGTAATCCTAATGAAATATCTAAATTATATTAATGCTATAGCTGAAATTTGGTGAATGGGATTGCAATGACTTAATAAAAGATCTAGGATTAGATTTACTAGCTATCAGGAGTGGGTGTCTAGCAGTCATTAATATGGAATGAGGTCGGTGTTTCTCTCTCCTTGATGACTATATATTGGGAACAACAACAAGAAGGAAGGGTACCTGAAGTTTTCCTGCTAGAAAAAATTTCCTTAGTTTTTATAGTTGGTAGAAATATTTTCTTTTAAAGATTTACAGAACACTGCTTCACTCTGGCATGTTATGTCTTCTATATGATCAAACTATTATTGGATTAGAATTTGATCTCTATTTTAAAGTTCATCTATATTTGAAGTACAAGTTATTTTGAAGAAATATTTGAAATTGTGCATGATATGGTCTTTATTAGTATTTCTTTCTTTATATCTTTGTCTAGAATAGAACACCGTGTCTTGCTTAATCTGAATAGTTTGATTATCAAACTTCTATGCTGTTTGTGTATGTGATTAAGCTATAATCTATAGAAACTAGACTATGTCATTGGACTTCTCCATTTTCTCTAAGGATTATCATTTTTTTATGATATTCTATATTAGGAGGAAGGGTTTATGTTTCTTTTTGAACTTTTTCTATTACTTCTTGTACTTTTATGTTTGATTGGATCTTAACATGCACTTCCTGAGGGTAGATTGAATGGCTGCATTTGTGGTTGTATCGAGCCTCTATTGTTCATTCTCTTCCCAACAATGAAGGGATGTGGTGTTTTTTGTCTATCATATCACTCATACAATGACACTTGTGGTTTTGAAATGTTTTAAAAGTGTTGGCACATCGCCACTCTTAATGTTTTTTTTTTTTGCATTTCTTTCTACCCTTTTCCTAGACTTAGAGAAGAGAACTTTCTTTAAAAATCTCAGAGGTATTCAGTGAGGCGCATATTGTCCCCACTCACTGAATTTCCCATAAGACTTTCAGAGAGGTGCAAGCTTTGATGATCAACACATTGATAATGAGGTTTTACATAGTTCAATGATGCCCTATTTTATATCATAGTTCAAATATACACAATGATGCCCTAATTTATATCACAGTTTGAATATACACAGTGATTCCCTAATTTATATCAAAGTTTAAATATACAAAGTGAATTCAATAGTGAAATAGAAACCCACAAACAAAGGAAATTGAACAAGCTCGAATTCATAATTTTAATACAAAACACAAGACGCACCTTGAATCACCATTCAAAAAATAAATCTATTGAAACCTTCATTGCACATGATAGTGAAATGGCAGGGAATGCATACCTTGATTTGGGAAATTGAGAGTGAAGAACAGAGGTTGCACCCAATGAAAACTATAGGCTGGTGATGAAAGGAATCCACACGCAATACACACAAACCCTAGTCTTCAATTCATCAAAATACTAAAAAATTATTCAAAATACAAGTTTTGTAGGTGGTATTTTTCCCGTTTTTCTCCTCTCTTCCTTGACATGGCATTTTTCTCCTCTCTTCCTTCACACAAAATTTTTCTCCTCTCATCTTCTCGTACATGTGCGAAGTTTTTTTTCTTTTTCTTTTTGATTCATAAGTTGGCGCTATAGTCGGCGTAGTTAATGTTGACTTTAGCGCCAACTTATAGCATTTAATGTGATCGTTTTGGGGCATAAAATACAACAAAAAGTGTGCCTAATTTAGCACCTAGTAGTGTAAAATGATGTATTTTTCATGTTCACCTTCAATATTCATGTTAGATTAATAAAATTATATTTTTATTTGATTAGTTTCATTTTTTGCAAGAAAAACATGTTTGTTTATTGTCTTTGATCATTCACTAAGTAGTTGACTTGGTATTCTTATTGATTTTGACATAGAGAATGATTATCTCATTCTATGTAGAGAAGGATGTAAAATTCACAATAGACTGATGATGAACATTCAAGAATATACAAATATCAAATATTGTCCAAATTAAATTCACAAGTTTATATTAAACCCCACAACTACGTTAGTAGCAACAATAAACACTTAAAAAATTCTAAAACATTCATCCAAACATCACTTAATTTATTATACCTTGAAAAATCATTTATAAACATCTATCATAACATATCTAAGCTAAATTTATAATTAAATCTAAAATTTATATCATAAAACATTTAATTTAATACATTTTCCATTCCTTGATTTTTATCTAAAATAGATTCTAAATGCATATGTTATATATATATATATATATAAATATAATAATTATAAGTAGAAAATGATAAGCTAAATGAAAATTTAGAGATTTTTTAGCTCTTGATGATAATGATAGTGGATATAATAAAATAAAATTGTAGATGTATTCTAAAGCATTCTTAATTATTTGAACCCTACATTGTAATTGAACGTGATCACTTTTGTGATCTTGTCTTTCTCTTTCATAATTGATTCTTATTTACAATTATATTATTTATATAAATTGTTGGTTCTCAAATCTTTTGCCTTTGATGTGACTATTTAATTGTGCCAAAAACAATATTGAAAAAATGCGTTTGGAAGCTTTCTTTACTAAAATTAAGTGTCAAAATACCTTGGACCAATGTCATCAAGTACCTTGTTTCACTATTTTCATGAGAAAATGTTGACCATACAAAAAAAAATATTACAAGAACTCCTGTAGAATGTTCTTTGATTGCTCTATGATAATTTGAATGAATGCTATGATATGTTTCTAAAGTTCTTATGATCTAAAATTAAGTAAGCAATACTAGATGTTAATTTGATAAATTTCATAAAAAATCCCACAAGTAATAGTTCAAACAAGATTTGACCCAAAAGTGAAAAAGAAACTTAAATAAGATGACTTTGCATTCCAACTAAAAAAAGGAACCGAGTATATATGTAATTACAAGTACATATTCTCTTGATTTTTAAAATTCAAATTTAAATTGAGGATGCCTACTAACCTTCTTACTTGGTCATTGTGTGTTGATTTAACAAATTTAAAATGTTTTATTTTTAACCTTGGTAGTTGTAGTGAAAGGGGTAAACCTAATCCATTTTAAGACATGTAGAATCAAGGACTTGAAAAGTAATATGACAAGAACATTCAAGTTAAATTTATTAGGATTGATTCAAAGTATTTTTTACTTAAATATACTTACATCATCATTTTGGCAAGAACAACATGTTTTTCTATTGTCTTTGATCTTTCTCTAGCTAGTTGACTTGGCATCCTTATTGTGTTTCACATAGAGAATAATTATCCCACTTAGCAATGTCTAACATAGTCATATCTTCATTGAACCTAGAGCTAAATACTATTATATTTATTATTTAATTTTGAGCAATTATTTTAGTGGTGTTATTACTCTCAACTCTTTATCTCAGGCAAGTTATATTATTTATTCATTTTGATTTAATTAATTTACTTGGGATATTTATGTGAGGCATGTTATTTTTCCTTCTACGTTAAGGTTATAAATCTAACATTTTTAAGTACATATGATTCATTTTATAATTTATTAGGGCTTGGATGGACCCCTTATCTATGTTTCATTGCTATTATCTTGATTATGGTTTGGGATTTTTTTGTGTAATCTCTTTGATCCCACTAAAGCACCCTTGTTTAATGTATTATTGATAGATCATTCATCATCTATTATAATATATATTTGTCTATTGCCTTTATCGATGCATTTATTACATATTTTGACATATTTTTACACTTTGTTAGATCTCATCATTCCATCCTAAAGTAGGTTTCAATCAAGAATAAGGAATCTAATCTCTAGTTTTCAAAGAGAAAATATCCATGGTTTTAATGAATTTATGGAAGAAGTGTAAGGTAGAGAACCAACTAAAATTATTAGTAATAGGTTTTATGTCATCTAGGATAACAAGGGACCATGGAAGGGATGTTCAGCTAAAATTATTAGTAATAGGTAAATTATTTGTAGTCAACTTATTAATAAATGTCATTTTGATGTGAATTTGTAGTCATCTTGTAATCATAAGATTTAAGCTCTAGTTGTCAAGATTTTGTGTGTAAACTTTTTGTGATTAGAAAAATGTTGCAATGTCCTATTTTTTCATAGTGTGTCTTAATGAAAAGCGAGCATATTAACAAGATAATTTTAAAAATATTCTCTTTGTGCACATTTTTTACGTGACTATCATCATTGTTGTGTATTATAGGATCCAATGGAGGCCATGGAGAGAGGACGTGGATTGCATAGAACTACTAGATCATAGAGAGGAAAGTGAGTGGAATCAGATATGACAATGAAATATACAGATATAATAGAGGTAAGAAGAGAAAGAAACCTCAACCAAAGGAGGAAGGTATTCATGAATTCAGAAATTCTACAACATGGAGGAGATAAAGTCATTATTTTGTCCATGAGGCCTTTGAGGTCAAAATTGTTGGTTGAAAATACACAGGAATGGTGATTAAATGTGATTCTATAATCAAGGGAAATTTTTGAAAATTAGGATGGCCAAAACATGATATTAAAATATAAAATTTATGACTAAATTGAGGTATTGTGTTGGATAGGATATTTGTTGAAATGATATAATTGGTGTGCTAAACATTACTTACTCTAATGTGTATTATAGGGGTGAGATGAGGCCACGACAATAGATCGTGCCATATCAAATGTGGACACAATGAATGAAGCGAGACATCAATTACTCAAATTTTGACTTAACATAGGAAAAATGATATGATGGTATTTTTTGATATTTGATACACCCATCTTTTTTCATAGTATTATTGAAATTTATAATGTATTATCCAACATTGACATAAATTAATGCATGTTGTTGATTATTTTAGATGGAGATTGGAGCAAATGCAGAGCCTGAGTGTTCAACTAGCAAAAGAAAAAGATATGTACATGGATGTGGACCTAAAAAAATTAAATCATGTAGAGGAAAGTGGGAGGAAGAGGATATGAAAATAGATCCTATAGACACAACAAATGATTGCACTGAACAAGAGGTTGGTTAGGACTATAGTACATGGGATGAATACTTTAAGAATTTTTTTTTTTGTGGATGTTTTGTATGTCGTGGAAAGAAACAATGCAAATGAGCGAGTGAAAAAATATATTACATATCTGATGAGCTTCTAGTCGGTAGTACGCCTCCTACAATTGACTCAAATCCAATAGGAATTGTGGTAAGGAATTTTCCAATTTGATATAAATAACAAGTATACTTCATTTAAAAATTGTTTTATATTATTTAAATAACTAATTTTCTTTTTAATGGATATTTGTAGGATAAAGTTCTTGGTTTAAAGTTTCCTAGGTCACCGAATTCTAGCCTAGACGATAATGATCATTTATCAGATGATACATCTAACAAAAATATGTGCCAATATACCAACTCAGAAGATGAGGAATTGATGAAAACAAGTAACAGAATAAGAACCGGTTTAAAGATGCATAATTTTCTTAAAGACAAGGGGAAGGTGGACTACATACCCTATGAGAATGAATGTGATGGACATGATGACTTGCCCCTGAGTTTGAGATCAATTTACAAAGAGACATTTGATCATCGACTATATTGTGCTTCGCCTAGTGACCAACAACTACCACAAGTGTATGAGGTGTTTTAATTTTGGGGATATAGCTGTATGATATGACACTTCAATATGTGTTGGTGTGGATCATGATCAATCCCCAAGTGGGAGATTGTTGGTATGTGGTGACTGATCATGCTATACTATACACTCTTTATGTATCCTCATCGAGGTCTAGGGTTGGGCTAGGCCCTGAGCAGGGATTCGAGGGAGGCAACCCCTGAATAGTGGGAGTTCAGAGGTGGTAGCCCCCAATAATTTTTTTTTCTACTTTTTTCGCTTCGTCATCGAAAAAGGAAAAATCGACTTTGTAGAACCCTAATTTTTGGAAGATTCTAAAAATATTGTTATAAGTGGTTGGGATGGGGAGTTGTAGTATGTCATTATTCATGAGATTACAATATGTTTTGCACTAGATAATAAAATCATTGGATGGGTGTGTTTTTATGGATGTAGCCTGAACTGGGTGAACCACGTTAAATTCTCTATGTTGTGTTGTTTCTACTATAATTTTGTGTTTTATTTCTCTGTTTTATTGATCAAATCTATATTTAACTTGTTATATATCTATCTTCTAACCCTAACAAGTGGTATTAGAGCAAGGTTGTGTTCGGTTATCATTTGCAAGAAGGTCTCACAGTTGAGTGGGAGAAATGGCGGACAAGGGTAAGTTTAGGGTTGAGAAGTTCAATGGGTAGAACTATTAGTTATGGAAGATGCATATGGAGGACTACCTCTATCAAAAGGATTTATGGTGGCCATTGGAAGGGAAAATCAAGAAACCCTCAACAATGTCTAATGAAGATTGGGATATTTTGGACAAAAAGGCACTTGACAGTATTCATTTATGCCTAGCACAATCGGTGGCATTTAATATTACAAAAGCAAAGACAACTCAAGAGTTGATGGAAACCCTAACAAAGTTAGATGAAAATCTGTCCTCTTCGAATAATGTATTTCTTATGAAGCGCTTATTTAATATGAAAATGGAAGAAGGTTGGTTAGTTGTTGATCATTTAAATGAGTTTAATACGGTTACCAGTCAATTTTTTTTTATAAATGTAAACTTTGATAAAGAAGTTAGGGCTTTTTTGGTTCTATGTTATTTTCCTAAAAGTTGGAATAGCTTGCTAATGGTTGTTATCAATTTTGTTTTTGGTTCAAATACATTTAAATTTGATGATGTTGTTGGTGTTATTTTGAGTGAGGAAATTCATAGGAAAAGCTCAGGTGGAGCATCCACATCAGGCAGTGTTTTGAATACAAAAAGCAGGGGTAGAACAAAGGAGAGAGGAAACAATTCTAGAAGTCATGGGAAGTCACAAGGAAAATCAAAGGACAAAAGACCCCAATCTAGAGACAAGAGGGATTGTTGGTACTGTGGTAAACCGGGTCATTTAAAGGAAGATTTTTGGTCTCGAAAAAATAAAGAGGAAAATGTGGTAAGTAGTAAACTTTATGAGGATGCTTTGATTCTTTCCCTTGACAATGTTGATGATTCTTGGGTGTTAAATTCAGGGGCTTCATTTCATGCTGCACCCGATAGAAATTATTTTCTTGATTATGTCCAAGGGGATTTTGGGCTGGTTTATTTGGGAGATAACCAACCCTGTCAAATTGTTGGAAAGGGAAAAATCAAGATTAAGTTATATAATGGAAACCATTGGCTACTACATGAGGTAAGGCACATTCCAAAGTTAAGAATAAATTCAATTTCAGAAAGGCAACTAGATGATGAAGGTTGTGCTGTTACATTTAGTGATAAAAATTGGAAGGTTACAAAAGGTGCCTTAGTGGTAGCAAAAGGTGTGAAAGTAGGCACCTTATATCTATGTATAGGTCATATTGTTCCTTCTACATTAGTTATTGCAGATAAAAAATAATGTTCAAGAACAGTTGCTATAGTTCAACAGGCAAAAAATTAGATAGTTGTTGTGGATTATGATTTAGCACTATTTCCATAATAGACTTGGGCATATGAGTGTAAAAGGTATGAAATTACTTCATTCAAATAATATTTTGCCAGGTCTAAAATGTGTTAATAAGGATTTTCGTGAAAGTTATGTGTATGGAAAACAAAAGAGAGTTTTCTCAAAGATGGGAAACAAAAGAAATATGAGAAATTGGAGCTTGTGCATATGGATGTATAGGGACCAACTCAGGTATCTTGTCTTGGTGGCTCTCAGTATTATGTTACATTCATTGATGATGCAACTAGGAAGGTATGGAATTATTTCCTTAGGTAGAAATCTGATGTATTTGAAACTTGTAAAAAAGGTAGAAGCTTGGTTGAGTATGAGATAGGTAAAATGTTAAAATATCTCAGATTTGATAATGGTGGTGAGTATTGCAGCAAAGAGTTTGAAGATTACTGTTCCTCTAATGATATTCGTAGGCAAAAACCGGTTCCAAGGACTCCACAGGAAAATGTAGTGACTGAGCACATGAATAGAACAATAATGGAGCATGCACAAACTATGAGATTGCATGTTGGGCTGCCATTAAACATGTGGGAAAAGGCTATAAACACTACGGTCCTGCCACACTAGTGGTTTACACTTTCTAGGAGATCCCAATTTTTGCTAAAGCCACATAGTTTTAGAAAATATAATAATTTAAGCCTTGAAAAGTTCTATTTAGAGGACTAAAATTGAAGTGGTTTTGATCAAACAATGTTAGACCAAGCCCCCTTGGATAGAACCCTACTAGTTTTAAACCATACTTATAACAAAGTCTCCTTTACACTTATCAAAATGTTGATAAAAAGCCACTTTTTATTTACCTTTTGGGGGATCAAATGAATTCATTTAAAATTTATTTTTTGTAAGAATGTAGTCCTTATTATAAGCTTCCAAAAAATTATAATTTTTATTAAATTTAATTTGATTATTATATTTATTTTTTATTTCTTGTGAATGTAGGTTTTTCACCAAAAATCAAGCTCTTTGTTCTACACATTTGGAAAAATAGAAGATTATCAAAAAAAATATTAAAAATATGCTGAGGTTGAGTATTGATGTTCTCGATCCATTAAAAAAAAAAAATTGAATTTTGATACATACAGAAAAAGTTATGTTGTATATAGTTTGGCTATGTTTGAGTTGTAATTAGTTTGACTTAGAAACTTGATTAAGGAAAAAATATTTAATAAATCACTATGAAACCAAATGAACTGATTAGATATCATAGTTAAAAATCTAAATTAAAAAAAATAAAAAACTTATCCTTCATACAAAAAAAGTTATGTTGTATATAGTGAGCATCACTCTTTAAAAATGGTGTTTACTGATAAAAACTAGTTTTTGAAGGAGATGAAAAAAGAAGTGCAATTTGATTCCAAAATTTTTGAAAAAAATATATTTAGAATCTATATAAAAAACTTCACAAATCACTAGTTTGCATCATCTCCAAATTCCTCACAGTTTAGCCGCTATAAAAGCCCGAAAGTGAACATTTAGTTAAAAACAAATAGTTCAATGTCCAGTTTGCCCAAAAATTGTAAACCAGTATTGTGGGATCACCCACTAATATTTATTTAATTTATAGAGGCCCCTGTAATCCTTTGGGTTGTGATATTCTAGTTGCACATGTAGTGTTTGAAAATAGAACCAAGCTTGATGCAAAATCAAAGAGATGTATATTTGTAGGATATGGCATTGATGAATTTGGTTATAGGCTTTGGGATTTTTAAAATAAGAAAATATTGAGAAGCAGGGATGCCATATTCAATGAGAAAGTGTAGTACAAAGATCAGTTTCAGCACCATGAGAAGAAAGAAAATGATTATGCAGTGTTCGATGATACTCCAGACAATGATGTTCTAGTGGTTCCTCATGCTCCACAACAACAACAAAAATAAAGAACACAAACTCTAGTGAATGTTAGACGATCTTCAAGGATAAGTAGACCTTTGAAAATATTTTTCTCCCTCTTTGTATTCTATTTTATTAACCGATGTTGGTGAATCAAAATGTTATGATGAAGCTATGTAGGTGGATACCAAGGTTCAGTGGGAGCATGGAATGGAAGAATAAATGGAATCCTTGTTGTAAAATAAGACTTGGGAATTATGCAAGTTGCCTATAGGGAAAAAGGTTTTACCAAACAAATGGGTTTATAGGCTGAAAGAGGAGCATGGAGGTAAGAAAATATTTAAATCCAGATTAGTTGTAAAGAGATTTGCATAGAAAAAGGGTATTGATTTTGATGAAATATTTTCTCCAATTATTAAAATGACTTCTATTCGTACCATTTTAAGTATAGTGGTTGCTGAAGATTTGCATTTAGAACAACTTGAGGTTAAAACAACCTTTGTCCATGATGATTTGGAAGAGAAAATATATATGGAACAACCACAAGGATTTGAGGTCAAAGGTAAGGAGAAACTAGTGTGAAGATTGAAGAAAAGTTTATATGGCTTGAAACAAGAACCTCGACAATGGTATATTAAATTTGATAGTTTTATGGATGAGAAAGGCTACAATAGGTGTAATTCAGACCATTGTGTTTACTTTAAGAGGTTAGCTGAAGATAGCTACATTGTTTCTGTTTATATATTGATAGTATGCTTGTAGCAAGGTCTAACATAGATCACATAAAGGATTTAAAACAACAATTAGCAAATTCCTTTGCTATGAAGGATTTGGGAGTAGAAAAATAAATATTTGTATGAAGGTTACAAGAGATAGGAAAAATAGAAAATTGTTTCTATCTCAGGTTGATTATGTTGAAAAGGTGTTGTAGAGATCTCATATGGAGAATGAAAAAATTTTCATCACACCTTTGACCAATCATGTCAAATTGACTAAGGATATGTGTCGAAAGACACAAGAGGAGGAAGGAAAAATGTCCAAGATACCATATGCTTCAGCTGTAGGCAGTTTAATGTACACCATGGTATGCATGAAACTAGATATTGCACATGTCATAGGAGTTGTTAGCAGGTATATGATTCATCTTGGAGGTGAGCATTGGAATGCGATAAAATGGATACTCGGGTACTTGAGAGGTACATCAATTAAATATCTATGTTTTGGGGGCTTTAATACTGATTTAAAAGGCTATATTGACTCAAATTTGGCAAGGGATATAGATACCAGGCGAAGTACCATAGGTTATGTATTTACAATTGGTGGGAAAGCAATGAGTTGGATTTCTTGATTGTAAAAGATAGTTGCTTTATCCACCACGGAGGTCGAGTATGTTGTTGAAATAGAGGGAGGAAAGGAGATGATATGGCTGCAACTTTTCATGGAAGATTTGGGAAAACAGCAAGTTGAAAATAAATTGTTTACTGACAACCAGAGTGTTATACATATTGCAAATAATTATACCTTGCAATCTAAAACCAAACACATGCAATTGAGATATCATTTCATTTAGTTAGTGTTGGAGGATGGACATGTAAAGCTGAAAAGGATACATACAGATGTCAATCTAGCAGATATATTTACAAAGGTAGTGACAAGCAAGAAGATGAACTCTTGTTCAGCTTCAGTTGGTCTTCATGGCTAAAATTATAACACAACAATAGGGTCCAAGGTTCTTATTTCCAATGGGAGTTGTAAGTGCAATGGTGTCATCTAGGATCAGTCTCCAAGTGGGAGATTGTGTTGGTGTGGAGCCTGATCAATCTCCAAGTGGGATATTATTGGTATGTGGAAACTGATCATGCTATACTATACACTCTTCATGTATCCTCACCAGGTTTTGGGGCTAGGCCGGGCCTCGGGCGAGGGTTCGGGGGTGGTAGCCCTTGAGAATTTTTTTTTCTACTTTTCTTGCTTCGTCATCAAAAAAGGAAAAACTGACTTTGTAGAGCCCTAATTTTTAGAATCTTCTAAAAATATTTTTATAAGAGGTTGGTATGGGGAGTTGTAGTATGGAATTATTCACGAGATTACATAATAGATTTTTCACTGGATAATAAAATCATTGGACGGTTGTGGTTTTGTTGATGTAGCCCAAATTGGGTGAACCATGTTAAATTCTTTGTGTTGTCTTGTTTTTGCTATAATTTTCTGTGTGTTTTATTTCTCTATTTTATTGATCAAATCTACATTTAGCTTGTTAGATATTTTCCTTCTAACCCTAACATAATGTTCATGGAGAAAATCTAGGCCTCTTTATTGTCCAAAATGTACATGTGGGATCTAAACATAGAAACAATTTAGAACAAACCACTAGGAGATTAATGCCATATTATGGTCCATCATATTATAGTGATGAATGGAGAAGGCTAGTAGAATATAATCCTAGCATGTCAACATATGGTCTAAATTCGAATATTTATATGCATCGTATCTAATTAGAAAGTGGAAAATAAATGAATGGAGGTCATCTTATGTGTATAGATGGACATGCATACACACACAAAAATATTACAAGATTTATAAATATTAGTAAGGGAATGGAACTTTCTGTAAGACCAAATTTTCAATTTGTTGAGGTTATAAATGATAAAGATGGAGATATGGAAAGAGAGGTTGATAGATTGATAATGGTTGAGGCTATTATGAACCTTACCATGAGGGATGAGTTATTGATTGATTACCCCTTCTTAAAAGACACTCTTGCGTGAATGAAGGAAAAAAAGGGTCTCCCTAAGGATGATCTTAAGGGAAAAAAAGCAAAGAATAATAAATGAGTGTGGACTGATGTTTTATAAACTATGTTGTGAAAATTATTTTTTATTTAAATTATTGTATAAAACCGGTAGTCTATAAAATAATGTTCCATTATTCAATTGATGCATATATGTTCATACAATTTATATTTTTATTTTTTAAGCCATATTTGATTATATTTCTTTGAAATTGGTACATTTAGGATTTATCCAATTGTTACCAAACATTAAATAATGCTTGCATCCGTTGATAGTTAGAAGACGTTGATGAAACACATAGTAATACCTAAGATCCAACTAGGTTGTTAAGATATGGACGAGATGATCCAAACCATCCTTTAAATAGTACCAGGGTGAAAAGAGAAAGATTGAAGAGCTAATGAGATCTACATACACTGATGACATGCAACTTAGCCTTAATGATGATGATCGTGATAGTGAAAATGCAGTGCATGAAAAAAGATTGAATGAAATGCTTACAAATTTCTTTGGGAATTATAAAGAGAGAAAGTCTTTAATTCCAAATAATCTTATATTTCCTTTAATAAGTTCATTTCCATTTTCCATAAATATCATAACTCCATTAAATAAATAAGTTTAATCCAAAATATTCCAAATATCGACTTTAAAGTCTACAATAAGATTCGTAATATATCCAATTATATTCATAAATACGTGTCATCTTTCACAAAATTTATAATACAAACATTGTAAAATAAATTTACAATTCAAGACTTAGGCATTCTATCACCTTAAGTTCTACAATAATCATTCAATAATAAAATATAATTGATATATGAAGAAATCTTCATTTGATCTTCAATCCAATAGCTTATCTTCAAACATGAAGATGAGAACAAGGTTCATGCACTTTTTCTGCCCAACCTCAAAGCTTACGATTTCCCGAAATTCCTTAGTCATTCAAAGAATACCTAACCCTGCATGAATCACTTAGCAAAAAGCAGTCGACAAGCAAGATGGAATCTGATGCGTGCCTAGTATAACTAGTAAAATGACAAGCATTTTCATTTTTATAATTCACTTAAGAACAAAGCAAGTTCGATACTAGGATATGGTAGAGAGTTATATATATTCCATCTATTTCAATGGTCCTTAAGTTACTTTCCCAAGTAAAATGTCATGCACAGCAAATAATAGTAGTTTTAGAAAAGCACAACTATGCTCTCTATAAACCCATATTCGGCATCCGTCCCGGAAGGTAACTTTACAAACACATGACATGCACATTCAATTATCAAGCATGCATGGTTCCATCCAACATAAATAAATTATCTTTCACAAACATCATAACTGCACTTTTATTTTCAAGCAAATATGGTTCTAAAGTAGTGATTTCACAGTTTAAATCACAAATAACAATAAGTTCATATTTAAATCAAATAAATAAAAATTAAATTAAATTAAAGGTGTATCTCAAGTATGTATCTAAGTACATATAAAGTTAGAATAAATGAGCACACATTCTTTCGGTTCATTTACTCATATAATTTATCTCAACTTCGAAATAATCCTTTTCTAATTCATTTCATTTAAAAGTAATTATATTTTTAATTCTATTTTCCTTTTCTTTTCTATTTTTTTCTCATATTTCCATTAAAATATTATCTTTTCAAAAATGGAAAACACCTTATATTTACTTATGTTTCATAGTAATTTTAGTTTCATTTCTAGAGAATTATCAAGTTTCATTCTTACTTTTCAAGCATAAATCTTTACACAAAATTATTTAATCTTATCATTCTGGAAAATGTTCAACAATCTTATTTAATTCAAAACACTATCTTTTTTGTTTCTTTTCTACAATTTCCAATTTTCTGTCTATACAGTTTAACGAATATAGTGTTCTTTTCATGGTTTTTCTGAATCTAAAACATGTTGTTTTCAGTGAAAATCTTCAATATATTTAATGGAATAAATCTTTAAACATCCAATTTTCTATGCAAATCTTTGGAACATGCTAAAACAGATTTCTTTAAATAAGAAATCTAATGTCTCTTTTTGTTTTCTGTTCAATTTGGTTCTATAATTTTCTGTTCAAGTTTATTCTTTTTCTACATGAAAATATAGTCTGGTGTTTAATATTTTCTTCTAAACTTGACAAAACAACAATATGTTTTCAATATTAACATAGAAGAATAATAGAAAGAGTTAAATCATATATGCATTGACAATGAATTTGGTAATTTATGTTCTCATGGAATCTACCTGACAACTTTTATGTTGCTCTATGTCTTCTAGATCTGGCGATGTTTATTTGTTTTCCTCTGTCAATTTTCTCCTATATCTGTTCTTTTGTTCTATTCTTTTGTTGTTTTGGATTCTCTTGTTGTTGTTTGCGTGTGGTGAAGATAGATTTTTGTTCTTTTTCAGCCTGTGGGAATTCTCTTGAGAGCTGATCTTTGTTCCCATTTTACTCTCCCTCCTTATCCTATTCTCCCTCTTCTCCTTCTTTCCATGCGCCCTCACCTCCTATTCTTCCTGTTGCGCACCTAAACTCTCCTTCCACATTCCCTGTTGGCTGCTCTCCTTCCACCCGTGCCTTTCCTCCTCCTCTCCTCCTGCACGCATGGGAAACTGCAATCTATAAACTCTCCTTCCTTCCACGCACATGGGGGGGGTATGTGCTTGTATTTTATTTGAAATCCTCCCAATCTCTTTTTCCTCCTCTAGTCTCGCTTGGGGAATAAGACGAATCCCCAAAAATAGATAAAATAATATCTCTTTTCTGCCTCCCTCCTCAAAAATGGATTTACTCTCCTCTCTTCCTTGTGTATCAGATCAACAACATGCCATCAAAATGGAAAACTATATTGTTTTTAAATCCTCTCCCATAAAAAAACAAAATTTACTCCTCTCCATATTATGCAAATGGTGAAGTTCACAATAAATTTTGATCCACAATCTAAGCTTTGATCTCCATCAATAAAGTGGACATAACTCAAAGTTCACTTCGTGATTGCATGCAAATATTGATTGTGAGGTAACTCTTTCGAAATTTTTTACTGTTGTTCTCTTTTCAATTCCCATTTTAAACATATTTTTGTTTTCCAATTTTTCATTAATCAACTAATTTTAATATTTATCTCTTCAAACATATAATTCAATATATGGATCTTCTTTAATATTTATTTATATATATATATTTTCACAATAAAAAGTTTACTCCAATAATTTAAAAATAAACGCATTATTATTTTCAACTGAAAATAAAATATTTACATAAAGAAGTAATTCTTTGAATAAAATCAATTTTCTCACAATAATTATCAAATTTCCATTTAAAACAAACATATTCTTTTTCACATAAATTTGAGCAATCGAATAAACTTATTTAAAAAATTTCAAACAATAATCATCACGAGAACACAGTAATAATAACTAAGTGGTGTGTGATATTCCATCATCCTCATAAAATTCTAATGGCTAAAATGACTCTACCTGATCAATGTTCTCGCCTTCATCCTCATTCACCTATTCCTGCGTTCACTTGCACTCAAATTCTCATCACCGATGACAATCCCCAAATTTCATAATAATGAATTTCAAATCATTTCATTTGCATTTAAATCTCAATTTCAATTTCAAGTTTAATTTCAATCTCAATTTCAATTTATATAATCATCTAATATAAATAGTGAAATTCTCATTATTAATAATTGAAATAAAATAATTTATAAAATCAGTACGTGACATCCTTCCCCTCTTGGAAGAGACATTGTCTCGATTTCTTATTAATCAATCAATAAGAATAGTATCTCAATCAGTAAAACATAGTATCTCATTCATAATGAAATAATAACTAACATCATAGTTCTCAAAACATAAGCATAAACAATTCATAGTAGCATCCACACTATCCATGTTCACAACATGTGAATCAAAAACTAGAGTATCAAGTATCTCATGCATTAAGCAAATACTACTCTAAGAAAGAAAATGAGGAAAATGACAATCAATCGTCACATAATCCTCCCATGTAGCACTATCCTCAGTATACTGGTCCCACTGGACCTTGTACTGAGTACTATCCTAGTTAATGCTAGTCTATAAGCAACTGGATTCATGACTTCTAGTACATCAAAGGGTCCCATGAATGTTGGATCCAACTTTGATGATTTCCCAAAATATGTAAGATTTAAAAAACATCATCCTATGCAGTAATCTTGTCCTTTCTAGACCTTGCTTCAAGTGTCCTTACTATCACATAGGGAAATCTCGTATGCTTCACACATATTTACTCTCCCAAAGAGCTTTATTCCCTAAATACATCCAATATATAATAATAATTATACTTAGTGATCAAAATTCATTGGTCCATGAATTTATCCTTAGTATAACCCAAATGGAAGAGGAATGTCGATGTATTGTACACTACATCGTGGGTCCAATCCTTTTCCTTTGTATTTACACTTTTAGACAACTCATAAATTGATTCCATCTGCCACTTACACATTCATTATCCTTACAATAGAGTACCTTCCCTTGATTACTTGTCTATCTCGAGCATAACCTTGCTCCAAGACACTTGTCAATTTTGATACTGCTCCACACTTAAACTTTGTTATCAATTAAGTTACATCGATCACTTTGATCTATTACTCTTTTTTGACATTTTATCAAGTCTATGATTATATCCAAGCCCTTTTCAGCTTTGATAGAGTTTCCTTTCTTTCCATATAATGGTCCAAACTTCAATTTTAGAAGTTTACAATTCATTCAAGCTTTAGTCCACCATTTTACTTATTTGACTAAAATAATATATTGCACATTTATTCAAATGAATGTCTCAAGGTATGATTTTGGTTTACACAATCCTATCATTATTTGCTAAACTGAAATAACCTTTTAGGTTTACTAAGCAACTATTTACCCACAATATATATTATTTAGGACCAAAATCATATAAGTCGAGTTTCAAAAAACTCTTGGTTTCTTTGATGAGTCTAACCACTAGAACATTATGTTAATTATACTAACATAGACAAATTAATTTGTCTTGTGTTCTACCATTTTCCTTCTAGAATCTCAAGAGAGTTACATGTCGTACCAATGATGACTTTTGGTCTTCATTTCCTGGCATACTAGATATTACCTTGCTACATTCCGTGCAACTTCTTACTCTATCTTCTTCCAGATGATAGTGGATCCTCATTCAAAAATTCCCTTTGTCAAATGTTTTGATGTCCTAACTCTGACATTATTTTCCTCATTCCATTCACGAATCTTCCAAATTTTGGACACATAGGTTCTTTTATGTCCAACAATAGCCTATCCTTTGACTAAGTGATAACATATTTTGATCTTGCACCATTATTAATCTTCATGTAAATGGTTATAGGTTTTGCGGAGATAATTCCTATTTATCTCAGGACATCCATAGAGTGGATTTTCTTTTGTCCTTGGATTATTTTCAAAGATGCAATTCATCTTTTAACTCAATCTAATTTCCTTGATTTAATTTGGTACTAATTTTTGCGTATTAATCCTCGTTCAATCACGTTGATCTCTAGATAATAACAAATTTAATTGCATATTTAATCATCAAGCATTAACATTTAACTCCATTCAATTTCTTAATTATATAGGAGAGTCTCAACTTCAATAAATCCATTTTGAGCACAAGTAACAATTCTGATGTTCTTCTCTGTAAGATTTTTAGCATTTCTTGCTAAGTGAAAATTCTATGATGTTTTGTCATGACAATAGATGCTTCCTTTTGAAAGTATTTCTCTTTTAATATAAGAGATACTTAAAGTAAAGTCTTATCAATAATACGACTTCCTTTAACTTAATAGGCATCCCTTCTATGCTTCTATCCTTACGGAGTTTCATTAACTCCAATGATATTCAATCACATGGGCAAATATTAAACCCAATATTCCCTTCCAATTCTTAGGATGGAATCCTTAATTGTTGACTAGTCCAATTGTTTATAGATTTCCCCACTCTATATGGCCATAGTCAAGACCCAATGTATAACTCATTCAAGTTTAATTCTAGGACTTAGGTGTTAAAGAGTAATCCAGTATGTAACCCAACTTAATAGGTTTTAGTCTCATCATAAGATATCTTTCTTTATTGAATGAACTTCTTGTCCCAATTAGGTTATCTTTAACCCAAGGTTTTATTCAAAAGTAAGGTAGTGATTAAGTGATTTAATCATTCTCATTAAGATATTTTGAAGTCATTTCACAACATGGATATATTTCATATAGAAATAACATCGTTATTTAAATTCTCTATATAAGGTATATAGGACTATAGAGACACTTTCTTACAATCACAAGTCTCTTAGATCTTTCCTTGTCAATCCCATAGACAATGATCTTCCTTATCATGATCAAGTTATCTGCCTATCCTTTTCTAAGGCATTGATAATAATATCCTTTGATCTTTAGATTAGATAATCATAAAGCATAAAGGTCATGGTTCTTAACCTTTCCATTTGTCCTTTATCCTTGTGGTCATGAAATGTATGACTTAATTGTCCTTATGACTTGAAAAAATAAGTCATAACCAAGTTTTTGCTGGGTGGGGTACTTAGCTTTAGTCAATCCACTCTCTTCCTTCCCCCCCTTAGTGTTTCCACAACTTTCGTTCTTCTCACGTTGAATTTCTAGTAGTTTACTTGCTTCTTTGGAAAGGGTTATCATTCATTCTTATTGACTTTACATTGCCTTCCCTTACCTCATGGCATACTTTAAATACACTTTTCTCAAATTTAGATTTTTCATTGCTTTCTTTTTTATCTCACAAATTCAGCATATTGGATCATTCAGTAGGAGATCAAATGAATAATCAACAACTTTTAGGATTTTAAGAAGAAAAAATAATATTCCATCTTCTTTCTAATATCCTTTTTAATGGAGGAATATCCATGCTCACAAACCTCTTTTATTAATGTACTTCTCCACTTAGAGTGTTGCTTTCTTGCAACTTCTAGTGTCCTAACACACAAAGCCATGTTGCATTCCTTTTCCCTTTTGGAACCATTATTCATAAATTGTTTGATTTCAATAACTTCAATAACCTCATTGATTGTTTCCTCTGACCATTCTGGTCTTTTCTCAATTCCTCGGTACTAACTCTTTTCTAGCAAGATCTTTATCTTAACACAAGAGTTTAAGTCATGAGTTCCCCAACCCTTGAGGATACTTCCTTTGTTCATATCCTACTTTGAAAAATCTAATTTATGTTGACTTTGCATATATAGATTCGTAGTGTTTAAACTAATCCAAGAGTTCCTGACTCTTTTACAATTGTAGGTTGCTACAATTCAACTTATCTCATTCCTACTCATTCTCTTTTTCTTAGAGTCATGTATGTACAGGTTATTCTTCCTAACCTTCCTACATAACTTGATTGCATAATCTTCCACATTCCTAGGTTTTATCATGAGTTGTTAGTTTATGAATTATGATTCCAGGGACGAATATTTAACTAGCCCCAATTTACACAAGTTACTAATGCTTACATCTTCCTTTTCACTTCCTTAAGTTCTTTTCTCTTGTCGTTCTGGCACAAGAAATTTTCAACCTTTATCTTTTGATAAGGTTTATGCATTATTGCGTAATGAGCTCATAGGTTTTAGTGCAGAACCCGATAGCTCTGATACCAAATGTAAAGAGCAAAAGTCTTTAATTCCAAATAATATTATATTTCCTTTAATAATTTCATTTCCATTTTCCATAAATATTGTAACTCCATTAAATAAATAAGTTTAATCCAAAAGATTCCAAATATCGACTTTAAATTCTACAATAAGATTCATAATACATCCAATTACATTCATAAATACGTGTCATCTTTCACAACATTTATAATACAAAAAATTGTAAAAGAAATTTACAATTCAAGACTTAGGCATTTTGTCACCTTAAGTTCTACAATAATCATTCAATAATAAAATATAATTGATATATGAAGAAATATTCATTTGATCTTCAATCCAATAGCTTATCTTCAAACATGAAGATGAGAACAAGGTTCAAGCACTTTTTCCGCCCAACCTCGAAGCTTACACTTCCCCAAAATTCCTTAGTCATTCAAAGAATACCCGACCCTGCACGAATCGCTTAGCAAAAAGTAGTTGACAAGCAAGATGGAATCTGATGCGTGCCTAGTATAACTAGTAAAACCATAAGCATTTTCATTTTTCTAATTCATTTAAGAAACAAGCAAGTTTGATACTAGGATATGGTAGAGAGTTATATATATTCCATTTGTTTCAATGGTCCTTAAGTTACTTGGCCAAGTAAAATGTCATGCACGACAAATAATAGTAGTTTTGGAAAAGCAAAACTACGCTCTCTATAAACCCATATTCGGCATCCGTCCCGGAAGGTAACTTTACAAACACATGACATGCACATTCAATTATCAAGCATGCATGGTTCCATTCAACATAAATAAATTATCTTTCACAAACATCATAACTGCACTTTTATTTTCAAGCAAATATGGTTCTAAAGTAGTGATTTCACAGTTTAAATCACAAATAACAATAAGTTCATATTTAAATCAAATAGATTAAAATTAAATTAAATTAAAGAAGGTGTATCTCAAGTATGTATCTAAGTACATATAAAGTCAGAATAAATGAGCACACATTCTTTCGGTTCATTTACTCATATAATTTATCTCCACTTCGAAATAATCTTTTTCTAATTCGTTTCATTTAAAAGTAATTATATTTTTAATTCTATTTGCCTTCTCTTTTATGTTTTTTTCTCATATTTCCATTAAAATATTATCTAAGTTTCAAAAATGGAAAACACCTTATATTTACTTATGTTTCGTAGTAATTTTAGTTTCATTTCTAGAGAATTATCAAGTTTCATTCTTACTTTTCAAGCATAAATCTTTACACAAAATTATTTAATCTTATTTAATTCAAAACACTATCTTTTCTGTTTCTTTTCTGCAATTTCCAATTTTTTGTCTGTACAGTTTAACAAATAGAGTGTTCTTTTCGTTGTTTTTTTGAATCTAAAAGATGTTGTTTTCAGTGGAAATCTTCAATATATTTAATGGAATAAATCTTTAAACATACAATTTTCTATGTAAATGTTTTAAACATGCTAAAACAAAATTCTTTAAATGTTTACATGAAAATATAGTCTGGTGTTCAATATTTTCTTCTAAACTTGACAAAACAGGAATATGTTTTCAATATTAACATAGAAGAATAATAGAAAAGAGTTAAATCATATATGCATTGACTGTGAATTTGGTAAATTATGTTCTCATGGAATCTACCTAACAACTTTTATGTTGCTCTGTGTCTTCTAGATCTGGCGATGTTTATTTGTTTTCCTCTGTCAATTTTCTCCTGTAGCTGTTCTTTTGTTCTATTCTTTTGCTGTTTTGGATTCTCTTGTTGCTGTTTGCATGTGGTGAAGACAATTTTTTGTTCTTTTTCAGCCTGTGCGCATTCTCTTGATAGCTGATCTCTGTTCCCATTTTACTCTCCCTCTTCTCCTTCTTGCCATGCGCCCTCACCTCCTATTCTTCCTACCGTGCACCTAAACTCTCCTTCTTCCACATTCCCTGTTGGCTGCTCTCCTTCCACCCACTCCTTTCCTCCTCCTCTCCTCATGCGCACATGAGAAACTACAATCTATAAACTCTCCTTCCTTCCATGCTCATGGGGGGGTATGTGCTTGTATTTTATTTGAAATCCTCCCAATCTCTTTTTCCTCCTCTGGCCGCACCTGGGGAATAACATGAATCCCAAAAAATAGATAAAATAATCTCTTTTCTGCCTCTCTCCTCAAAAACGGATTTACTCTCCTCTCTTCCTTGCGTATCAGATCAGCAACATGCCATCAAAATGGAAAACTATATTGTTTTTAAATCCTCTCCCATAAAAAAATGAATTTTACTCCTCTCCATATCATGCAAATGGTGAAGTTCACAATAAAGTTCGATCGACAATCTAAGCTTTGATCTCCATCAATAAGGTGGACATAACTCAAATTTCACTTCGTGATTGCATGCAAATACCGATTGTGAGGTAACTCTTTTCAAATTGTTTACTATTGTTCTCTTTTCAATTCCCATTTAAACGTATTTATGTTTTCCAATTTTTCATTAATCAACTAATTTTAATATTTATCTTTTCAAACATATAATTCAATAAATGGATCTTGTTTGATATTTATTTATATATATATATATATACAAGATCAATATATATATATTTTTTCACAATAAAAAGTTTATTCCAATAATTTAAAAATAAATGCATTATTATATTGAACTAAAAATAAAAGATTTACATAAAGAAGTAATTCTTTGAATAAAATCAATTTTCTCACAATAATTATCAAATTTCCATTTAAAACAAACATATAGTTTTTCACATAAATTTGAGCAATCGAATAAAATTATTTAAAAAATTCAAACAATAATCATCACGAGAACACATTAATTATAGCTAAGTGGTGTGTGAGATTCCATCATCCTCATAAATGTCTAATGGCTAAAATGACTCTACCTGATCAATGTTCTCGCCTTCATTCTCATTCACCTGTTCCTGCATTCACTTGCACTCAAATTCTCATCAGCAATGACAATCCCCGAATTTCATAATATTGAATTTCAAATCATTTCATTTGCATTTAAATCTCAATTTCAATTTCAATTTCAATCTTAATTTCAATTTCAATCTCAATTTCAATCTCAATAATCATCTAATATAAACATTGAAATTCTCATGATTAATAATTGAAATAAATAATTGATAAAATTAGTACGTGACATGAATGGAAACAATGATGACAATAATGATTATATGGTTGACATCAATGATGATAGTGGAGGTAATTACCACCAAGGTAATGTTGATGATAACAATCTAAAAGACTCCATCAAGCAAGCAGTGAACACCCATGTTCAAAGCGGGTACAAGTAGAACCTCAAAATGGGCATGCACATTAATATTATTAGAAATCAAGTCACTAGTTGGTTGGTCAGGCAAAGGATTCACTACCCTACTGAAGTGAGTTGAAATCTATTTCTTACTTTGCATTGTCAATTGGTGTACATAATTCGTAAACATTCATCAACTTCATTTATATTTCTTTAAGGGGATTTTAAAACCATATATTGTTTATAAACAACCCTAGTATATATTGACATATCAAACCTGTTCACCATAAGTCAAACATTCAATTGATTTAATCTCTGGAAATCTTATAGGGCACTAAAGACTAAAATATTCCCTGAAGAGAATGTGTTGCCATCAACTTGCAAAGAGGCACGTCTATTGTTGGTTGAGTTGGGGATTGAATATAAGCAAATTTATTCATGTAAAAATGATTGTATTTTATATAGAGATGAATATCAAACAAGGTAGAATATCTTGTATGCAAAGAGAAGAGATATCATACAGATGTACAAGGTCCTATAGTTCCAAAGAAGGTTTTACGCCACAAGCCAATTATACCTAGACTCAAACAAATGTTTCATTGTAAGTCACTTGCACAATTGATGGACTGGCATGCAAAAAATAAGAGCAAAGATGGATTCATGTGAATTATATTTGACTCCAAAGAAATGAAACACATAGAGGAAAAATGGCCAAGAGAATTCAAAGATGAACCCCATAGTATCAGGTTTGACTTTGCAATTTATGGAGTGTTCCCATTCTCTTTCCTGATCTCAAATTATACTGTTTGGCCAGTCGGATTGATAGTATACAATATTCCCCCATGCATGAGTATTAGAAAGGAGCACCTTATGTTGACTCTCATTGTTCTAGGAAAACATCAAGTTAAAAAAATGGATGTTTATCTTTCACCTTTTATTGATGAGATGCAACTACTGTGGAAAGGCATAAGAATGTATGACATATCACGTCCTCCATCAAATATGTCCTTCATGTTGTATGGTGTGCTATTTTGGACTATTCATGATTTCCTAGGACTCAATGTTTGTTCTGGTAAGATAAAATATTTACATATTTACGCTCATAATTTATTTTCATCTCAACTTTCATACTTAGTTTTATACTATTTTTGATGTTATTAACATTACTTATTGAATTGGAGGGCTTAAAACAAAGGGGATATTTTCATGTCCAATATGTGTAGAACAATATCAAGGATGGTATTCTAAAGATCTACATAAATTTATTTATGCAAATATTAGGGTTTTTCTACTACTAGATTATAAGTTTAGAAATTGCCTGAAGAATCAATTTGATGCAAAAGTTAAAAATAAAGGCCCTACCATGAATATGGGTCTAGGTGATTGGCTTAAGAAGTATGAAGATTATGAATTAAAAGTTTGGGAGGATTTTTTTTATCGAGATGATTCAATTGAAGAACTATACCATGTTGTAGTTAATATGTGAGAAGGAATGAAAAGGAGATCCATTTTTTATGAGCTCCCTTACTGGAAGGATCTATTAATATCTCACCTATAATTAGATCATATGGGTATGTGTAGGATCATGATGGGCCAAAAAGTGGCAATATGTAAGTGATATGATGGCCCATGTGACTGACGACTTTTTCTTTTCCCAAAATTGATGAAATGAAAAGGGTTTTTAAAGGAGATTCTCAAATTTCCATCAATATAAATTATGCTTTACTTTGAATTTAATAAATTATTATTATTCATTTTCTATTTGAATTATGACTAAAGTATTGATTGATGGGATGATTGAAAAACATCTATAGCTTTCAAATGGTATCACATTTTTTGAATCTGAAACATGTGTCACATTCTATGCTTCACATACTATAGGATTAAAAAAAAAGCATTGAATTTAATGAATTTTTTACCTTGTTAAGGTGGTCAGACATACGATTTTTTACACTTTTTAAAAGTTGTAATAAAAAATTCATAATTAATTATTTACTTGAAATTTTTTTACAAAAGAATATGGATCACACCAGGACATGAGTCCTCTAATTATATCTAAAATCTTATTAAAAAATATTATCATTTTATTGTGGTTAGGGTGGTTAGACAAGCACCTACTTCTTATTTTTTCCCTAAAATTTAATTACTACTACATTGAAATTTCAGATTTTTACCAAATATATATATATATATATATATAAAACCTAGTAATTTAGAAACTACATTCAATTTTCTACAGATTCTATTCTTACATATTTTTGAAATAATATAGATAACTTATTCAAATTTTTACGTCAAGTTGCCTAACTCTGATTTTCTGAATTTTCATCGCCACTTAAAGGCCTGTTTTTTCCATGATGATCCAAAAATCAAGAAATAAAACATGTAGGTGAGTTTTTGTAGCTTGACAATAATGATAACTTTGACAACTTTGCAAAATTGTTCCTTCGATCAAATTTCAGTCCTTCTTCACCTATAAATATGCACATACAAAGAGAGAATCAAAATGGGTTTTTGTGTGAATGGGGGTTTCCCTTAGTCAAGCCCCATGTTGGTAATCAAACCTAGATAATTAAATAATGAAACAATAAAGGAATTGAAGAATGAACACTTGCTTGTTACAACTCACCAAACCCTTAATTGCTTCCCTTAGAGGATTGAATTCAAACACATAACTTTAAGGATTGGATCTTACATGAATTGGCTTGATTGATTAATTGATTTGATGCTTGAATGCTTGAAACATACATCACAATGTTAGCTCCAAAACATGACATAGAAACATATAAAATTTGACATAATGATATGATCTTGATTGTTGTTGTAGATGACGGATAAATCTTCTCTTCAATGCTCTTGACAATAATATTTTCTCTTCTTAAGTCTTGATAGTGTTTCTTAATTATATATTATTTTCCTTATATTTGAATTGATAAAATAACTATGTATTTATAGGTGTTTATCTAATTTCCCAAAAAATAGATTCCAAAAGTTGACATTTAAAACTTGAATTTGAATCATTAAAATGCCACCAAAAACATATTAAAAATTAGGAGCTCGGACTTAAAAGGAACCCATTCACCCCTAGGTGAATGGGTCCTAGGACCTAAGTCTAGGACACTCAATTTCCAAGGTGTTTTAATTAATGTTAAAATTTGTTTAATATAGGTTTCCCTTTTGGAAAATAGGAATAATAAGGCTTTGGAATGCATAACTTGGTCAATTTGAGGCTTAATTAAGTCCAATTAATTAAGGGGATGCAAAGTTAGTACATAATTGTAAAGGTATATAATTTTCTACATTACACCAAGTTATTTTATTAACCTCATGCACACACCTTTTTGACGTTGCAAGACTTTCCATCTCACCTCAAAGTCACTCAACACTTGGCACACAAGGTTGCTGAATTTGTCATAGAGGTTGTTGGTTTGCACACTCGAAGTGTTCCTAAGGTTGAAATCTATATGATTATTTTCTACTCACTTGTGCCACTTCATGGGGCACTTTTCAATCCACCTCATAGGTGTATTTCCTCATCCTTTCCTACATATACAAGGCTTTGTACTCATTATCATTTGGGTCATCTAATACAATATTGTATACTATTCATGTGCTTGTCTTATATCTCCATTGATCTCCTAATTTTTAATAACATTTGCTCAAGTTGGAAATGGGGGAGAAATCACTTAATGGAAGGGGTTAACATAGGCTTTAGTTTTTGAATTTAAATAAAATATCAAAGCTCAATTGTTACCTTGGGAAATCAATCTATTTTTCAATTTTACACTATACAATCAAACTAAGATGTGGAATGTCTAATATTTATATTAAATTCAAATTCTTAGGATGTGTTAAGTTAAGATTGCTAAATGATTAGAAAATTTACCAACATTTACATAAAATTATACTTGTATGATAGATGTTACATAGAGGATCACTTAATCAAAGTAGGCCCAAAATGAAATAGGGAAAGTGCAACCTACATAATTATCATAATTAGACTTACTAACCTTCATATGTACTCTTTTCTATTAATATAACATTTTCATAGTGAAATTGTATACCCATTCCCTTTTCACTTATACTTTTAGTTTTATTTGATTGGAGTGTCATGAATTATATAATTATCTTACAATTGGAATAGTTGTACATCAAATTAGCTCATGATGTTGAAAGCCCTAATTTTCCTTGGCCATCAATCTCTAGATTCACTTTCCTAATCCTAAATCTTATTTTTCACTACCCTAGATTTGATAAGTAGGTGTGAAATTGTTCTAGTAAACTTTGACACACATGGATTTGAACCCTTCACTTTTATAATTTAAATTTCAAAATTTATTAGTTATTGAATACTCGACTCGTTGTTGTGAGTTGACTTATCATGTGTTGTTTTTTGTTTGTAAGCCAAGTTATTATATTTAAAGGAATTCACTTATTCGTTTGGAATCAAAATTGAACTTGTTGAAAACAACTATATTTTCATTTGTGAAGGTGGATAAAAGGAATTTAGTGTATAATAAAATATCACTTTCAACCTTGGAATGTTACAAGATTGTTTGATCTTGTCAATCCTTTCACTCATTTTTGTAAACCCTATATATCCAAGTGTTTGAACTAGGAGAACATGAACCTTGAAATCTAATGGAGTCCCCAAATGTGTTTATAAATAACATATTCCCTTACATAAGCTCATATATCAAAATCAAGGTGAGAAAATTAAATCAAATTAGAATCTATCATATTACACCCCAAGCACATCAAAACAAGGTCATGTGAAAGATCAAATCTACACTTGTGAAGGTTAGGTCCATAGGACCACATGTGAATGAGAAAAATAAAGTGTTATTTTTTTAGATTAGGGATCTTCATCTCAAAGAACCATGAAAATATAGAAATAAGATGAATCAATTGTTAATATTTGGCATAAAATTTTCTCATCATTAATAATTAAAATAAATATATCATATTTAGTTATTTTACTTGTTATATTTGTTACATTAAGAGGATTTCTACAATGACATGAAGGAGTTCTATGCCATTATTGTGTGTACATGAAACTAAAATAAAACTAACATATATATTTTATAAAATATGACTATAATATTATTTTTTACAAGTTACATATAAAATATATAATGTTTACTACACTTTCTAAAGTGGAAAAATAAAACAAATTTTTTCAATGAAATATTGGTTTACTGAATCAAAAAAAGTGGCAAAATTCTCTCCTCCTTGGTCTTTGACAACAAAGGAAGTTCCCAAAATTGTTGCAAATTTTTCAAATGTTGCCAAACTAATATAGATGCAAGTATATTTTAATTAGTCTTTTCTTATAAGGTAGTGAACTAATGTTTTCATATGAACAAACTGGTAATAAGGATGCATTGAAAATTGTTCCATAAAATAAAATTGCATGCTTGTCCTATGTTTTGCAATGGTGAAATTTTTTAATAGATTTTTTTTATCTTTATAATTGATCTACAGTATCTTGTGTTTTTTTATTTTTATCATTACAAAATTTTGAATATACTATGCCCAATCAAAGATGAATACATTTTTTTTTCAAAAGTTTGTAATGTTTGAAGGCTATAAACATGTATTTGCTATGGGTTGTAGGTGTTGTTTTATTTTTCTATAAATCACAACCCATTTTTTAATTGGTTAAATTGTTATCTTTCAAATGAAGGATTCTTAATATGGTAGTAGGACATGTATGTATTTAGTAGTAGCATACATTTTAGGCATATAATACTATTCGACACATAACATCTCTACATTTTTAGATACCCATTTTCATTCCTTGAAGATCCATTTTTAAAATAGTTTAATAATTTTGGACTCTACAACAACATTGTCATTGAGCTCAACCATTAACACGACCTGATCTACACTCATAAAAAATGTTGTGCCTTAAGAAAGTCAAAATAGGTGTCATTTTTATCAATCTACAACCTTGTAAGGCCAAGCTAAAGAGGGCGGTGGTGGTGGTGATGGATAATAAAATTTGAAGGAGGGGAAAACATAATTGAAACTATTCTCTATTTGTGAGGGGTTGCGCTTAACCAACACACTTTAAGTGTTGATTGCTTAGATGGCTAGTGTCATGTCCATAATTTTACTCTAGAAAACCCAACTATTTTTTTTCTTTCTTTTCCTTAATCTAATTGACACTAAAATTGTCATAATGAGATATCATGATTACAAGCATTACTACAAATAAAATTATAATTAGGTTTCTATCTTTTTCATCACATTTAACAAGATGACATATTATGTGGACTTGGTCAAATTGAGTTAATTTTGATCTAGCAAGATACTTACGTTAGTATTAATCATAACCAAACCACATCAACACCTTTATCACTTTTTAACCAATAATTCGATTTGAGTGACAATACGTTGATGGAGGTGTTATCATTATTAAAGTAACCAATAGCAAGATTACCATTTATTTATCACTCCCTCATTAGTAAGGGAAGGTTGTCCTCAATAATTAACTCCAATAATAATTTCAATTATTCCTTAATGAAGTTTTAAATAACAATGTTATTATCATGCTTTACCCAAACTATAGTAAAATGGCGTTTAGTTCCTAATCACTCCATATCATTGTTGACATGGTAACTCTCCTAATTTATGAGTTACTTAATAATTATATGGTCCAATTTATTATAGTCATTATTTCAAAGCCCATAACATAATATTGCGATTCATTATCATAGCTAGGCATTGATATCAATGTTACTTTTGACCTAACTATGAATGTTGTTAATGAAGAGAATGGTGATGTCTAACATAAATGATGTCCCTGTTATTGGTAATGCCAAATAATTATCACATAAAATATAATTCTAATATCCAATTCAATCTCATAACAGTTCACTCAACAACCCTATCACGACTTTACACTACCCTTAATATTACTAATACGATCATTATTGATTCTAATGTCACCCTTTATTCCAATAAATGATAAGTCATTATCATTTGATTCATTTTTATTTCCTATTATTTATCTATTTGTTATTTATCCATTGTATATATAAATAAATAAATACATACATACCATTTATATCCACATACAATCTATTTTCTTTAAGGAGTAATTTAAAGTAATAATAGTAATTATCACTTACTACATCATTTTCAAAAAAAATTATTTTACTCCAAAGATAAACCTAAAATAACAAAAGAAATCTTTTCTTAAAAAAAATATGCCCATCCTTTATTATCCTCACACTTTATTATTCCTTTCCCTTACACATGTTATTATTCTATTTAACTAGCAATCGCACCTTTGTGTGCAATGGGTACACCAAAGATCTATGGAAGGTAGAAGAGTGAGTGAAAATCGTTGGCGGTGATAGTATGTCCCTAGTCTAGGTGAAAAACTTTGAAACCAATGCAATGTCTTAGAGAGTTTATTATACACGGAAAGCAGAATAGTCTACTGCTTATGATAGTCTTTAAAATTTGAAAAAAAATAATACTGAAGCCTCTTATAAATGAACAAAAAGCCTTCATTATAGTCTACTTGTGGGCTATGAGTCATGATGGTTAAAAATTTCAAAATAATAAATCAGAAGTTACAACTATAGATGTACCACATACTTGATTCAATGACCCTGAAAGTGAAATTTGAAACCCTAAGCTTTGAAGGAAGCTGAAAGGTCCTTCAAAGCTTGATAGTTTAAACATAAACGAAGTCTCTTGCAAAAATATGTAGTTGCCAGTAGATCCTAATCCTGTAATAAGCAAATGCCAACACAAATAAATAAAGTCACCCATAATTTTGTGGCAAAATCCAAATGAATGCCCTCACACAATCCCCAAACAATGTAAATGAAGCTCAGTAACATGTCATGAAAGAGTGTAAATGATGTTTTAAGCAGCAGTAAGCTTTTCTACAATTGTAAATTATGGTGGTTTTTTTGCACTTAAGGAAAGATTATCAGCAAAAATTGTCATGATTTTTTTTAATAACCTGGCCCAAAGTTATTTCCCCGAGTAATTGTTTGCCTTCCAGAAGTGCCAGTTCTTGCAAGGTTTTTCAACTATGATCTATGCACACTATATTTGACATGAAATTACCAAAAACAAGTATATTATTAACATTTGTATAGAGATAGATTAACTATTTTTAACTTTCCTGTTGTCCAGAACTATATTTCTAAATATTAGATCATCTAACAACCAATGATTTAGCATTTTATATATTTGTTTTCTTTTATAATAAAAAACTCTTTTATTACTAATCAAATATGGAGACAAAAAAGTTTTCTTTAGAACCAAAGAGAACAAAGTATGATTTATTGCAATATTGGCGCCCATATTAAAATTTGAACAGAGAGAAGCTCCCAACACCATCATTAGCCAGCAGTTAAGCCAATTATAGAGGAGGACCATTTGGGTGTCCCTAAATAGCCTCCTTATGTATTGGCTAAGTCTAAAGATAAGCTAATTACATAGAAGGATCATTTGGGTATCCTTAAATCACCCTTCTGCTATATTGGGTATCTCTCAAAACATCACTTTCACATTATTTTTCCATGGAACAATATCATAACAAGCAGTAGAAACAAGTTGTAGAGGAAGAAGAAAACATAGAGGAGCAGCAACATGGACCTTACCCCATTGAACAACTCCAGGTTTGTAGTAACATAGAATGACACATATTTTTAAGTTCTCTCAGATACCCATTGTTTGTAAATTCAATTAGGAATAGATTTTGAGAGAAAGTTTTATAGTAGAAGTCCAATCTCAAAGACAAAGATATAAAAGATTGAAATAGATCATAATTAAGGATATTGTTAACAGCTAATGTTCACCAGTGAGCCTTCGTTATATCTCCACTGGACTTAATTTAGCTAAAAGTCAGATTTTAAAATGAAGAATCAGCATAAAGAAAAATAGAATCAGATTTAAATAGACAGAGCGAGTCAGATTTTAAAATAAAGAATGAGCATAAACTAAAATAGAACCAGTACATGATAAAGTGCATAAACTGAAATAAGAAAGCAATAAGGCAAGCACAACAAAATAAAGAATCACCCTGTAGAAACCCCAATATAAGGAAAACTCAGAAGAAAGTGAGACTATTCATCTCCACCCTTAACATCTTGAAATCCTCGTGCTCATGTTTTAGCTGTAGCATAAATGTAAATTTCTCCGTAAACTTGCCCAATTCCTAATACAAGTACCTACCAAACCATGAAAACCAGAAAAGTATGCTCCAATTGTTGAATCGATGAGAAGCCACAAGGTGTGCCTCAAAATGTTGACCTATAATCTTATGTTTTGAGATTTTTTCCAAAAATCTATTTTGCCTAAAATTCAGAGCCAATTTTTTGTCTGTATTAAGTGCTCAGACTCCATGGGGAACACAGAACTTGGATTGATTGTCAAATTAAGGCTTCATGGCTGTGTCAGACTTTACTTATTCAATGTGCTACATTGAGAACTCTTGCTCAATGATTTATAGAAGTGTTACAGTTGATCCTGATTAGTTTATTGAAAATAGCATCAATCAATATCATGGAGTCATCATTATTTTATTTTTTTCTTTGTAAAGATCAAAGCTCCTAGGGTTCGTTGAGGCCACAAACTAATCCTTCTTTGAATTATGCTAGTCTAAAATTATATGAAAACCAAAATGTAGATAGTATTCTAGAAATTAGTAATTTTGTTTAAACTACAGTGGTATACACCTTGTCTGAGATATAATTACATATTAACATCTATATCCATCTTTTGTGAACATTCCCTATAATTGTGGTAGAAATTGTTTGCCAGTTAGAACATAAATGATTGCAAATAGTTAGAGAAGTACATTAAAAATAAAATTTTGTGGTTTTTACTTAATCGAAGAAAATGAACCCAATAATATATGCAAGAAATAAATACAATTGAGCACAAATTTGTATAGAGAAGCATGGAAAGAGTATGATGAGGAAATCCGGATTATAATATGCAACATAAAATTTCCCTTGGTAAAAATATTAACAGTGCAACATTTCTCATTTACATACAAAAATATTAATAGTCCAGCATTTCTCATTTACATACAACCATTGGTGTTGTGAAACTAATACATCCAAAAGAAAAAATGGTAACTTCATGTGGTCATACAACCACGGTTGAATGTGCTGATATTTTTGCAACAAGAAGAGAGGGAGAAAGGGATAGAAATAGGGAGAGATACAAACAACCTCCATTGCTGCAATTTAAATTTCATATTGTAACCAATAATGAATCAAAATAAGACAACAAAACATAACATAACAACTAATATAGACACTCTATAATCTATTATCTCACTTCAAATATAGAAACAAACCTGATGTATTGAAGATCACATTGAAAAAATGTTTATTTTAGAGCTTGAATACATCATAAAATCCTCTTCAATGGCTTCCAACGCAGCCCTCAAAACTTTCCTTAATCCCAACAACACAATAAACAAAAAACTCCTAAATAACCCATTGGCTGTTCTATACCCACCAACAAAAATTACAAAATACTTCTTCAAATATTTGTTTTTTTCAACAATCATATTATCATGTCTGCCTAACTTGGAAAAAGGTAAAAGCCCTGTGGCGCTATGGACGATCACTATCTACAAACTCCGTTGGCACCCAAATCTTAATTATCTGGAGGAAACTGCACAAAATAAGGCACTTAAATTCGATTCTTCCACAATTTGTATACAACCTTGTACACCACACTGCGACACCAAGTACTTTTAAATGAAACAGAGGTGAAATCAATTGTAAAATAAAAATGCTTAATGTATGGAGTAGGAAATCTCCCAATTGGGCATCGAAGAGGCCACTTTACATTCTTCTATATTGCAGCATACTTTTGACTTGAGATCTAAATGGAAAATATTATTAAAAACATAATATATAGGTATATTCGGTATAAAGATCACTGCACGAACTTTTTATATTTCACTTCAAAAACTCCTAACTGCAGCTCCCCAAAGCATATCAAACATCCAATAATATACATTCAACCAATTAAATTTATTTAGAACTTAGAAGTTATGTTTCAATACAACTTGGTGAATTTACGAAAGCCTTTTTGTACAATCCTCCATCTTGAAAAGACACAATTTTTGCATAATTTTTTTTTTTTTGTAAATTGTATTTTCAATAGGAAAAAGCAATAAAAAATAATTAAATGTAATACAATCATGGAATTACCCAAAGCGGTCCAAGAATTCAAAACTAATTAAAAAACCCTCAAAATGTGGAAGCATAAACAAGGCATATGTAGTATTGGAAAGCACATCTATTACACACTAACTATAATTCATCTAGAGTTACCCAGGTTTATATATAAAAGATCTTTCAACAGGAGTAACATTTTGTAATTGAGCTACCACAAGTCTGTTACATATGTCTCATAACTATAAATTCTCAAAAGAAGAATTATGAAGTGATCAATTTTACACAATTTGCTGCATAACTGATGCTATCATCTAACAAAATTAAAAAAATTACAAGTCATATGAAATGAAAATTCGATTCCTTTGAATTCAAGAGTTTACAATATAAGATTTATATTGATTTAGATGTCCAAAATTAGTATTGTTCTCTGGTAAACCAAACTACAGTATAACTAGGAAGAATGGGCCGTGATTGTGGGCAATATTCCTCTCTTTTAGTTGAAAGTTGCCCATAACAAAAAGAAAGCCGCCCATAACCAAAGAATACAACAATTATAATAAATATTATTGAAATCATGGCAAGTGAGTTACCTGGGTATCTCTGTGCCAGTGATTATTCTTGTGAGCTGCTAATCATTGTTCTATTTAGGACATTGAAGAAGTATAAGAATGTGCTATAGAAACCATTGTATTTATAGATTTAGTAGCATGTTCCATACATTCATGTTTTGTGTCATGCCAATCCCTTGCATTTTTCTTTACTATTTAGAATGTGAAAGAAGTTGTATCAATCATTGCATTTACAACTTCAGCTGTAGTAGGTATACAATAAATATTAAATAAAGTTTTCAAGAGAAGTGTGATAAAAATAGCTTATGTATTGAAATAGCCATAGATAAAACCTCAAAACCAGTGGCTTCATTTAGCAAATAATAAAAGAACTATAATAATGAAATGGAACACAACAAATGGCCATGTACAGATTCCCATAATAAATATTACTAAAATCATGGGAAGTGAGTAACCTGGGTCTCTTTGTACCAGCGATTTATTTTGGGCGTTTGTATTCTTTGTTCTATTCAGCACATTGAAGAAGTATAAGAATACTGTTTGTCATCACTAGTGTTAGAAGTAAAACCATTTGAAACAATATGATTGAATCACAACTATATACAATTAAGAAATCAAATGGTTGATGCTGAACATACTTGCATGTTTTGGCTAGCTGAATTAAAGTAGGGCATTTAAAATGGTTGATGCTGATAGTTCTGACAGCCGAGCTTCCTCATGGATCCTACGTGCAACATATGGGCTTTGTTGCATGTGCGTGTATCTTTTGAAAGTGAATGGCAGGTGGATTCGAAGGCTGGAAAGATGAGTGACTCTGGAAATTGTTGTGAATGTCAAGCCTTGTCGATCAATGTTGCCGATGTCAATGGTGGCCATTTGAAGTGTAAGCCCCTATGATTTGTGGATGGTTAAATCCCAGGCCATTTTTAGTGGGATTTGACATCGACCACCATGACTAATAGGTGTAATAGGGACATCTTTGGGATTGTTTGTATCCCAGGCAGGGCCAATATAATTTTTGAGTCGAACAACAACAAAGAAAGGGAGTTGGGGTGGTTTATCAGTCTCCTTGTAAACTATTTTTTGTACTATGCCAAGAGCTCCATTAACAAGGCTAGTATCAATCCATAGATTACAAGATAACATAACCTTTTGGTTGATAGAAAGTAGAATCTTAGGCTGGAGTTGGTCATCATCTAGACTTGAGGTGAAAGAGCTCCCTATTTGTTCAGCAGTGGCAATGGCAACAGGTTGTGCTAGAGACAACAACATATGTTTATTATGGAGTAAAACCTTTTCATTGGTTGCTTAAAGATGTATGGATGATACGAAAGTAGTTTGCTCAGTAGGTGATAGTGTCGAGCTGGACCTTGACATTAGTAGTTGCCAATCTGCAATAGTAGGTTTAGCCTTTCTTAAATTGCATAAGAGATCACGAAATAGAAGTTGAGTGGGATCCTCACCTGCTTGATGAAATATTTTGTTTAGTGTAACAACAGTTTGGAAGCTACACCATAGTGTGCCCCCATAGGAAGTTGAAGAGTACATAGGAATGTCTTTGACCAGTGGTAGCTGGCCTAGGTCTCCAAAAAGCAATATTGAGTGGCCTCCAAAAGGGCTTTGGTTGTGTGTTGGGAAAGCTTCGCGTAAGCGATAGTCGATTTGTTCAAGCAATTTGGGACCAATGAATCTCATTTCATCTATTAAAATGTAGCGAACAAAGTACAATCTCTCTTGGAAGCTTGCTAGTGTTTGACCCTGCAAGGGAGCGAACTCTTTGATGGGGATGCGCAGTGCTGAATGAATAGTTGATGCTCCAATGTTGAATGTTGCAACACCTATTGGTGTGAGAAGTAGTAGTGATGATTGCCCGTTTGGAGCAGAAGAATTTAGTGCATACCTTAGTTGTTTAATTAGGTGTGACTTTCCAGTTCCTGTAGTTCCTTGAACTATAATCTTGGGTGGTAGCTAGTAAGTAATGGAGGATAGGTGTGACAACACTAAATCTAGTGTTTACTTTTGTTCTAATGAAAGGTTGTGCTGGGTATTTATAAAGGGCGGAAGGGGGACTTGATATCTTGTGTAGTTTGAGTCTACGAAGTTGGATGCTACATTGAGTTCTATTGGATTTATGGAATTAGTATTCTAGTCATGGTTAAGGTCTAATTCACGGCTGCCTAGCATGTCAAGTGCATTCAACTGGAGTGGATGGCCTGGGTGAACACTTGACAAGACTTGCCATTCAGATTGGTTGCATTGATGTGGGGGTTCTGCATCGTTTGAAGGAGAGTCAGGTTCTGTATTAGAGGTTTTAGTTGGTTGATTGCATCGAGCATGCCATGGATGGTAAGTGCATGCCATCCTATCCCATTGTGCCAAAATTTGAGCTGGTGTGGAACCAAGGTCAGTTGCAATGTTACGAAAAGGTTTGTAGAGAACTAGTTCACTCCAGCAGAAGTCATGGAATCTTGGGTCATCTTTAGAAGGAATGCTTGTGAAGCGAGGGGAGACTTGAACAATTGCTTTAGAGGGCCGCTCTTTCCAGTGGTTCTCTTTACGTGTTTTTTTGAAGCACCATTTTTTATTCACCTCTATCAATGGAATTGCCTCTAGACAAATAGGATGAGCCATGTATGCATCAATGTAGTTTGTGTGCGGTGATGTATATACGCCTGAGAGTGGAACGCATTGATAGTTTTTTTGGTTGAAATTTAAAGAAACAAATGTTCGGCTACACAAGCAGAGTGGTAGTTTTAAAAGAAGGTGGAAAATCTCTTGAGCACTAATATCACGATCCACAAGGTTGTCAACAAGAATTTTCCTAAAAGCTATTGGTGTTGGCTTGTCAGGATCAAAAGTTGTTGAAATACGAGAAAGCATTGCATCGTATGTTTCAGATTTGGTTTCTGCTTTAGCTGCATATTTCACGATATATTTGAGCACTAAATCTATTGAGAGAATGGGTTGGCAATCTACATTTGTACCCCAAATAGAGAGGATAGTGGGGTTGTGAAGATTAACTTGGTCATCATTACGAGCAGGGGTGTGCTTTGGCTGCCCACTCTCATTTGAGAGTGTTGAATTATTTTGCATGGTCCAAGGGGCTTTATAGCGGCATTCAACGGTACCTCCTTTTCTCCTCAAACATGTTTGCAAGGTACAACATGTATGGCGTTGAACACAATTGAGCAATTCATTGTAGTCATCTGAAGGGGTGGACAACATAATCATTCTTGTATCCATTAGGCAGGGGTTGTTTAAAGGGGACCTTGGAATTGTTGCATGTGAGCTTTCATTGGGACGCAGGTTCCAAGCAGAGACATAGTTTTCAATGTGGTTGATTGCATGCTATACTAAACCAAGATTATTCTTTTGCAATCTAGCAATATCGGGTGCGTCTTTGAGCCAAAGGAAACCGTGGACATGTGTAGAGCCATGGTGTTGCCATTCATAAATAGACACAAAATATGTTATTAAGAAAATGATGAAAGAAAGACGTAAATATAAATGATTGTGGAGCGAATAAACCTAAACCATTAGTCATTTGTGCAAAGAATCTTTTCCAAAACCTCTTCACGAAATGCAGTAAATCGATGATGCATGTAAAGTGCACAGAGGTGTGGGTTGTGCACTATATTTTGGATCCTCCATTTAGCAGCTGCTGAGGGATTTTTTGGTGCAGCTGATGGCATGACATTGTGTAAGTCTGGCCATTTAGTAAATTTTGTACTAAGGGTGAAGAATAGAGTTGGACAAGCAACTTGAATAACCATGTCTGATAGCTCCCCCCTGCGAAGAGTCTAGAAGGGGTGAGTACCACGGATTTTTGAGCTGAACAACATAACTTGGTCTGCAAGATGTTCATCGGGAAGGTCCTTGAGTCTTTGGTGCAACTCAAGTATTGTTGTTGGCAGTCTACTCTCAAAGTGTTTTTGAACAAATACGAAAGTTGTGGCCTAGCTATGGTGACGCATAAGAATATTAAGTATGAAGTATCTAAATTGTGGGTGTTGGCCGAATCTATTGTCATGGTATCGAAGAAGATGGAGAGCATATTCATGTAGCTTGTCCTCTTTCATACTTTGTTGATTGAATGCAGCTCTACCCTTTGGAAAAAATGTCGGGAATGCCATAACAAACAAGCCTTCAGTGGTGTATTCATTCAGAGGTGTAAGAGAAATTCGTGGCCAATCAATAGTAGGAGTTGGGCGTCCTTCCCCTAACTGCAAGAGGGCTCACAATTCTTGCACTTTAGTACGTGCAAGGGGAAGGTTTGTGACAAATGAAGTTGTTGCTTCCACATTCTCTTGCAATTGTTCCTCAGTTGTATTATCTGTCTCCATGGAGCTAAAATTAGGGGGGTCTGAAGTTGAGATTGCTGCATTTAGAAGGTCAGAGATGTCAGTTGAGGTAATAGGCAAGGATAAGAGAGAGGTCTCATCTAATTGGACATCTTTGTAGTAGGGGTCATAACAGATCTTATATTGCAAAGCCTCGTGAACATGTGCTCTGAAAACATAGAAATTGTATTGTTGGGAATTAACATTTTTTTAATTGACTATGAGAATATCCAAGTCATGTATATGGTGTGGCAAGTAATTGGCAATTACTGTAATATCCTGTGGAAAACAAATAGTGTGGCCACTGTATTTTAGTTGTCCCCCTCTTGCATAAGTAACTTGGAGGACAGGGCTAACTCTTGATATTAACATCTCTTCAATCTAAGATAAGCGTTGTAAACAAGTAGGTTGCTCTCCAGGGTCCATGTTGTTCCACTTTGAGAAGCGATTGCCATTTTTTTCTAAAATGCATCTTGAACAAGCACTACTACCACTTAATAGCCTAGTTTTTATTCTTGGATATCATTCCATGCATACTTGGCATGTTGATATTTTTGATAGGTTGTCCAAATTTGAATGGAATGAATTCCTACGGATGTAATAGTTTGCAGGAAATAGTGGAGGATGGAGGTTTTGGGAGGGAGAGGAAGGGTGGAATGTAGATTGGATTTGAGGTGGTGGTGGTTGCAATGGGGGAGAGATATTGGAAAGACAAGGCGGGGGTGTGGAGGAGCTTGCAAGGTTACATTGATGGTTTTCTCTACTTCGTCTATTAATAGAATCCTTATTTGCATGGTACCATAATCATTTTAGATGGTTACGATGAGATCGTTGTGCTTCCATACTTTCAGCTAGGTTTTCCATGGTAGTGGTTGCTGAGGAATAGACAAATGCAATATTATGTTGCATTATATAATGAAAAGTTGAAATAACACGTCTAAGTCAGGTGTGTAAAATTAGCAAGAATAACAATTGAAGTAATAATCCTTTGTATTGACTAATAACTAATTACAATATATAGCTTGTAAAAGGCATAAATAATATTACGAAACATGTGCACAACATAACATTGCAATATCAAAAAAGACTTTGTATTCAATTTATTTGTAATTTTAGGCACACATCATTACATATGGTGGTATGGACAGCAACAAAAGTTGTACAACATAAGGAAAGACTATACGATATTGTGGAAAATAAGAGGTACATGAAAACTTTAAACAGGTTTTATTGCTGTAATTACAAAGCTTTGTACTTCTTTCCCGACAAATGAATTCATTGTGATGGCCACTTCAAAGAGAAACTAGCGCCCAAGAACTTGATCAACATGTGTTTAGCCGCATCAGGTTCAGCTATAAGTAGTTGAAGATTTTCAGTGGAAACTCCGAACAAGCTGTTTGCGGGTCCTTCGAATGCAATAACTTTAACAAGAGAACTTGTGCCATCGTCCAAATCCACTTTGACCATGTAGCTAAAATCACATCCAGGGAGATCAATACAACACTTTGGGAAATGAAAGCTATTGGGGTTCTTTTGTACAACCTTCTTCTTACATTTCTTATTTCCAACCAAAACAGGACAAGAGAGGTAGTAGAAGTTTTCCAATTGGACTTCTGAAATGCTTGCATTTACATAAACATTTGTTTTTCCAGGATAGTTTGTACTATTGACGATGCAATGTCAATTGGATTTCCAAACTTGTTGGAAGAAAGATGATCTATTGAGAGTGAAAGGAAGGGTGTCTCATTCCCTACAGTGGCATACTAGTCATGCAACGTTGACGCTTCTACCAGTTTTGGATTTATGACAATTCTAGTTGCAAATATGGTATCAAGAGCTTTTCCATGCTAGGAGGTTACACATCCAGATTTGATCAAGATAATGGGAGAGGTTGGTAGAAGAGGCAAAGTAGATATCTCTTTACCTTCAAATTCAAAATGATGACCCCAAAGTGTAACATCAATGCTCAAGCATGACATGTCTATGATTGTTGTAGTGCACTTTATTGTTTCAGTCTCATCTCTCTTACGGATGGTTGATGCAGGGGAGATAGATAAAAGTATGCCGAGAACATCAACAATGGAATTAATAGGTAGTGATAGTAGGGAATCTATGCTTTTGATATGCAAGCTATGCATGGGGATTGTAGAGTCTACACATGGTGAAGGAGTAATTGTTGATGATTTGTGTAGGAAAATTTCAAATGGGTTCGTCAAGCTACTATATTTTTTATTAGCAACTTGTATGCGACCATTAAAAATAATGTATACACAATTAGAGTGCACAACATTATAGAATTCATCAACAAGTTCATCGAAGCATGTGATGTGTATGTCAGTGCCTTCTTTGTTAATGAAGTCAAAACCAAAAACTTTTCCTTCTCGGTTAGCATTGTGAAATTGATGGATTGGACTCTTTGTTAATACTCTACCCTCAATGGACCAACGCTTATAGTATGGGGTTAAATATTTGATGGGAAGTATTTCAGAGGCGGGTATGGTTGGTTCTTGGGTAGATATTGCATCCTGTTGTAATCCAAATGGGCCTTGGAAGCTAGTAGATGGCAAATGACTTGTTGCTTGCAGAAGAGGAGTTGGAGTGCCAACAAGTGGTGCTTTATTCGATACCATTTCAAGACTATTGATAATTATAGCCTTGCAATTTAATGATGTAAATGATTTAGGAACATCACATCAGTGAATGAAAGTAATATTCAAAAATAGAGTAAGGTTGGACGTACGTGTATTTGTCAAACACTTTGGATGTATATTCTATAAGGTGGACAATAGACCCAATGACCATATTTTTTTCAACAACAAGATTGTTGAATTGGCTAGGAAGCAAAGTTGGATGGGTATGGACACCATCAGAGAGTTCAAACCGGTACTTAACATCTATTGAATGAGCATGTTGTATTGTGTTTATGGACGTGACCTGTAATGAAGGGTCAAGATCAAACATGTCGGCAAGAATATCTTCAACGACATTTGGAGTTAAAGTTGCCATCGAGAAGGTGAAAGGTAGTTAAATCTTTGTGCCTGCGAGGTAGTTGTGAGTGTTAGAATAGGCTTTTATGACAAGTCAAATAAAGGTGTTGCTTAATTGTATGATTGTTGTTAATGGGGAAAACCACAGTTACAGGTTAAAGAAGGGAACAGTAGAATTGATAATATATTTACACACAGTTTATCTACATGTTTATCAAACCAATGGATTGTGAATGGGTTAAATTTTATGCAAGCTATATAGTTCAAGACTTTCTTTGAGTGTTATTTTTTAAAACAATATATGTTGAAGTATTGTGTGTTTAGTTTCTAAGATTAACAAAGACCTAAAAATTTGTTATAGAAACAAGCATTTAAGTAATTACTAAAGGTTAATTTCAAAGAATGAAATTTGAAAACACACAATGTATGTGCATGGTAAACAAATATATTTGTAATATTGGAGCCATTTTGGGGAAAAATAGTACAGGGAAAATTTGCAACACTTTCGTGTTCAAAAAAGTATTTACAAAACTTATATTGGAAGGGTGTATTAGACACGGCTATAGAAGGCTATATTGTTTCCTTGCATTGCAGCCATAAGTAGGAAAAGTATAGGTCCAAAATAAAATTCTTATAATGGACTAAAAGGTGTCAAGGTAACTTTGGAATGCAGCAATTATCACAGGAGTTACAATAGTATTATGGTGCTGATCATATTTTAGCTCCTGTATGAAATTGCACAAACCCTCTAATTTTGCACAGCTAGATTGGTAAGTTGACACTGACTCTTGAAGCATCTCGACATCGAAATCTTCAATGCCAACTATCTGGCTATCTGGCATGCAAGTTTGAGTTTGTCAATGATGTCATGGCAACTATTAGTTATAGTTGCAGAAAGATGTTCAATGGTTGTGTGAACTGAGTCTGGTTTATTAATAGTAGATGATGACTTTGAAACTACTTGTGTTGGATGCACTGTAATGGACAACCTTGGTTGCATAGGATAATTTGAATGTGTAGCCATGACCTAGCATAAGTGGATGAAATATATGTATAAGTTTAAGTATAACATTTACAGGCAAGCATGTAAATGAATGACCAAAAATGCTATTTAATTATAAAGGAATTAACAATTTAGAAGCAAGGTGTATTATATGTTGCACTTTACAAACAAGGCTCAAAAAAAACATTTCAATTAATATAACATATGAAAACAGGCACAAATATGTAGCATATGTGTTACATATCATATTTATTTAACTATTTAAAAAATCTGTTAATTTGATAGATAACAACAAAAGTGTTTAGAAAGAAATAAAACACTTTATATTTCTTTGTAGGAATACAACACAACATAGAATGATGTGGCAAGTGACTTATCGTAAGATTTTGGAAAAAAGGTGTCTTGTTGGCAATGATGCGGAAGAGAAAAAATGAGTAGAAGTTCCTTAAAAGTGAGACAAACCAAAACCAATTTTCTTAGAGTTGTTGTTTCAATCTATTCACAATAAACAAAAAGTAGATGTAAGAATATTGGAATTGAGAGATTTTGCTGAAACAAAAATGAAAAAGTGAAAAACACCAAATAAACATAAAATTCATTACACACTTCAATTATAAAAGTCTGTACGTGAATAAGCAAATAGGGATCTAACTGTCTGTACAAGAAATTGAATACTATTGGATAAACTTTAAATTCATTTCACAGTTCTAAAAATCTATAAAAGATTATTGTCACATGGCTAACTCTTGAAGATATATTTCTCCACCTTGAAAATATATGTTACCACTTTTGATGAAATATGAGCAGAGATATGAGTAAATATGAACAGAAATTTTCAGAATCTCATGAGCAGCAAATAATTACGAAATAATGAGCAGAAATATGAGTACATAATGAGAAAATAATGTTGAAATATGAGAAGCAAATAATGGCACTAACAAATGCAGAAATAGTGACATGAAAAGAACAGAAATAGTGCAACAATAATACAGTAATATGAGCAGCAATAATACTGTCAAAAGTGCAGCAATAAAAAATCATTGTATATTTGCAAACAGGTCATTTACAGTAAGTGGTGCAATAGAACCTTTCTTATCACAACATAAAGAGTGGTTGAGCTATCATACATGCTTGTTGGTTATTTTTTGTAGTATTGGGGTGAAATGATGCAAGGGAAAATATAAACATCATACTTTTAATGAGTGCAAGGAAAAATATAAACATCAAATATAATATGGAACTGATGATTTACATTGTTTAATGAGTGCAAGGAAAAATATAAACATGATACTTTTTCTTGTAATTAAATTTCCAGATAAAGAATGGGAGGGTATATGTGTTTTGTGCATTTCTTGCAATTATTGCATTCCATGAGATAGGCTCTCTTTGAGGCATTGTTTCAAACAATTCACATGCCTTTTCTATGTTTCCACATTTTGCATACATAGGATCTCTACCCTTGTTCTTGGATTTTGCAGTTTGTAACAGCAGTTGAAGAATGAATTACTGTTATTTATAGCAAAAATAGACTTCCAGTTGCTGCAATAAATAACAGTAATTTATTCTTCAACTGTTGTTACAAACTGCAGAATCCAAGAACAAGGCTAGACATCCTATGATTGATAGATTTGCAAGGATGAGATATCTTTAGGGAGTTTTCAAGTGTTCCATTTGATGAATGTGTAATGCTTGTTTGATTGTATTTAAATTTGTTCGTGTGATTATTCTTTTGATTGAAGGTAAAGTGATGGTTTTTGAGAGGGATCCAACCCTTTTACACCAAACAAAGTAGGAATAACAAAGAAGCACAATGGATATCCTTGATTATTATCCTAAGTTAGGTTCTCTGTCTTATTAGTCCTCTCGTTTCTTTCTTTTTTACTATTTTTATATGGGTTAAAATTTAAAATAATATTAGGGTGTTTTCCACAAAAAGAGGGAATGGTATTACATCTTTGAATTATAAGAACAAGCTAGAAATTTGTAGGATTGAGAGAATTGTAAAGAGGTTCAAGGTTCTGCCCTATACACAAGATAGTACTAAAGCCTATAGTTGAAACTCATTCTAATTATTATTTCTAACCTATTCTAATCAGTATCTGGATAATCTTCGACTGCCCATGATAAAAGAACACAAAATCATCCAACTTCTATTTCCAATACAACATATAGTTCCATCATAGATAAACCAATAAAACATAAACCAACTGACCCAAATGACCACAAAAGTAAAAAATGATTGTAGGGAGAAGGTTGCTGCTTGAGTATGGGAAAAACTGGAAAAGCACAATTATATAAATAACATTTATACAAATGTAAATGACTTCTAAATCCTAAGTACAATTATATACATTTTCCTCAAATTTCCTTAACAATTTATTTTCAAATATGCTAGCATACTGGAATTCTTCATGGTTAATAGCAATTTTTTTTTTAATCTTAATGTGAAATTAGTTTAAGAGTAGCAAAAGAGAGAAATTCCACTGCTTAATCATCTATCAAGTGAGGAAAGTTTAAGAGCAGTTCAAATGAATACTATCAAAGTAAAGAGATCACCAGGAGCAACATTATTTCTTATTCAGTTGGTTCATGAACTTAGGAAGGGGAAAGCAATTATTGCCACTAGAGTGGGTCAGCACTAGACATGGGCTACTCAATGGTTTAAATATGATTGTCCTCGATACTGGTTGCCATCAGGAGGTCTTGGTGTTATGGGCTTTGGATTTCCTGCAGCATTAGGGGTTGTTGTTGGTAATCCTGTGATCACTGTTGATATAAATGGAGATGGTAGTTTTGAAATGAATGTTCAGCAATTGGCTACCATTAAAGTGGAGAAGTTTCCAGTGAAAATTATTGTATTGAACAATCAACACTCGCTAATAAAGCAAATCTAAGGGCCACTATTTTTGAAATGTTAGAGACACCTAGGCCATACTTATTGGATGTGATTGTGCCTCATCAAGAGCATGTGTTGCCAATGATACCAGCTGGTGGAGGTTTCAAGGATATCATTACAGGAGGTTTCATGGCAGTGACAGGGGATAAACCTTATGTCCTCATTTAGACTACACTTCTGAATGATGTATGAATTTGATATTTAGCAAGTCTAAAAAAAGTCCACAACCCATGCATGAATTTGATATGGCTATGGCTGACTTCTATATGAATGAAATCACTACTCTGAAGGTACGCTTTCACATGATAGAGATGCTTTTAGTTTTAAATGGGAGGTGTTGGCCTAATGAGATTCCCAGGTGATGACGATGGAAATAGTTCCTCCCTTACTATGGCTAGCTCAAGCTAAAGGCATTCCAAACTTTCCAAGACCTCATCTATTAGTGTGTGCAAACTACCACAACCACTAATAATTTTGCTTTGTGATGTGGGACTGGGAGCAGAGTGAAGTAACTAAATTTATAAAAAACCCTTGTTGAAACATCAAAATCACTTGACCATGCATCTGGAGCACCACACACATTAAACTAAAGTAAATCTAATAATATAAGGGTTTATCTAATTTGCCTACAGTAATGGAGACCATACCTATGACCCACTCCATGAGTAGATAAAGCCTTGTCCAGTCTTTGTTCAAAAGGAGTCGAATGCCAGATAACCTTTTGATCCTACAGATAAGAAAATCCTCCAACAATCCAATAGGAAGACGAACCCAGATTCTCCTGATAGCTTCAATCTATTAACATCTAAGGATACTGCAATGATAACAATTTTAGGTCTGGGCCATTCTATTTAGGGGCCATCCGACTGACCTCCAAATGTGTCGTGCTGTAAAGATGACGACATTTTTACATCCGATTTTTATCGCAGTAAGTGCTATGCAGATATTTTCTTCTGCAATAACTACTCTACTAGCACATTGATGCCCTCTGCCAGGTGGAGAAACGAAAGATCAAGACCAGCGAGGAAGATTTTGGGAGAGCCTCAATACCGCTCTTCTCGTACATTGCTGCCCTCTACCAAGTGGAGAAATGAAAGGTGAAGACCAGCGACAAAGAGTTTGGAGGAGCGAGGAAAATGATGAACGAGTGAGATGCATTCCATCACAGGCTATTGGCTCTCGACCCTTCTGCATCGTTTGATATAAAAAGGGCTAGAAATGTTAAGCATGGAGATGCATTCTGCGTAATAAGCTCACTTTTCTTTTCTTTAACAAAAAGTGGGAATATATTCTTCATTCCTTTATTTAAAGAATATTTAAACATAAAGAGTACGTGGGGTCCTCCTAAAAGCTAGGGTTAAGAACTATGCCTAAAGTTAGAGGAAAATTATCGTTTTATTTTTATTTTTAGAAACCTCACGGCCATAGAAGCGCAATAATATATTCTAAGAGTGCTATTCACTGGAGCACAAGAATGATCGTAGGTGAAGATGATGATCAACTATTAAATAATTAAAACATAAAGAGTACGTGGGGTCTCCTAAAAGCTAGGGTTAAGAACTATGCCTAGAGTTAAAGGAAAATTATCATTTTATTTTTATTTTTAGAAACCTCACAGCCATAGAAGCGCCATAATATATTCTAAGAGCGCTATTCACTGGAGCACAAGAATGATCGTAGGTGAAGATGATGATCAACTATTAAATAATTATTATTTTTTTGATAGAGCCTCACAAAAGGCAACGTAGGAACACGGTGCTTGAGTTCACTGGTTCTAACACATGCTGCACCAAAGGGATTAATGTTGGTATTATTACACTTTGGAGGTTGCCTTCAGAATGGTTGTAAAAATATTGATTTATTTTGAATAATGTTTGGAATTCTTTGAATAATATCATCCTTGGGATTTATCATTAAGATTCCTTATCAAGAAATAATGAGAGATAGAGACAATTTTCTGCCATATGAATGGCAACCGATTTTCTTTAAAGTGTCACCACCTCTGTGGCAAATATTTCAATAGATCTTCATTTAGTGTGTCCCAGACAACCATTAGAATACTACATGGATTTAAGTTAATGCAATACCAACCCTACTGCTAGGCCCTTCTTAGACATTGGAGATTCCTAGAATTTAATGTGATGCTTAATGTGCAACGGGCATGGGAGCCTCACTGTGCAAGTTTGGGTGGAGTCAGAAAAGATAAATGAGTGAGTAAGATGGTAGCACAAGAAATTCTAACTGAAATTCATATGACAAAGATGGATCCAAACTGAGCAACTGCAGAACTTGCTAAATATGTTGAAGGAGGTAATTTGGCACAAAATGTTTAGATTATAAATTACAACTAAATCTATAATCACAGAGGGGATTATGATTTCTTTTTCAATCAATTGATTCTTTTGCCTTGGTGACATAGCAAATAGCTCCCCTAAGCCATGAATTCTCCCTTTAAGATCGCAAGAAGGAAAAATAACGTTTCGCCTAGAACTAGAGTTAGGTGCATAGTAGAGGCCTTGAACGCCATCAAGTGTCAGCATAGGGAACATGCAATGATTTGACTATCTCACCCACTTACTTAGACAACCCTACAAATCAAAACATCAACCATTAATGATTCCATGCCAAACTCATGCCAGGATTTAGTGCAGGCTCGCCTAGAGTGTTGGTTCATTCTGACACAAGATATACTAAATCGACCAAATAAATGTCTTTGTATTTGGCAGGAGTAGGACCAATTATGTGACATCCCTAGGGTAGACTTTATTTCCTTAATGATGGTCAGTGATTATGTTAAGGTTTGATAGGTATACATCTACTTTATAAGGTATAACTGTGAGTTACTAGGCCGATCCCGATAACTCCACGCTTTAGAGATATGCTCGAATTTACCTCTAGATCCATAGAGGTCTAATCGCCCGCTTATTTATTGATCACCATTAAGGCTGTGTGAGGGTCACACTTCCATTCTGACATTAGTTTATTTTCTTTGACAACAAAAATAATTTTAATCGACAAGTTGGATATTGTGATCCTAATAAAATGTTGCTTCCTAAATGTGAGATGTTAGATAAAACTAATAGTGCAATAAAGAGAAACAACAAGATAATAGGGCACCTCAATGATTAGCCTAAGAAGATGAACAATATGAAAGCAAGATAAACAAATACATTGCTGTTATACCTTCATGTTGTTGCTTCCTTGGTTGGCCCTTGATGTTGAAGTCTTGTGTGCTCCTTGGATGGAAATGAAAATGAAGTGGATGCAAGATGAATTGATGCAATATGGATGCTAAAATAGATGAGAGATTGAATGGCAATTTTGCAAGAGTTTATTTGCAAAAGACTTGATCCTCCAAAATGAAGGAATTGAAGGGGTATTTATAGGCCAAATTGAATTCTCTAGAGAATTCAACGGTTGGGATTGATCCAACAAAGATCAAGATGAAGGGCTATGGTGAGTTGAGGACTCACAAGCCCTCACATCTTGACATGTGGAGGGTGAGATGTCCTAGGGTGGAGTGATGTGGAAATGAGGTGGATCTTGGGGGATGAGAAGATTCCTTGGAGGAATAAAAGTGAATTTAAAATTCACAATGATTGGAAGAATCTAGTGGATAAGAGAGTGTCTCCAAAAAGCTGGAGATTTGTCACATGTGGGTGATGTGACAAGTCCAAGGTTCTAGAAGCCCTTGGCACATGTGAAGTGACAAGTCAAGGCTTCTAGAATCTTGCATGGGGGATGGGGAAGACCTTGGAAAGATAAAAGTGAATTAAAAATTCACATGGGGAAGAGGGGAACCTTGGTTGAATAAATGTGAATTAAAAATTCACATGGGGAAGGGAGTCCATACCAAAAATGGTAAGTGGGAAGGTTGACCAGAAAAGGTAAGCCAAATGTGGCTAATGATTCTGATTAAGGTTGTGCAAACACATGATTAAGATAATTAATGAGAGATTAGAGGCAAGTGGGAGATTATGGAGGATGTGACACTTAATCTTGACTAAGTGGTGCACATCCTAATCACAGATTAATTACTTTAATCCGGATTAGGAGAGGGTTATGGAGAATGTAACAAGGAGAGAGAAAAAGGGGAATTAAAAATTAGTTTTAATTCAAATGGGTTAAAAGACTAAATTAAATAATTTGTCATATTTATTTAATTTAGAGAAGAAAAAGGGTAAGGTAAAGTATTTAATTTATTTAATTAGATACTTTAAGAACCTTAGGTAGAAAATGAAATAATGATTAAATAAATTATTTAATCACTGTTAATGGAATAGATGAATGGAGTAGACGATTTTGACCATGTAGAAGTGGTCAAATTTAGATGTCTACAGATATTACCAAGGAAGGCATTAAATATGCTAGGGCAAGGTTGGAGAGAAAATTTACACTTATGATTCTAGCACTCTATAACTTAGTCTTAGTCTCTTAGAAGCATGCAAAGCCTGGGAGGTACTCCCAACCTATTTGCTAACTCAAACAGTTTATTTCATTCGTTTTTCACTCACTTTTCTACCTTGTTGTAGATTGACGCCAGTGGCTGGGAAGGAGTGTCAACGATAGAGTAACAGGTGGAGAGATGATTCAAGAAACTAGCTAGATAGGGTGTATTGTAAATGTCCATATATTTCTTTTTTATTATTTAGTTTAGTCGAGTAAATTTTCCCTCAGGAAATCAGCGGCTATGCCTTTCCCTTTATTATAGAACAAAATTGAGGCTCACTTGCTTGCCATGGGAAAAACTAAAATCTTTGTGACTAGTTTACAACCAATCATGTTTTAATCTATAAAATGTGTTAAGATACTTTTTTGCATAGAGTTCATTGGGAGGAATATGCCTCTAATCTAGGTATCACAAACTTGACAGAACTTTATGATTTTGTCGTTCGACACCTATCTTTATGTCTTTTCAGAGTTTTAAACATTTGGAGTCTGAGATCGTTTAAGGGTTTTGACTTACAACAAATCTCAAGTTAAGGTAATACCTGACTTATGTTCAGTGAAGATCAATTTACTAAGAATCGGTGTTTAATAAATGGTTTCAAGAAGCCAGCTAGTTTAAAGAAAATTGTCTAACTAATTTGCATCCTCTTAACATAACTGAACCATTTTGATTTCTCATCTTAACACTCTCTCATAAAAGAAAAAAAATAAAATAAAATAAATCATTGTATCTCTTAAAAGAACTAATTAATATGCCTTTGTAGTATAGCAATATTGAGAGCTACCTCTTCCTTATGTCTACTATAAATTTTGCAAACTGTTATTTAAAGTTCTACTATACTCATTTCTAACCTCAAAACAAAATATTTAAGACTTTTGAAAATGGAGTACAAGAATCTAGATACTATGCATTCATTTTTTAGTGAAATCGTAGAATAACTACATAATGTTTTTTTATTTCATTTCTTTAATACAGCCTATACATTATTCTTCCTAGTGAAATCTGAGGCTACTATGCTCGAGGTAATAGTTTTAAAATCAACATATGATCCCTTATGAAAGTAAAGTCAAATCCAAGAAGGTGGCTATATGAGCAATCCCGCAAGACAGGTGAAACTGAATCTTTGCATGTAACCCAAGCTTTATTTAAATGTTGAGCCCATAAATGTTTACTATTGCAGAACTCCCATAAAAACAATGATTTGTGCATAGAATGGAAACCTTGAAATAGAGGTAATTTCTTTAGAACATGAAATAGCTTAGAATACTTTATTTATATAAGAGAAAGGTTAAGCAACAAGGTTCTTTACATTTATTTCAATAGAAGTAAATTAATAATTACCTTAAATTTCAGATTTTTCAAACATTTTAACACACAATGGGTGAGGCTTGCTCTCCACCCTACCATAATGGCTTCATGGAGCCTCGTGGGCTCTAGCCATAGCCCCCGAGCAAGGAAGTCTCTTAGCTCCAAGATGATGAATGGAGTCTTTTAATTTTTTTATAAAGGAATCAGAATGACATAGCACTGAACCTCAAGTATCTAAGTTCTATACTCTATATTTCCAACTATGATCCATGCAACATACCACTTATCTTTTTCTTTTTTTAGAAAATAAACAAATAGGAAAAAGGAAGTAAGGGAAAACTTATCTTGTTTCTTAGGTGAGGGAGTTCAACTCCCTTATTCTTATTTCCTCTCCAAGCCAAGCCATCTTGATCACCATCTCCCCCAAAAAGACTTATCCTCTTCTCTCCTCATTCTTTCTATCATCTTCACTAAAGTTCTCCAAAAGGAGAAGTGGGAAATGCCCAAATATTCCATCTTCTTAAGTTATATAGGAATCCTCCAAACCTACACTCATTCCCCCAAGTGCTCACACATGTGTGTGTCTTGTGCCAATTCCAAGAACTTTTGGGGAGTAGGAGGTAGAGACTGACAAGTCACCTTCCCAAGCCCCAACACTTTTTGAATTCATCAAATTCATGAATGTGGACTTTTGAGGGGTCTTTTCACACTCCAAGGACAAGTTCACATGTCAAAAAAGTTCCAAACCCATAGGTATAGGTCCTAGGGGTCTATTTTTGTTCAAAAACCAAGGTAATTGACTCAATAATACCTTATTCAAATCCACACAAGAATCCATATGAGTTTCTCACTTGGATAAGGGTTCCTAAATCCTAACCCCCACTTACACCTCACATGACACAATTAAACACCCTCACAAAACAAATAAATAAATTAGTCCTTTAATATCCACCCTCACACCCTAGTCTACCAACCCATTAACTCTATTCCTTCTAAGCCCAAACATAAATCAAATACATAACCATAAGGGGATGTCTTTCCATTTTATTTCATTGGTTTTCCCTTCTCGTACTGGTACCCTTACTTTCTTTCACATTACCAATGCAATCATTAGCAACAATCATACATCACACTTTTTTGCTAGTTAAATATCCCAAGTCGGATACCTTACAACAATTCAATTTAACCTCTCAATTGTATTCCCTGATTTACATACATGCCTAACACACTCATGGCAATGGCATTGAAACAAAATGTCAAAATGAAATACAAGCATATTTCAACATAGCCACACTATTTATTTCTCACATCACATCTCACCATCTATTCAAGGAGACATATAACAACTAGGGTTGTATCAATCACACACAAAGCAGGGTCTTACAGCTAGTGTGGGCCCTTATGATCCACCTCATTTTCCAATTGTGATGGTTGTTCTTGCTCCTATTAATCTCATTGAAATTTTAATTTTTTAAACTATTTTCTCCCACTCATATTATCCCCATCAACAACAAATAGGTGTCTAACTCAAACATATTCATTTGCACACATATTCGCAACCTTTGCCAAAATGGGAGCTCTAGAACTGGGTATGGGTGCCCATCATTATTTTTGTAAATGCTCTAGTAGATATGTAAGAAAAATATGGAAGAATAGACAATGGATGTGAATTTTTTGTTAGGATACCTCAAATAAACATTGTCTCATTAAATTCTAGATTACAAGATATGTACAAAATGAAGTTGTTGAAAAGGATTTAGAAACTTTCAATCAAATGTATTCAGAATGTTTAAATACAAACTCCATAATTTTTTCCATCATATCCTTGCCTATGCCAAAATGGGAGCTTTAGAATAGGGTTTTGAAATCCACCACAAGATAAAGGAATGGATTTTTTTTAGATGTTGTAGTGACAACTACCTTGGTAGAGATGTATGCAAAATGTGGAAGCATAGATAAGGCATGTTAATTATTTGACAAAATGCCACAAAGAAATGTGGTCTCATGGAATGCCATGATTGTAGGATATCTAATGAAAACAAAGACAACCTCATACCATGAAATCACAAAACATTAGAGATTAAATAAAGAGACAAACCATTTCAAATCAAATCTAAATATTCTTTCATTCATATTTACACAAGTACAAATTTTCTCAATACATTTTTGAAATAAAATTTACATTAATTTTCTCCTTGTAGCTTCTTCTTGCTACCCCAAGGCTCTCTTTATTGTTGTTAAAACCTTCACACAACTCCTCCAAAATCTCAAAACCTCTCACATATTGGCACCTTGTCTTTCCTTTTACTAGCATTTCTCAAACCTGCAAAAAAAATACCCAATGAAAACCTCTACAGAGGAATCTCTTCTCCTTCCCATTCCTCTCAAAATCCTTCCCACATTTTTCATAAAAAAAACCCCAAAAAATTTATTGAAAATCATCAATTATTGCTCCAGAATTGGCTTCCAACTCTCCCCCAAGAATAGCTCTACATATATACTATGTTTATTCATTGTAAATCAGGCATTTTAACTTCCAATAACTCCTCCACATTTTTCCTTTCCTCAAGGGGCATTTTTCTCTATTATGGGAATTTTAAAAATTCAAAAATATTGAATTTCAACCTCTTTTATGTTGCAAATGCTCCCATATAATTTCTACAATAGATAAACAATCAATAATGAAATAAAATCTGATATTTAATTTCTATAGCTTTTGTAATACCTTTCTAGAATAAAATTGATCAAATTGGTGCTTTGGAAGTGCAAAATCGAGTATTGATAGGAAAAAAATGAAAGTTCTTTGATTCATATGAAAATTGGTGTGCAATATTGGAATAGCACCCCATGGCCCTCTACAAATGGATTTTACTCCAGCCTTCCAAAATCATGAGATATTAAACTTTTCATAAATTACTAACAATTTTAACAAACTTTGAACATTAAAACTTCCCAAACTGAAAAAGGTATAACTTTTGTTATTTTTGCATAATTTTCTACCTCCATGAATACCCCTACCAAAGTATTATACTCCAATCTTTATGTTTTTTACACAAATAATTTTTGAAAATTCCTTATGGAGCCTTAAAATGACAATTTGATAAAAGCCAACTTCATGCAAATCTGAATGCACCAAGAGATTTCCAAAGTTGAGAGATGTCAAATGAACCCCAAAACACACCAAAACTGAAATTCAAACTTGAATCTTGTTCTTGGTTAATGATAATTTCCAATATGCCCAAATACTCTTGCATTGATATATGTGAAAGGGATTTCTTGGAAAGGTTGAATAGAAAATTTCAAGAAAATGCAATTGGTAGGTGTAAATCGAGACTTTGCAACCTTTGCCATCATCCTCCCTACCTATGAAAAAATGGGAGCTTTGGAACAAGGTATGCAATCAATCAAAGGATAAAGGACATAAAAAAAATTTCATATGTATAAATCTTAATGGAAGGGAGATTTGTCTTAGATATTATCATTGGAAATGCTCTGGTAGACATATATGGAAAATGTGGAAGCATAAATAAGGCACGTAAATTGTTTGAAAAAAATGCCTTAAAGAAATGTAGTCTTAGGGAATGCAATGTTTGTGGGATATGCATATAATTGATTTTTTAAGGATTCTTTCAAAATATTTGAATTATTGAAGTACTTTGGAATATATATGAACACTATAAGCTTTTATTGTTTTATATATACATACAATCATGCAGGTTTAGTGAATGTGAGGTGTATGTCAATCACATGGGTAACCCTTACTGGATTACACCTAAAATTGGTCATTATGTGTGCTATTGGCCTACATGCTAGTGTTGGCTAGCTCGAGGACACCCTTAACTTTATCATCAAGATGCCAGTTAAACTTGGGGCGGATGTCTGGATATATTTTCTTGTTGCATGCAAATCCCATATAAATAGAAGCTTGGGAATATTTATAGAAATTCTCTTTTTTATTTGCATCTTAAAAAATATGTTACTTATGTTCTTCTCTCAACTATTTAGCAGTGGGAAAGTCGTGTGATAAAATGGTAAGAATATTCATGAAAGATAAGGAAGTAAAAATATTCTCCGATGTAAGTCGATTGAAGGCCATAAAATGGTACATGCTTCTTGTGTAGGAGGTCACAATAAATCTATTCAAATTTGGAGAAATTGGTTTGGGAAATTAAGGTGGCAAGGTGTTTTTGAGATGCTAGACACTTAGTGGTGTGGAAACAAAGGGAAAAAAATATTTCTCTACCACCATAGTGAAAATTTGTCAATTGCTTTTGGTTTTCAATACATGCCCCTTAGAACAACTATTAGACTTGTTAAAAACCTTCAAGTATGTGCTAATTTTCACATTGAAATGAAATTTGTCTCTAAGATTGTTGTAATTCCTACTTCTAATTATTAGTTTAGTTGATCTCATGACGAGGAAATATACTCACTTTCACACACATTTTTCCGTGGATTAGTCCAAGGCCTTGTAAATGCATAAAGATTAATTTCTTGTATGAAGTTATTTTGAAAATCTTTAATTATGATAAGCCTTAATATATGGGTTCTTATGTTGGTTTGCTTATCCTTGAATTTTTATGAATATTCTCTAATAAAGTTTCCACTTCTCCATGCCTTGCAACACCATCTCTAATTTTAGATAAAATGAGGGAAACCTTTGTTGATGTTTGTCCTTTTGAGCCTTTACCTTTCATATCATTCTTACTGAAAGGACTCTAGTGTGCGTCTTTTTTTATGTTAGATTTTGTTGCCTATAGATTCGCTCATTTATATTTGATCAAAAATATATTTTTTTCCCTATATTTTTTATGTGATATCTTTGTCTTGTCCCTTTCTAGGTGATGTTGGGGCCTATATTAGTAAGTGCAAATTTATCTAGGTCAAGTGTTTAATTTATTAAAAGAACTATGTTTCAACCACTATCTATAACCAATCTAAGAATTACTTCAATAGACTCCCTTTATTAAAAAATGATCTTGTTATAGTTTTTTTCCTTTTGTTGTACTTGTCATGTGCCTAAATATCTTAAAATATCAAAATTTCTAAGTATTATGGGTGATTGTGTTTGTTTTTAGTCTTTATTGGGTTTATAGGTTTCCTCTTGCCAATACTATTTCTCTCCATTCCTTGAAATCCTTTACATTTTTGTTTGAGACCTTTGATTCTTTTTATTTTAGAATTATCATTACCTAGGTATTTTATCATGGATTTACCCATGCTTCCACTCCCTCCTTTGTCTTTTCCTTTAGCCCTAGGATTTTAGACCTCCATATAATCATGTACTTATTAAGCTATAAGACTAATCCATAAACCTTAATTATTGATGTAGATCATGGATGCAAAGTGATTCAAACAAATTTCTGACTTACAAAGCCCTAACTCAATGAATAGCTCACCATTCTTTCAATTTTCCTTGTATCCCTCCAAGTAGATAAATTTTAGCATATCTTCCTAAGTACACCTCAAACCCAAAAACCAAAAGGTTTTTAGACACCCATTATCCTATTCTTTAATATATCTTGAAATCACATAAGGTCACTTTGGACCATCACCTCCAAATCACTACTGCTCACTACCCCTAGACCCTAAATAGGTCACTTTTACAAAGAAACCCACATGTAAACTCTACCTTAACCAAAAATCCCAACTCCAGGACCTTAAACAGGTTTCAAATGGACCAAATCAACAATTTTTACTAGTGGGAATTCCTACAAATGCAACCAACCACAAAATCTCACTCTTGGCCTATTTAGGCTTGCACAAAGGAGTGTTTATTGAAAATACAACTTCCACACCTTTTCCCACCCTATAAATGGTTCATAAAAATCTTGGAGGGTCTACACATGCTATCCAAATCATTTCCCAACATTTATCAATACAATTTCATCATACCCTAAGTTCTAGCCATCATTCTTGCTTGAAAACTTGTCAAATTCAACTAGGGAATCAACACACAACTCTTCAAATGGCCTTCCCTACTCCTACAAAAACATGGACATGAAAAAAAACCTAACCAACCCCATTCCACCAATTTTCAAGCGCTTTCATTGGTGGAATGGGTTATATATCAATTTTGTTGTTTCAAACCCTCAAAATAGGGTTTTACCAGCAATCTCAGTAAAAAGATCACCAAATATTTCAAACTTAATGAAATTAAGTCAATCCAACACCGAAAAAAATATAAAACATTCCTTCATCAAAAACAATTCATTTCAAAGCATAATTCCTTAGTACGGAATGGTACAAATTTGGAGAGCAACAATTTACTAGTCAAAAACATTGAAAAGATAGAGTTTTGATTGATTTCTTCTACAAAATGAACAACAAAACCCTTAAACAAATTTTTTTTAGCATATTTAAAATTTTCCCATCCAAAGCTAACTCACCTAATGGATCTAAACCAACTTTTGAACTTCCTAACCATTGGTATTCCAATATTTTCATTTTTTGCAACTTTACATGACAACATTTTGAGCATATTGTAAAATATGACAATATGAACTCAAAATGACCCCTAAATTACTTAAATATTAGAAATGGTCTATTATTACCTTATTTGAATGATTAAAAGACTCAAAATCCTAAAAAATAAACTTAAGACCTTACATGACCAAACTTGTAAAATTGAACCAACATGGTGCCCCTGCACCAATTATTCTCCACTTGCACTTTTGCATGCTTTCTCTCCTTTAGCATTGAGTATTCACCATCCTTAATTCCAATTTTGAGGATCCAATTTTCCTTTAATTTTAAAAATCTTTGGCTCTTAGTATTTTCCCTACTCATTTCCCTCAACCACTTCCCATCTCCCTTGCTCCTTGTGGAACCCATACTTGTAGGATTACTCATACCACCATAACAAAAGGGATAAGGTATGAAGTAAAACCAATATCTAAACCTTGAAAGTCTTCCATCTTATTTCCCTTGCTATTTTTTCTTCTAACACTAGAAACCCCACATTAATGATCCCTAACTCCTTTCCATTCACTTAAAGTATGAACAAAAAACAAAAAAAATATTGAAGATGATGTAGGAGCATCCAAGGTGTAAGAGAAATCTTGCATCACCCAAAAAAATGTTGTTTCTTTTCAATAAGGTCTAAATTTGGTAGGGTTACTCTTTTTAGTAAGTTTGCATTTATGCACGGTTGGATAGAAAATATTACACAAACCTCCAAAATGGTGAATTGAACCTAATGGTGAATAAATCATGTCAATATCATTTATCATTTATGAGATTAAAATTCCAATTTCCAAAAATCAAGTTAAAATAATCGAAGTCAAATTTGAGGCACTTAGAGGTTGTAGATGGGCCCAAAATTTGGTGAAAAGACAAACTAGTCTACCTATAGGTATTAATTTATAAACAATATCCTTCTTGATAGATTTCTAAAAAGGTATTATAATTGAAAATCGAATGGTTGGATCAAAAGTTATGACCCCACAAAGTTTCACTAGCAAATTAAATAAAAAATTCTTGTGGGGGTTACACTTTCCAAGAGATTCCAGGGAGGTTATGCATTCTAGATAAAGGATGTGAAAGGGGTTACATAGGGGAGGGTAGAGTGAGGTAGATTGTGGCTTTGATTTTCATATTTTTATATTTATGCAATCGGAAATCCTATTTGATGTCAGTTGTAATGTTGTAATTTCATTTTCATTTTAGTGATAATAGAAAATATTTTCTTCCTTCTTCCATTTTGTTTGTGCTATTCTCTATTGTTGTTGTGAGATTTATATTTTAATGGGGGTAATCTTCATCAAAATATGACAAACATTAAGGAGGAATCAATGAAATATCATGAACAATGATTGATAAGTGTGTTTAGAAATCTATAATAAACCTTGACATAAAATAAATGAACAAATTATTTTATTTTAGGTTTAACCTCTCACATTATAATAGAAGTGGAAGAGAATATTTTCTCTTCGTATAAGGATGTATTAGAATTGATCACTAGGATATAATCCCAGTCAAAGATAAGGGATAATGATTTATAGGGAAAGGATGAAATTGATCACTTTAATTAGAGCTAGACAACATAATGTTGAAGTAAGAAACTATAATGAAAGCTAAGAAAAATGAGACTTCCCTACTACCTAGAAGAAGTAAATTTTGGTTTAATAATTATATTAGGGAATAAAATCTAAGAAATGAATGATAATCAAAGGCACAAAGAGGGCTACCATACTAAGAGGGGAACTTGGGAAATTCCCTAGAAAGATAGTAAATATATATTGTATGTATAAAGTGGGAAAAACATGACACAAATAGGTGCCCAATGTTACTTCATGAAGAAGATGAAAATTATTTTTTGGATATGGGTATGGATAGAACATAGGGTTTAGATATAAGATCAATCAATATTTATTTGGTACATGGATAGTGAGAACTTCAATTCAAATAAATTATAAGATCACCTAACAATATACATTATATGGTACCACAAATTCAAGATATGAGACCCTCTATGAGATGATAACTATTGAGAAATATGTGGTAGGGGAGGCTACCATGATAATAATAGAGGTATTGGAATAAGAAACACCAAAAGAACAAGCTATTATAACTATGGTAAACTAGGCCGTTATGCCAATGAGTGCAAAAGGAAAAAGTGAGGAAAATTAACATGTTATTTTTGTGGTGATAAACCACATGATATTAATAGTTGTCCCAAATTTAATAGTTCTATAATAATGTGTTGGCACCATTGATTATAAATTGGATAATTGTCTACTCCAAATGTAACCTATGATGCTAAAGCAATAATGAGTAACTAAAGTGGAGGATAAAACAAATCAAATATAGAAAATGAAAGTAAAATAGGAGAAACATAATTGACAAAAGAGAAATTGGAACAAAGGAGAAATAAAGGAAAAGGTCAAGAAAAACCTACCATGTAGAAACTTAAAAAAATAAAAAAAATAAAAAGAACTTCATTAATTACTAGGGTTGGATTAATAGAAGCATATGCTAGGATAATATTATGAAAGTGAAGAAAAAATAATATCTAGGTAAAATGGAACATGATTTGGTGATAAGTAATTCCAAATAGATAATTAAGAAAAAGCAAAAAGGAGGTAATAATAATAAGGCATGTTTCATAGACAAATATGTTTATATACTAAGAGTTAGAAGCATAGGTTGGGATATTGACGGTAAGAGATGCTAATTTTTTCAATTTATGACAAGAGTGTGGAAAGGGTTGTGAGGTTAAGGGTAGGATAGGAGAGGGGGTGAAAATAGTGATAAGAGAGGATAGAGCAAGATAAGTGAAGGGTAAGGGTTGAGAGGGTGGCACATAGGGGTGTATGCCATTGTTCAACATGATGAACTATGGTTCTTGAGGATGATTTTTTATATAAAATTATGTTATGTTATGGAGGAGGTTTAAGGCTAAATTCCCCAATGTAGAAGGTGATGGGAGAATAGATACTAAGCATTAGATTATTGGGATTTATTGAATTAGATGGTAAATGATAGAGTCAGAAAATTAGGTTGGGACATTAAGGGTAAGATATGTTAATTTTTCATGTTATGATAAGAGCGTGGAAAGAGTTGTGAGGTTAAGGGTGTTAGAATGTGTTGAGATGATGTTGATTTCTTGTTGTCATTAATGGTTGTCATTGATGTCAACATATCTTGGTTGTGTGACTGATGTTTTGTTTTGGTGCTTTCGTGATCCAAATTGTCCTAGTTCTGAATGTTTTGTTGTAATGATCTATCTTGGATTGTATCTGTCTTGGTTCCATTCATCTTGTAACATAATAAGATACACTATTTTTGGTCCAGGATGATCTAGTAGTTGGTTAACATTCTTTGGCACATGGTTTGCATTATAATATGTATATCTTATTCTATGGTTTTATATATAATTTAGTATGTTGATGTGAGTGAGGAGGTTTTGTGTGGTCCATATTTCATTCCTCTCCACCACAGGAATTTTTTATGGTGAACTATTTAAATTTGTGCTTGATCGACTTAGAAATTATGAAATTTTGTTTGGCCAACTTAGGAGATTATGGAAGCATGGAATGGTATAAGTATAAGATATTTTTGTTCGATGAAGGAAAGTGTGATGAATCTGAATCTGAATAGATCAAGACATTGTGAAGTGTACGGAAGTGTATGATCAGAGGTAGAAAATAGTGATATTCTATCTGTTGCCATTGTTGGTGATAGTTCTTTTCAGTGGTAGATTCCTTTTCATCATTCTTCTAGAAGTGATCCATTTTCTATAGGTAGTGAGCCTTTCTCTTTTGGAACTGATCCTTTTTGTATCTTTGGCTATAATAGTCGGGTAGTGAGCCCAACTAGCAGTGAGATTCCCTATAATGAGCAACTTGGCAATGAGCCCTTGCAAAAATCACCTTAACCAGTGTTTTATAATTGAGAATGAGCATTCTTTGTTATTTTTCTCTTCTTCGGTTTCCACGTAAATTCTAGTGTTTCTTGTGCATAGTTTTGTTGTGTGCTTTCAAGTTCATTAATATCAGATTGGTTTAAGTTTTCTTCAAATTAATTAAAGTAAAGAAAATTGTTTGATAATAACTAATTCGCCCCTCTCATTTATCCAGACTATTCAATAATTGGTATTAGAGTTTCCGTTCCTTGAAGAAGAGCTTAATCGCTTGGGGTAGATTCGATGATGCACAAATGGAAAATTATTGTCTTTGATAGATGTGACTACAATTTTTGGATAGTGTAGATGATAGGTTACCTGATCTCTCTTGGCTACAAAACTTGGAAAGTTGTTGAGACAAAATGTGTTGAGCTGGAAAAAGGTGTTTCTATTGTAGATGAAATTTTGGCCTATGAGGAAAATGAAAAGGCAAGTTATGCAATCTTGAGTGGTTTATCTAATATTGAGCTAACAAAATTTATTTCATTGGGAGTTGCTTATGAAGTTTTGGAAAAGTTGAAAGAAATCTATGAAGGAAATGATAGAGTCAAATTATGAAAGAAGTTGATAGCTAAGTGCAGATATGAGAACTTGATGATGGAAGAAGGTGAGGATATAGCAAGCTACTTTCAAAGGGTTGACAGTGTAGTAAATGAAGTCAAAAATCAAGGAGGTACTCTAACAGATAAATATGTAATGGAGAAGATCTTAACGATCCTACCAGAGAGCTACAGTGACAAGATCTCAGCCATAGAGGAAGTTTATGATTTGAATAAATTCACCAGAGAGAAGCTATTTGATACCTTGACTGCATTTGAGATGAGAAAATTTGGAAAAGAAAAGGAGAAAACTGAAACTGCATTCAAAGCCACAAAAATAGAAGATGATTCAGATAGTGAAAGTTTTGAAGAGTTGGAAGAAAATTTCACAATGATATTGAAGAAAGGTACCAACAAGTAAAAAGGTATGTTACCTCTTAAATGTTTTAGATGTGGAAAGATTGGTTATTTAGTAACTAATTTTCTGAAGAAAGGAACAAGAAAAAAGTTAAAAAATATCAATAATAAGGCCTATTATGTCAATGAGAATGTTGGAATTTCATATGATGAATCAGATCACGAGGATTGTTTGTTTTTGGTTGAAAAGGATGAACCTGGATTTGATATTTCTAATAGTTGTCAGAAATTTGATGATTACACTGAGACTGCATTATTTGTTAAAATAAATAGAGATGACTGGTTGATTGATAGTGGATGCTCAAATCACATGACAAATTAAAAACTTAAGTTTGTCAAGCTTGAGAAATATGATGGAGGTTTTGTTAGATTTGGAGATGATAAAACAACACTGAATGTTGGAATTAGTTATGTTACCTTTGATGGAAAAGATAACACTGAAAATTTTTACTATGTGAAGGGATTATATCATAATCTTCTAAGTGTTGGAAAAATGTTTGAAAATGGTTATAATGTGGTGTTTCAGGATGATGGTTGTGAGATTTGAAAGAAATTTGGAAATTTTATTATAGGTGGAAAAAGAACAAGTGGAAATATGTATCAACTGGAATGAGCTATAAAAAGATGCTTGGTATCTCAATCCAATGAAAGTTGGCTTTGGCATTGAAGGATGTGTCACATTAACTTTGATAATTTGGTAAGGATAAGTTCATCAAGAGTAGTTAGAGATTTGCCAAGATAGACCAAACCAGATAGTACTATCTGCAAAGGATGTCAAGAAGGAAAGCAAAACAGAGAAACATTTTAGAGAAAAGAAGATTCATCTACTGGACTATTGGACCTTGTACACACTAACCTTTGTGGTCCAACTAGAAAAATAATCTTACAAGGTGATAAGTATTTCATTATTTTAATAGATTATCATTCCAAATTTACCTAGGTTGCATTTTTGAGAGAAAAATCAGAGGCATTGGAAAAGTTCAAGATTTTCAAAGCAAGAGTTGAGAATGAAACTGATAGGAGAATCAAGTTTTTAAGATCAGTTAGAGGAGGAGAGTTTACTTCTGATGATTTCAAAAAATTTTGTGAAAAACATGGCATTAAGAGATAGCTATTTTCCCATAAGACACCTCAGCATAATGGTGTAGTGGAAATAATGAATCAAGCAATTCAAGAAGTAGCTATAATAATGACCATGGAAGCAGGTTTACCATAGATGTATTGGAGAGAATAAATACACACAGTAGTATACACTCTTAATAGAGTACTATTATGGAGGAATTATGTAAAGACATCATATGAGTTATGGAATGGAATAGCTCCCATAGTAAAATACTTCAAGATTTTTGGAAGCAACTGCTACATCCAAAAAGATGAGGAAAATCTTGGAAAGTTTGATAGAAGAGCAAATGAAGGAATATTCTTGGGGTACACAAAAATTAGAGAGTACTAGTGTTACAACAAGATACTGAACAAGATGGTTGAAAGTGTGTGTGAAAGTAGATGAAGATGCTCAAATAGTTCTTGACATACATATTGAATATGAAGCAGATAACCCAAATGTCATTTGCAGGTTGAAGAAATCTTTATATGGATTGAAGTGGGCACCTAGAGCTTGGTATGGTAGATTAGACAAGTACTTGATTGGACAAGGATTTTAAAAGGGATCTAGTGACAATAATTTATACTTCAGAACTCACTCAAATCAGATGGTGATTGTTGTGGTTCATGTAGATGACATAATTTTTGAAGGAAATGACGATATGTGCAAAACATTTGCAGATGAAATGTAGAAGGAATTTGAAATTTCTATGATAGGTGAGCTAAATTTCTTCCTTGGATTGCAAGTAAATAAGAACAACAAAGAAATTTTCATTTCTTAGTCCAAGTATACAAAAGAACTATTGAAGATGTTTGGATTGGAGAATTCTAAACTTGTTTGTACAACTATTGTTACTAGATACAAGTTGAAAAAAGAAGATGAATCACCTAAAGATGATGTAATCATGTATAGTTCAATGATTGGAGGATTGTTATATTTGACTGCCACTAGACCAGACATTATGTATGAAGTTTTCTTAGCAACAAGATTTCAGCAAGAACCAAATTAATCACATGTTGTTGTAGTAAAAATGATCTTTAGATATTTGAAGGGTACAAAAGATTTGGGGTTATGATATCCAAACACTCAGATTTCACTTTGACAACATATACTAATGTTGATTAGGTTGGATGTGTTGATTACAATTGGTGGAGATTATTTCCTTGGCTCCCGATTGGTTGCTTAGTCAAGTAAGAAACAAGAATTTGTATCTTTATCTACTGCCAAAGCTAAATACATTGCAACATCCTCATGTTGCACTCAGATACTGTAGATGAAATAAACGTTGAAGTATTTTGGCATATCATTTGATGAACCGATCTCAATCATGTGTGACAATACTAGTGCAATAAATATTTCCAGGAATCTATTACAACACTCTAGAATGAATCATATATCCATACGATGTCATTTCTTGAGAGAGAAGGTGTTGGAAAATGAAGTAAAACTTGAATATGTACCTACAAAAGAGAAGTTTGGAAATATTTTCACAAAAATGTTGATAAAATATACTTTTGAGTATCTCTGACAGAAGTTAGGGGTTTTGGCCCCTCCTAGTCTACAATAACATGCATTAGGGTATGCATTGGTCTAGGGTTTTATATGCTCATTTTTATCTATATCAATGTTTGGTGGCTTCCTCATAGGGGGAGGGGAATAAGTTTTTCAGGGGGAGTTATTCCCTTTATCTTTGATGTCAAAGGGGGAGAAGAAAATAAGGTAAGATGGTCCTTGATGTTGATGTTAAGTTGTTTGGTTTGTTATTGATGAATATTTCCATCAATGAAAAATGGGGAGATTGTTGGAATGTGTTGATATGATGTTGATTTCTTGTTGTCATTAATGGTTTTCATTGATATCAACATATCTTGGTTGTTTGATTGGTGTTCTATTTTTGTGTTTTGGTGATTCGGATTGGCCTGGCTCCAAGTGTCATGCTATAATGATCTATCTTGGGTTGTATTTTTCTTGGTCCCATTCATCTTGTAACATAATGAGATACACTCTTTTGGGTTTGGACCAATTTAGTAGTTGGTTAATGTGCTTCAACACATGGTTTACATTATAACGTGTATATCTTATCCTATGGTTTCAAATATCATGTAGAGTGTTGATGCGAGTGAGGAGGTTCTGTGTGGTCCAAGTTTCATTCCTCTCCACTATAGGAATTTTTTTGTGGTGACCTATATCAATTTATGCTTGGATGACTTCAAAATTATGAAATTGTGTTTGGCTGACTTGGGAGATTATGGAAACATGGAATGGTATAAGTATAAGATCTTGCAAGGTGTTACCCTTGGTCTCTTCTTCTTGTGGTAGGCATAGTCCAACATGGTACTTGGGCTTCATGATATGGTTTAACAACCTCCTATGGATCTTAATCTTGTATAATTCTAGTGGCTATATGGGGCATTAACAAGTCGATCTTTTGGTCCAACGATAATCGCCTGTGCAACAATTGGTATCATAGCCGAGGTCACAGGTTCAAACCCTACACTTGCACTAGGGGGATTGTTGCAAGGTGTGACCCTTGGTCTCCTCTTCTTGTGGTAGGCATAATCCAACATGGTGCTTGGGCTTCGTAACATGGTTTAACTGCCTCTTGTGGATCTTGATCTTGTATAAATCGAGCAGTTGTATCAAGCATTAATAGGTCAATCTTTTGGTGCAATGGTAGCCACCTGTATAACATAAGATTTTTTTGTTCGATGAAGGTAATTGTGATGAATCCAAATCTGAATATCTAGAAATTGTGAAGTGTGTAAAAGTGTATGACTGGAGGTAGCACACAATAAGATTCTATCTGGTGTCATTGTTGGTGATAGTTTTTTTTAGTGATGGATTCCTTTTCATCATTCTTCTTGCAGCGAGCTATTTTATGTAGGTAGTGAGCCTTTCTCTTTTGGTAGTGATCCTTTATGTTTTGGCAGTGAGACTTTTTGTATCTTTGGCTATAATAGTCAAGCGGTGAGCCCAACTGATAGTGAGAAACTTGGCAGTGAGCCCTTGTAAAAATCACCTTAATTGGTGTTTTATAATTGGTAATTAGCATTCTTTTTGGTTTTTCCCTTCTTGGGTTTCCACGTAAATTTTGGTGTTCCTTGTGCATAGTGTTGTTGTGTGCTTTCATGTTCATTAATATATGATTGATTTAGGTTTTCTCTAGATTATTTAAAGTAAAGAAAATTGTTTGATAATAACTGATTCACCCCACTCTCATTTACCCAAACCATTCAACAAAGGGTGGGATATGAGAGTGAGTAACAATAGTGGTAAGAGAGGATCAAGCAAGATAAGTGAAGGGTAAGGGTTGATATGGTGGAACATAAGGGTAGGACGTAAATCACTTTCTTAAAGGGACATGATAATTGTTGAAAGGAGGAATGGAGAGAGAGAGAGGGAGAGGGTAGAAATATGGGTTGGATGAGGATTAGATAAGAAAATTTAGGTGAAGGAATATTGACTAATCGGAAAAATAAAATAGGTTGGCTAGAAGAGAGGGATGAAGGTGTGAAAACTAGACTATAAAGGGACATGAGTGTGGATAATATATCATATACATTGTAACATCTCTAACCCCTCAATATGGGTAATGGTGATATTTGTTAAGGAGTGTTCAAATGAAGAGAATTAGGATTACCTGGCATCATCAAGTATGATACATTGGGGGAGAGACAAGAGGTGGTCAGTTTTGGTGAGTGACAAACATAGAATCATCTATTATGGGTTCATCATCAGAGTCGTCATCTTTGTGAGACATATATAATGGGGCATCATGTGGGGTGGATAACAATTAAGGAAGGTAATGAAAGAAGGAAAAGGAAGGTAATGAAAGAAGGAAGAGGAAGGAAAATACATGAATAGGTTTAGATGAGGGTTCCTAGAAGAGATAAATTTGTATGAGGAAGGCATGGCCAATGTAGGAAGGACAATAATTTCTATCAAATAACAATAAGAATAATTCATCATTATATAGTATTAAAATTTGAGTAGAAAAATTTATAGTTTTTATTTTTCAATGAAAATAATAGAGAAAGATAATAGTGTAGTAAATGGACAATAACATAATTTTGATAAGTTCTATATGTTGCAAATATTTTTATGATTACTCAAAAATAAATTTTTTGAATCATTATAAAAAAAAAAGTAGCTGGGAGGGCTCGGCTTGCTTTCCACTCAACGACAGGGAACTGCCCTCTGTGTCAAATGGATCATCCGTGTGCTTACTGGGGATGAAGCCTAGAAAGTTCTCCTCAGACATTGTATTCAATCTAGGTTTCCTGTTCATAGACCTACCTAGAAAGGTATCGGCTTCCAAACCCTTCTGGTTATGAGGGAGCCAGTTCAAATTATAGGCTCCTTTGTGGTTGAAAGCATTTGGCATTCTTGGGAAAATGTCAAGCCTTGGCTCCATTGGGCTGGGGTCGGGTTTCGTGATGGGATTTCCATCAACTAGCATAATCTCTGGTGGTCTCCCCTTTTGGCCCAAAATGGTCAACCCCTGGCCAAGTCGCCTTCACTCAAAGCTCTCTGATTTCATAAGAAGGGCATTCAGACTTTGCACTAGCTCTTCCACTGGCCTGCCATGAGTATTTTGCAATGGGATGCTTTTAAAGCTCATTACAACCTTCAAAACTAGGACTGCCCTACTTTTGACGGACTGGTGAACGCCATTCCGGTAGAGATTCTTCACAAAGTTGGTATTCGTGGGCACAAACCATGGTGGAAAGACTAGAAATGGTTTCCAGATACTCCTCTAAGGAGCTACAAGCCGCGGCTCGATTACAGGTGGCTTTCACCCCATTTCCCTATGCTTAGCTCTTTGAACCAGAGGTGGCTTCTTAACTCCTCAGCCTTTACTTGGCATAGGAGGTTTGATGCCATTTGGTCTACAATTGTTAATCCAAAGCTGACCCACTTTGCTTGGTGTATTCTTTTCCAAGGCTTGCCTATGGATTCTCAACTGATTCATTTGGGGGTCTCTGACCCTCATTGCCCATTTTGTGGGTAGCCTAAAAGCTTCAAGCACCTCTTTTGGTTTTGTCCCAGAGCTCAGCAGTTCTGGACTTGGATTCATGATTTCTTTTGGCCTTTTAGGCCTGAACCCTTTTCGTGGCATATGGTTCTGCTGGGGGACCCGCCTGGAACCCCGGCTAAGTTCACCTAGATTTGACACACTTTAGAGTGGAAATCCTTTTCAGTATCTGGAAAGACAGAAATGCTTGTATTTTTGCTCATTCGCATTTAGCTATTAATGTATCTCTTTATGCTAAAGTTGTTATATGCTCTAATGTTATGTTACAGATTCAAGTGCAAGCCAACAAGGTTGCACTGGAAGTGGCTCACTTGCAGGTTCTCCTGGACCACTGGGGAAATGCCCCTTGTATTGTGGCTCAGATTTCTGACTCGCCCTCCTCCTCCCACCGCCAGTCGCCCTCTCAGGGCCGGAGGCGGAGTGTCTCCACGTGGGCTTGCTCCCAGCCTCCTCCTCAGAGGGATTCTCGGCCTCCTAGATGGGATTGTTCTCCTCCGTCTCATCCTGGTCAAGGCTGGCACTCTAGTGGTGTGCTGAGGAACAGTGGTGGCAGTTCTGGGTGGCCTTCAGATGCTCCTCCTGACTCAGGCTTTGGTTGGCCCTCCACTTTTAAAAGCTTTCCGCAGCTTGCTCTCACAATCTTGCCTCGGCATGAGGATAAAGATAAAGAAGATAAGAATGATAATGGTTGGGGTGCTCCTCCTGACATCACTCCTAACCCCGCTGATGTATGGGGAAAAAATCTGGATGACCAGGATCCCCTAGGATCTACTGGCACTGCTTTAGTTGCATAATTTTCTTTCTGTGACTTTAGTTGATTTTTGCTGGGCTGGGCCCATGTGACTTTTGGGGTGTGCTTTCCTACCACCCAACCCTTTTTTGTGAATTTTTTAACTATATCTCTTTTAATATAGATAGCTAGAAAATTCATCACAAAAAATAAAATTAAAAGTAGAATTAACTAATTTTCAAACATTAGAATGAGAGTTTGTTATTTAGAGAGAAATTTTATTTCGAGGATGAAGAAAGGAATCACTAATGGAGGTTAGGATTCACTTCAAGTTCACCTCTAACACAAATAGGGAATAGATAGCCTACATAATTTAAATGTAGGAAATCCTTCTCAATTGTATATCTTAGGATTCCACCAATAACCTATCATAAATAGGTTTACTTAAATTAATATAAACACACAAAAAATTTCTACCAACTAAATAACTAATTATTTTTATTTCTAGTTAGATTGTTTAACATGTCTTACTTATACTAAATTATTTATCTAAATGGGACTTAGTTGGGAAATGATAAAAAATGAGAAATTGGTTGATTTAATAGAAATTAAATTTATGAATAACAAGATTGTTAAAGATATTTAAAATGTAATAAGAATGAGATATGGAAAATATATAAGCTAGTTGATGGAAAATAATAGGAAGGCCCTATTGAAAAACATAGGTTGCTAATAGGAGGAAAAAATTCCATTTTTGATATAATGATGTTAGCACACTTGTAAACTACAATCATGCCTTTACTACATGCATTTTTTTAGAAAAAGGTAGAATAGATAACAACAAACAAAAGAATGCTAAATTTCTTGAGAAATAAAGAATAGAATAAGGATGTATAATTCCTTGGAAACGGGTATGAAATGTGATCTTAGAACACTTCACGTTCCTTGTGAGATGCTACCACATTTTGCATACATATTTACTAGAGTAGTTGTAACTACAACATTTGATCAAATTAATATATCCTTTATGCTTTAATGGATTCCCATACCATATTCCAAAGCTCCCATTTTGACACAAGTTAGAAGGATGTTAGAAAAGGTTGCATATTTTGGCTTTACTCTTTCCAATTTCTTTTTTGTGAAAGTTCCTAAAGCCTTTTAAATATTGGTTTTGTGAATAATCTACAATAAGGGGAACCTTGAGAGAATTTTACTTTGAGGCATTGTGTTAAACAACTCACATGCTTTTTTTATGGCTACTGTAGACACATAAAATTGACCTAGGTCTACGAACTCAATTTTCTCCATAATTCTTCTAAAGCACAGTTAAAATATTTATATATGTTCTTCTATCCAAATTCAACTGTTAATTAAATAATTCTCAACTATTTAATTAATTCATATCTTTTATTCTTCCTAACTATTTAAATAAATAAATCATATTTATTTATTTAAATATGCCACTAATGTTTAATGTCCTCTTTAATAAAATAAATCATTTAATTTATTAACCCATTATTCCCTCTTGATTATTTAAATAAATAGCCTTTATTTATTTATTTATTTAAATACGTCTCTAATTGTAATGTCTTCTCATAATTAAATAAATCCTCCACAATTTATTTAATTATTGATTCATTTCCTCCACAATTAAATAATTAAAATCAATTATTTAATTGTCCCATTTAATTCTCCAAAATTTATATAAAATCATGTATTTGAATTTCCCTCTTTCCAGTAAATAATAATTTTAAATTATTATTTCCTGTCACATGGTCCCACCACTTTCACATTAAAGTAATTTTTAATTTGGAAGGTCCACATCACCTCTTATGGGAATTAATTTTAAATTTCTATTTCTATTTCCCACTTTCCTCTTTTTATGTGTCATCTCTTCTCGTCACATACAATTCTAGCCCTTGATTTTATTTTCTTAGAATCAAATCTTGGTCATTCATTTTGAATTTTTTCCCTAACCCTAATTAGGGATTGTCACATGCATCCATGTCCATTGATTTGAGGGTTTTTTTGTCTTTCAATCTTGTCCCTCCATCTAACATTGACATTTTTATAAAATGGCAATTTTACTCTTATTTTACCATCTCTTGACTTCATCTCTTAATCTCTCAAGCTTTTGGCAGACTTGCATACTTCTTGTCATTTGGATAACCTTGTCATTTTGCAGATTTTGGTATTGCAAGTAGAGCTTAGTTTTTACTTGTTTTTCCTTCAAATCCTTCAACATTTGCTTTAGTCTAGGCATAGTCATTGTTTCTCACACAATCTGAGGGCATACTATATATTGCAAAAAATAGAGAAGGTGTAATGGAGGTCAATCATGGAGGTTGAATCTACATATGGCGAGATCTTTCCTTGTTTTCTTGTTGTTTCATCCTTTGTGCTTTATTACTTCCTTTGGGGTTCGATTTGTTTATGATTTAATCATGCTAACCTAAATTTACCCTTAGTTACATTGGTGAACCCGACAATCATTTTTTGTAGTTTTTGTATGGATTTGTTTCAGCTTTTTTGCAGGTATAGGTATGGAACGATGCAATCACAACTTCCTGAGACACAAACTCTTTGTCACGATGCCTCCACTTTATGAAACAATGCATATTCTCTGTCACGCCGCATATGCTAAGCCAAACAACACAACTGGCCTGCTACGCCACATTTGTCAACTCGAGCGACACATATGCTTTTCGAGCCACATTTGATTTGCATAGCAACATATTTTCCTATTACACTTCCAAAAGTAGGTCCTAACATGTATACACTCTATTGCGACATATTCACCTGGGTAAACTTTTCTTTTAGATTTTGCTATATTTTCTAGATTTCATTTTTGTCACATTATAGGTTAGGGTTTCTTGGTTACTAATCTGTTTGTTATAGCATGTGGCAAGATGGAAAAGGAGTCTAACCCTTGTTGTTTCTGATCTTTTTTTCATTTAACAATCTTAATCAAACAAACAACCCTACAAATATTGCATTACAATTCATGAGTTAAAATGAATATGCATGTACATTCATGGGATTAAAAATAACACAATCATGCATTACAACTCATTGGCTTAAAATGAACTTGCATTCTTTCATAGCATTGGTTTAAAATAAACAATTTCTTTTCTCACACTAAGTTGGGTTTTAAAATGAACAAGTGTCTTGTGTGTCTTGTGGTTTAGTGATACTCTCCTAAGTGTGTATGCAATTCTCTTTCACTTTGTACAATCTTGAGAAACAAAAACACTAAGAGATTGTTACTTTATCACCCCTCACATTTCATTTTGGGTTTAAAATGAAAAAATAACTCTAGTGTGAGCTAAGTATATTGCGTATGCTCTCTCTTTGTTTATGAAAAAAAAAAAAATTGATCGAACTATGAATATACTTACTTGCTATTGTTTTTCCTTAGAGGACCTGCCTGGTGGGAAAAAGTAATCACCCTAGGGAATGGCCCAACTGGTAACACACTAAATCCAAGTGATTTCCAGTTGGCATATAAGTGTAGGTACTTGAGGAAAGTTCAAGTATCACGAGGTCTATTCCAATAAGAAGGGAAACAATGACCTCTCCTACCACATGGATGGTTCCCCATGAATGCAATTCTTGTACTGCAACCCTTGTTATAGTAGATCAAAAACCCCTATCTAATCTTTGGTGTTGCAACGGTCATTGCCAAGGCATCCACATTCTGACAATTCTTAGTAGAGATGATCAACCTACCATGGGAGTTTTATGGGGGTTGGAAGATTGGTTGACCTGAGAAGTGAGTGCATTGTAAGGGGGAGCCTGCGTGGCCAATCTTTTGAATTCATCCACTAAGAATAAGTGTGGTTGGAATAAAATCCACGTGGAATCCAGAAGAATATAGTCCTTCAAACCTTAGGGTTGTACTTGTCTTCTATGTGCTTTTTTTAACAAAAAATGTGTTTTCCAAGAGATTTTCAAACAAAATGAATAATTAAACATCCTTCTTAGACCTGAAACAACACTTAAAAATTGAAACAATCTTCACAATCTGCCAAAAAAAATCTACCAAGAACCCAGACTTTGCAATGCATCTATCAAAATTGCAATGCATTTGACATCCTGGATCACATTCACTAATTCCTACACTATAATCACTCTGATAAACCACATTTTCTATCCCAAATGATGCATTTTCCTATTTTACAATGCATTTGATTCCTTGAGAACCACAATTGCTCTGTTGCACCACATTTTCTTTTTGAAACACCCTATTTTCTCATTCTATGACACATTTGATATGTTGCAACACATTTGACACTTGAAACGATGCAATTTCCTATGACCTAAAAATACATTCACTATCAAAAATTTGAGGCTTAAATTTTTCCAAATAGATTCCAGTCATCTTTGTTCATGACCAGACTAAGAATTGCTCTAATTCCTCCATCTTTTCATTTTTAGGTTGCATATTTAGTTTGCCATAGGTCTATCATTGCACTTCCTCAATTGCATTCTTAGGCTTTCCCATCATTTTAGGTCCTCATTTTGCAGACTTTAGAAGAGGAATACTTGCCATACTATGTCAAATCTTTACCTTCAAGAGTAGGTTGTCATTGGGCTTGATCAAACCATTTCCTTTAGTCTTTGTCCTTTTGTGAGACTTTTCCAACTCAACAGTCTAGCATGGAAACATCACTTTGTCACCTTTGTCACATAGTCCTTCAAAACATGTCCCTTGACATTCGACAATTGAGACATTGCCTAAAATTTGTATCGTTGAGTGTGCCTCTCCTTAGGTTTACCAATATTGAGTGCATCCTAGAATCCTTAGCATTTAAATTTGCAAACCTTTAGTCTTCTCATTTTGGTCCTCACTAGTCCCATTGCATTTACCATTTCCCATTACCATTTTATTGCATTCCTTATATCAAAAACCCAAAAACATAGTGTCATAACATTTGCATATTTAGGTCATCCTTCACCATTCCTAATTTGAGAAAACCTTTTATGGTTGAAACAAGACTCCAAAGAAAAATAAGAATAATGGATTCCTTTGGCCAAGACACCAACCTTTACAATTTCCCCAATGACATGAATACAAATACAAAAAATTTCCCTAGTGACATGAATACAACTACCAACATGGGGAATTATTTTATAAATCCATTTATTGAAATGAACATTCCACCCTCCTGACACAATCCTTTTGAATCATTCATCTATAGAGACCAAAATGGATAAGTATTTGAGGAAGACATACACACTGTTGCACAAAATCCTGAAGTGGCCTTCTTTGTGGAAGAATTAGTCCTAAATGATTCAGAAAGATATATAGCCATACTCCTTCACCAAGGGGTTATATTTCCAAAATGATTTGAGATCAACACCATAAGATTAGCATCTCCCAATCATACCCCCCAAATAAGTCAATCTCTATCAACACCTTCACATGATGCAAATAATGCCTCCATGGGAACTACAACACAAAATTATTTACATACTATTAATTCTATTGGTGCTATCACTACTCACACAACAACCAACACATCCAATGTGGTTAATACAATGTCTATTGGGGGCACATAAACCCTCAAAAACACGACATCACATTCAATCCCTGAATTTTTTTTCATAATTCCCTCTCAAACTATTGGAATAACATCTGGGACTTCATCTAATACCATGGGAATCAATACATCAAATCTCTTTGGAGCTTCATCTAGCTCTATGGGAACATAAACAAAACTTTTATTGGGATCCTCTAGTAATGACATGGCAACTAACTCATCAAACCCCTTTGGGAAGAACAAATGACGAGTTGTCATTCAAGGACCTCAAGCCAATGTTCCTCATTCATCACAAATCAATACTAGTGTTCCCTTGAGACACAACATAAACATTCCACAAGGTCACATCTAGCAATTTTAACAAGGCAATCAAGTCACCCAGCATATGAGTACACTTGGTCATCAACATGCTCAAGGAAAACAAGGTTCACAAATCCAATTGAACATGGCTGGAACCTACATTCCCACATATACATCTCAAATCCATACACATCAATACATCCATAATCAAAAAAATCATCATCAATAAACGCCAAACCATGACACACAATTTGCCCAACAACAACACGTTTCAAATCAAAACATCCTATCACAACAAGTGGGAACTCAATCCATACCTATCACCAGCCTATGTAATGCTACAAACAACCCAATTGTGGAGGAACTCACAATCAAACTTGCTACTCTTCAAAAATAGGTGGAAACTTTGCAAAGGTCAAACAAAAATCCTTACATGTTGTATGACCTATTTCCATACCCATTTGACACAACCTTGTATATGCCACCCTTTCCTCTAGAATATGTGGCACCACACTTCCCTAAATACAAAGGCAAAACCAATCCCATCGAACATATTGGAGAATTCACAACCAGTTGCATGGACATTGCTTATGAGCATACTTATCTAATGAGACTCTTTTCTAGGAGTCTCATAGGTCATGCACTAGACTGGTTCGCACAATTTCCTAAAGGAATTAAATCATGGGATGAGCTAGCCAACAAGTTTGTTGAAAATTATGCCTACAACATTGATACAGACATTGACATTTCCTCATTATGCAAACTCACTCAAGAGGACATAGGTGAGACATTTATCCCATTCTTTCAAATATGGAGAACCTTAGCTAGTTGATATCCTATGGAGATACCTGAAAAGGACAAAGTTACAATGTTTGTGGAAAATATCCTCAGCCCACTAAGATATGGTCTTCAAGTCCATTGCTGCACCACTTTCACTGAACTTGTGGGAAAAGGTGTTCAACTTGAAAAGGCCCTTATTGCTAAAGGTGACCTCAAGTATGGTAGAAAAACCATCAATACTACAACAAACACCAACCTAGGTACTTCCAATGACAAAAAACAATATTGGGTTAAAGATAAACACATCACCAATGATGGAGTGGTTGATGAAAAAATAGTCAATGCAATAGGTCATGTGCTCACAATTAAAGGAGCACAGACTCAAAATGCACTAGTGACGACACCGACACCAACTGCCAATGCCATTCAAAACAATCCTGCTCAGTCCAACTAAAGGCAACCACGTCAAACAAGGCAATTTCATAAACACACATACACCCCCTTGGGTGAACCCATTGAAGTGGTCCTTAAGAAACTCATTCAAAATGGTGTCATAAATTTGGAAGACCCTAAACCATATGACCCTAGTTATTTCAATCCATCATGGTGGGATGATAATGCATTATGTGATTACCACCATGTCAAAGGGCATAAAACTTCCTCTTGTTGCCAATTAAGAAATTGTGTCCAAGATCTTATTGAAAACCATACCATTGAGCTTGGTGGTCAACCATTTGCATCTAATTCAAACCATACAATTCATAGGAACTTGCTATAGGACCATGGTTCAGGTAACCCCTCATTGTCCAGTATAAAGAATAATAACAATTAGGCCAATTACACTCGTGTCAGTTTCAATTACTCTGGTGGTACCATCATTAACAACCTTCGAGCTGCTAATGAAGAAAAATATGTCAATACCATTACAATTGAGAAGACCTCGGAATGCAATGTCACTACTCGCAAAGGAAAATTCACTATCCTAGGCTCTTCCGCCCATCAGCCCAAGATTACCATCCTTGGTCCATCTTCCAAGCAGCCACAAACCAATCCAGAATTTAACCTTATCGAGCAATTGCATAAAATTCCTGTCCAAATTTCCATCCTTGAATTTCTCTGCATTTCACCCATTCATAAGGCCATATTGGATAAAGTCTTGCAAGAGTCTTCTATCTCGACTGATATTGATGTCAACCATTTTTAAACCATGGTAAGATATTTGAATTCCCCTCATCACATTACCTTTTCAAACTTGGATTATTCCTCACCCAAACTATCACACAACAATGTCCTGCATATCGAGGTATTCATCCATAAGCATAAGGTTAGACAAATCCTAGTAGATGGCAAAGCATGATTGAACATTTTCTCTCTAAAATTTGTTAAATATCTTGGCTTCTCTGATTCTTGTGTGGACGCCACCAAGAGTATTGTGATAAAAGTGTATGATGATGAGGAATGCTCTTCTAAAGGCATCATCACACTTCCAATCCATGTGGGACCAATTATCATCGATATAACCTGCCAAGTCTTAGATCGTGGTATACCTTACAATGTCTTTCTTGGTCACCCCTGGATTCATGCTTTAAAATCCATCCCCTCCACTTACCACCAATGTTTTAAGTTCCCCTTTGCTGGCACTAAAATCACTATACCTAGAGATCCAAACCCTTTCCAATATTATACCAATTTAAGAGCCACTTCCAAGCAACAAGCACCTATCAATCGAGAGGCTTCAACATCCACTTCATCTTAATACATCAACCCATCCACACTAACTAGGCCACCCACATCCACTCCATTGACTTCCACCATGCCATCCTCCTTGTCTTCCATACCAAGTACTAACCCCAAGTTTTAGATCTAGGATGTTGGTTGTGGAGAATTCAAATTGAATACGGCCTACTCTATCACAACAATACCCAAGCCAATTTAAAGTCTATGGTTGGACTTGTTTCACAATAGAGCCTAAGTAGAATTTCAAGGTACCTCCGAAGACATTATTCACACTATGGGGAGACATGAAAAATGAAGACATTTCAGACATATCTACTTGGATCTACCAAGATGCAAAGGAATTACCCCCGTTACTAATATATATCTATGGCAAAGGATATGACATATGCAAAGCACATGGTTTTGATGGAACTAGTGGCCTTGGACCAAACAAAAGTGACATGAGAGAGCCTATCATTCCTTCTACAAGACCAAAGTATTTAGGGCTAGTGTTTGAGCAACTCAAAATTGACGATCAACGTACCAGTGTACTTTTGAGTGAGGATGTAAGGACACTTGAAAGTGTCAAGACAAGTGAAGACTCCGATACCCAAACCAACTTTGATGAATGGGAATGGGGCTCTAAAAAAACCCTGAGTGATTATGACATTGATGAACTATTCCTAGAACCCGACCAGCTCCCTTTTGAGGAAATATTTAGACAAAAGTATAAAATTGATCCCCTGGATCACCGTTCTAAGAAAAAAGAATGGGTAAGCATTTTTTGGGACCCAAATGCACAAATAAATCTAAATCCTCATCACCAAAGCCTAACTTGTCCGACCCCATTACCAAACTCACCCATGCCTCTAAACTACCACTCATTGATCATTATTTTGATCCATTTGTCCCATACTATGACCATGAATATAACTCATCAAAATCTAAAGATGGTCCTTGGATTTAATATGACTGGGAAATCGAGGAAAAAAATTTAGTCTACACACTTGCATCTTCCATTTGCATGCTTTGTGCATCCTCCCTGTCTTTTCTCAACACTAATGAGGGTATTTTCCTTGTCTACCCATAGCTCATTGAATGGAACCAACAAGACCCACCTACTATTGACATTTTTTAGAATAACAGAGCCATTACAGAATTCATGGGACTTCGTGAGGGCATCCTAAGTGGTTATCACAAAGTAGGATTTTCTTTTGATCTAGATTGTGCAGGATAATTCGTCGAGACTGTGCAATCCTCTAGTCACAAAATTATAAAAAATAAAACAAAAAAAGACATGTCTTCAGGTGAAAACCGCAAGGCACCTTCTGACAATACAATAGTAAAAATAAAGGATGTATCTAAAGGTGAAAACCTCCCTGAGGTGCCTAAGGATGGAGGATCAAACTTTCTTCCCATGACATAGGAGAAATGAAAAATGCTTATTGAAGATACCATATAAGTTAACATAGCTACACTAGAGAATCCCAAAATGGTTCTCTTTGCCGCATCATTGATAGAAGAATAAAAACCTGAATTCCAACAATTCTTCTTAGATTGAAAAGTTTTTGCATGGTCATATGTTGATATTCTAGGACTAGACCCAAAAATAGTGCTACACCATCTGCCTCTATTCCCTAATGCTAAACCAAACAAATATAAGTTAAGGAAAATGCACCCGTAGATCACTTTACTAGTGAAGGTTGAACTCACTAAGCTAATGGATGTGGGGTTTACAAGATCAATAGACTATGCAGATTGGATATCTAGCCTTGTACTGGTCACTAAGCCAAATGGATAGATCTGCATCTACATAGACTTAAAAGATTTAAACAAGGATTGTCCAAAAGATTATTTCCCATTGCCAAACAGAGACATCATTTTCGATCTTACCGTGGGGTACAAGATGTTGTCCCTTATGGATGGTTTCTTGGGCTACAATCAAATATATATCACCCTCGAGGATTAGAACAAAATAGTTTTCACTTGTCCATGGGGAAATACTACTGGAACATCATGCCTTTTGGCCTAAAAAATGTAGGTGCCACATACCAGCGAGCCATGACAACAATATTCCATGATCTCATGCATACCTTAATGGAAGGTTATGTGTATGAACTTTTGGAAACATATTTGACATGGAAGGATCATCTCAGGGTCTTGGATAAAATATTTGAAAGGATAGTAGAATTTAAGGTCTGTCTAAACTCGAAGAAGTTTGTTTTTGAGGTTAGTTCAGGAAAAATTTTGGGCTACATAGTTTCACAAAGAGATATAGAAGTTGATCTTGAAAAATTAAAAGAAATATTAAACATGCCTCCGCCAAAAGGAATCAATGAGCTAGGGACACTACCGGGTAGATTATAGTCTATCTAACGCTTCATTGAAAAACTCGTAGAAAAATGTCAACCATTTTAGTACTTGTTGCGGAAAAGTATTCCCTTTGTGTGGATAGATAAATTTCAAGTGGCCTTCCAACAAATCAAAGAATATTTATTGAAACCACCTGTTCTAATGCTTCCAATTGAAGGAAATTTTTTGATCCTATATGTCTCTACAACCACTAATGCACTGGGGCATTGTTAGCACAAAATGAATATGAAGAAAAAGAAAGAACCATATACTACATTTGTCACACATTGATCGGGTATGAATTCAATTACACATCCATTGAATGTGCATGTCTTGTAGTTGTCTTTATAGCCCAGAAGCTAAGACATTACATGTTGAATCACCAAACACAATTGGTAGCAATGATTGACCTATTGAAGTATCTTCTGAGTCATGCAACATTGACAGGCCGGTTAGCAAAATGGGTCATGATCTTGAGTGAATACAACATACAATATGTTGAACACAAGGAAATAAAAGGACAGGTAATAGCTGATCAAATTGTAGATGCACCTATATAAGGCACTCACCTGTTGATAGCTAATTTTCTTTATGCATCTATCTTTCACGTGGAACCTTCATCACATTGGAAAGTGTATTTTGATGGGTCTCATACTAGTCATGGCTCAGGAGCTGGCATCTTGTTCATCACACCGCAAGGGGACTCCATTCCTAAGGCATTCTAAATCACCTTCCCTTGTACTAATAGCATTTTAGAATATGAGGAACTTGTCATGGGACTAAAATAGGAAATAAAATGGAAAATTCAGACACTGCTTGTTTTTCAAGATTCTGAGTTGGTTATCAACCAGGTGAATGATGATTATGAGACAAAGGATGAAAATTTGTTGCCTTACAAGTGAATGGTGGATAGCTTCCTAACCTATTTTAGCTTGATCACTTTTGAACAAATCCCTAGGGCACAAAACATGGCATCAGACATAATGGAAACTATTGGATCTCTCTTAGACATCCCCAATGTATCACAATTTGAGTTCTTAGTGGAGTAACTACTGGTTCCTGCATATGATGTTCTAAAGTCATAAATGGTTTGTGAACTTGTTGGTCCCAATTCACCTTAGTATTAGGACATCTATGATTACGTTAAATCTCATAACCTCCCACCCAACCTATCCAATAATCAGCAAAAATCCTTCATCCAAAAGTCTGCCCAATATACTATCGTCAATGACACCCTATACCAGCGTAGCTTTGATAACACCCTTTGTTTTCTCAACACCAAAAAATCTTGAGAAAATTTATGCGAGGTACATGAGGGTATATGCGGATCTCATTCAAGTAGCCGAACCTTAGCTAGGAAAGTTACAAGACTCGGCTATTATTGGCCGACAATAGAAAAATATGCTCTTTAGTTTGTTAGAACATGTTAGAAATGTCAGGTGCACGGTGATCTAATCCACACACCTGCATAGGAGGTGAGACCAATCAGTTCTCCTTGGCCCTTCGCACAATGGGGGCTTGACCATGTGGGAAAAATCCATCCATCCTCTTCCAATGGCCATAAATTCATTATCATCATCACTGATTATTTCACTAAGTGGATTGAAGCCGTCCCCCTCACCTACATAATTGGTAAGTATATTTCTAAGTTTATCGTTAATTACATCATTTTTCGATATGGTGTTTCACAATCCATCATCATAGATAACGATCATCCATTCAAAAAACAAGATGTTAATGAGCTTTGTGAACACTTCCACATTCAATGCCACTTCTGCACACCCTACTATCTATAGGGCAATGGTCAAGTTGAGGTGTCCAATAAAACAATCCTTTGAATTCTTAAGAAGAGCATCAACAATGCTGGCATTTTATTGGCATCTCCAACTCAATCCTGCCTTGTGGGCCTATCGTACCATCATTTGCACACCCACTGGAGCCACTCCATTTTCCTTGGTCTATGGATCTAAAGCTATATTTCCCATCAAGGTTGAAATTCCTTCTCTCTGATTCTCCTTGAAGGGAATGATTGATGATGAAGAATACAGATAGTCTCACATACATGAGTTAGAAATTTTACAAGAAAGAAGACAAAATTCCTTGAATCACTTATAGGAATATCAAAATCATCTTTGCATGGGCTATAATAAAAGAGAAATGGTAGAAAAATTTGAAATCGATGATTTGGTCCTCATGTAGAATCCAAGAAACTGGGTTGATTGAGAAAAACCTGGCAAGTTTGAGCCCAATTGGCTAGGTCCTTATATTATTACTGCTGCATTTGGTTTTGGTGCTTATCAATTAGCCATTCCTGACGGAGAAAAAATGATAGAACCTATAAATAGTCTACATCTATGCAAGTTCTATACATAGCATCAAAGAGCTTGGATGAGAACCTCAAAATTTCCAAAATACAAAACAAAATGAAAGATCAAAAAAATCATCACCTTGATGAAAACATGGAAAACAGGCATCTTGGTGACACCAAAAAAATAAAAAAATGACAAAAATAGTAAAGAGAAATAAAATTGTCCAATAGTGAAAACCTGGTAAACAAGCTCTTTAGATAAGTACCATGGTGAAAACCTGGCAAACAGGTGCCATGTGTAGTCAGTATTTACTTCGCCATCAACTATAATTTTCATTTGCCTTCATCTAGAATACATAACCACAACATCCCGATACATTCACAACACTTGTCATAAACCCTATCATTTCCATCCATGGCTAGAATTTTTTGACATTGTTGGTGTTTTTTCTTGCTAGGCCCAAATATCTCTAAAGGAGTTCCATGCCATATGCTCGAGAACATTCATGGCTAGGAATCCAACACAACGAGTAGAGATCCTTAGGCCTTTTCTCCTACTCTTTAGGCTCTATGGATCCAGGAAGAGTGTTCCTTAGTTTCTTCCTGTAATTTTCATTTGTCTTAAGAACACTTCATACATAGATTTGTCCCTACTTGAGTGCAATTAGATATGATTTATGAAAGGCTCGGCCAACCTTAAAAAAATAACCCTAATTTTCTAGGAACATTTGACAAATTCAATAATTTCATCTCATCATGAATGAAATATGAAATAATAATGTTCTAACTTTGAATCCATGAGTGGGTAATCTTTGATGTCAATAAACTATGAGAATCCTAAATGAACAAGTCAGTGCCTCATCAAATTGGGTAGGATTCAAGCATGAAATATTCAGTCATATGCAATAGTTCAATCTGGTGGGTGAACATTTCTACAATGCATTACATCAGAGGAACTTCACTATATTTAAAGCATAGTTACTTATAAAATCCTTAGATCATTATGAAAAAATTACAACTGTTCCTTAAGAATTTAATTAACTCATTGAGCTGAAGCAAAAAATAGAATCATAAATTTCAAACAAACCTTTGAAAAGAGAAATAAAATTACACTTGTTAATTTCACTCACAATCCATCACAACAATGCACAGGAGAACACATACTTTATTTTTTTTAGATTTCTTTCGATATTAGTAATTACATAAGACCATTTAAGAGTGCTTCATACATATACCCTACCCAAGACAAAGTAATGGGAGATTCATGAAGAATTTTGCATTCTATGAGTTTGCTCTACCCTACCAAAACCTTACTGGACTCAAAAATATGACCCTTGCAATGAGCCTTGAGATATCTTTTATAACACAAGAGAGCGACAAGCTTTAGGCCCATTGCAATTACATTTCATTCAAATTTTTATTTCAAAAATAATTTCATCTGCATTTATAAACTCCTTGATAGTTGGATGTAATCATTTTACCACATAAGGGAATCAAAATAGTTACAACCCTTGTAACTAGTTGGTGTCACCATCACTTCATAGATTTTTTTTACATTAAGGCCTTTTTGTTAATGTCCACATCGAAACTCAAAAGAAACAACACCATCATCACAAAAAAACTAAAAAGAATAGAAAAAAGACATCATCACTCAAAGCTCGAAGTAGCACTATGGCCACGGTATAGATAGTGGCTTCTCATTTTCACCTTAGTGGGAGGTGAAACCACAACCTTGTCCACATTTGTATGCTTCTTAACATTAAAACCAAAACCATCACATGGTGCCACCATGCTAATTGAAGCAACCTCGAGGACCTCCTCATTAACACCACCCATTTCAATCAGAGCAGTGAGGTAATAACCATAATTAGAGTTAGTCTCTAAATCATCACCATCATAACTACCAAAGATATCAATTGGAAAGTTTTGTTGACCCAGAGAACCATGATCATATCTTAGCCTAGCCCTCAAACTCCTTCAACAGTCTATAGACCTCCCACTTTTTCTTGATGCCACCTCTTATACTTTTGCAACTTAGCTTTTGAGTCGAGAGCTACACCTGATGAACCTAGGGGTGGGCTTCATTTTTTCCATCTTCAAGCCAAGAGAGCCTTGAAGACTATCTAAATCATCTTATGGAGAATTGCCACCCGATTTGTGAGCATTGATCCTAGCTGACCTATGCACATTTGATGGAGAAGTGGTATGCTTACTCATCTTACAACAATACTCAGACCTCCACAAAAGTAACCACGTAAAAACAAAGCACTCCACAAACTTAATTGCTATGGTAACAATGAAATAACTATCATCTTCATTTATTGAGCAGATTGATGTAGTGATAATCAATGCTCCAATTGAAGCTTGAGAAAATAAGTGATTATTCATTGGCCTCGGCATCAACACTATTAATTCTCAAGTACATGAAAATCAATTTACTATCCATCATGATTGCTAGGAAATATCCCTTCACACGCATGGAGATCAGACTCATATCCTCTGAAGAGATTGCACCATTAATGCCCGTCACTTACAGAGCTCAAACAACCATCACATGGCTAATTTCAGATTTTAAAATTTGGTCGTCGATGCGTTAGTGTGCTAGCTTGTTGACCAAATCAGATCGAGCCAAAATACTTTGAAAAATCCATGTTGTCGCATGGTAGGCACATTGGCCAATAATATTTCTCCTCGTCAAAAAACATGTCTACTACCTGCGTGCCCCATCAAACCTCCTTATGCCACTAGTTGATTCCACATGATTCCATCATGCAGGTCGTGCAAGGGAGTAGGTGAAACCATTAAATATTCTATGGGACATGTGTTCTACAACTCAGATCAAGTCACATTGGTGCATCACGGTCGTCGATCCTCTACCACGAGAGATCAAGCTACTAGTGGGAAATGGGTCCCAAACGATATGAAATATGCATGGTGCAATTGCGCACACCATGTGGCCCAGCCAAGATGCATTATTTTAATGCTACGTGGTGTGCATGCAATGGAAAGGATTTCATGGATCAAATCCAATTGCTTGAATTCTAGCACGTGCTCACAATTTCTTATAAGAAAAAGGGCCAAGGCCAGGTGGCAGTCGATGACCCCTTAAGACAGTAAATACTTGAAACATAAGTCTTTAGAATAAAATATTTTAGGTTGACTACTTTAAAACATTAAAATTTCACACACCCGATGACTGGTGGGCCTAGGTGATGGGGCCGATAAAGCAATGGGAGTGATGCCATAATTCATAACTATGACGATTAGTGACCTGATGTAGCAGGTCAACATGAAATCATAGCATAAATGGTTTGATAGATGAAAACTTTAAACAAGGGTGACAAAACCCAAAACCCTACATATGACCATTAAGCAGAAGGGTAAGAATTTGACAAAAAATATCTCATGGAACTAGTAAAAAATTGTAAAAATTTGAAAGCTCTATCAGTGGCTCTAGCTTGGGGACGCATACCCCTGGTGAGTATGGAAATAATTTAGATATCAGGTAGAAGTAGACCAACCCAAAAACAACAAACCAAGAGCCTATCTAGACAAGACAAGCAGACACAGTATGAAAAGAATAAAACACACCTATATACAAAATTCACAGCATTGTACAAAAATTATTTATTGAGAGAGTTCATCCAATTTCACTAGCCTCACTTTTCAAGCATGGTATTTCAAGGCCTTCCAAGCTTGGGAGTCAAATCATATTCATATCAAAGGCTCTTTTTCACATACCTCCAATTGATGGACACTAATGTCAGGCAATTCCCAACCATTTGCACTACCTTGAAAAATACCAATTGTCTAATACTTTCCTGGCTCATCAATCTCTAGCTTTTCCAGCTGAAATGGAGAAAGGAAGCATCCATATTCTACATGATCACAATCACTCTTCATACCAAATTTGAAACCTTCAAAAATAGGGTGCATCAAACTAAGCAAGTAATCCCCTTAAAAGTTGGAAGTAAGAGAAAAAGGTACAAGACAGTCTTTTACCCTGCTTCACATAAATACCATCTATGTTGAATGGAAATAATTCCATAATGATACTCCAAAGATAAGGAGTATTAGCAAAAAACTCAACCAAGCACTAGTGTTGGCCACCATCATACTCAACATCCACACACTGATTATCAATACCCATATCCTCATACTTTTCATCACTACTAAATTTAGTGTTGGGATTTCTACCTCAACTTTTTGGTTGACCCCCTTTGAAGACTCAAGTGAATTCTCTTGTTTTCCTTGGAAAAGTCTTTTGTTATGGCGGAGGCGGAACCAGGATGGAACTTGGTATTGTCCCGTTTGCCTTGTTCTGAGTTTGTTCCTGTTCCATCTCCGGCTCCGCTCCCCGCTTTCTAAGATCTGTGAGTTTTGTTCTGGCGGAGGTGGAACCGGATTGGAACTTGGCATTGTTCCTTTTGTCATGTTCCGGGTTTGGCTCTGGATCTGGCTCCAGCTCCAGCAGTCTATTTCTCTCCGCTTGGGTTCGGCGGAGGCAGAACCAGTTTTCGAATTTGGCAATGTCCGTTTGCCATGTTCCTATTTTAGTTTTTGTTCCGACTCCGGGTCCGACTCTTGCTTTTGTGATCTGGTTCTTCTGGATGTTTGGATTCTCCTCGGGGTGTTTTCCTCCACCTTGTCCTAGTTCTGGATTGTTGTTTCTTGTAGTTGGAAGAGGCAAAACCGGAACCAGATTGGTTCCTAATCTTGGACTTTTGGTAAAGTCCTATTTTTGTTTCTGTTCCATCCCCGACTCCGACTCCAGTCTTTTGTGTTCCCATCTTGGTTTGACCCCGGGTTGACTTACCCCAGTCAGAACTGTTTTTGATGAGTTCCCCTTTGCCGTGGGTGGACACGGAACCGAATTGGTTCCTGAACCTGTAATTTTGGTGGAGTCATGTTTTGACTCCAGTTCCATCTCTGACTCCAACTTCGACTCCGACAGTGTGTATTTTCAGTGGAGTCCTGTTCCGACTCTGACTCCGACAATGTTAGAAATGACTTGAAGTCTTTGTTGCACCTGATGTCTGTTTGATTGTTTTGGTTGCTCTGTCAGCTGTGATTGCTGATATGGACACGTGGCACCTAGTTGAATAGTGATTGGACGGGTACCAAGATAGTTATTGTGGTAGTTGCATTTGTCAAAGAAGGGTGGCGAGCTCAAATGTTTTGGTGATGGCATTGAATGCATGGATGGATCATTGTAGGAGATTTGTTAGATCCAACCAAATGCGTGATTTGAGGATGGACTTCAATGTTGTGTAGGACTCTTCTGAGTCGGTTACATATGGATGAGAGATGGGTTATTTCTCAGAAGTTAGATGAGTCTGAAAGAGTAGTGAGTTGCAGCATGTGAGATGTGCGAGCTAAATGCGCAACCATGAGGCTGCGAGTAGGATGCGCGGGCGTGTGAATGCATGAGCATGGGGTTACAAGCATAATGCATGATGCGAGATTGCAAATTTTGGACTTGCAGGTTGGAGAGCCCAAGGTGTGAAGAGATTTGTAGAGAGATGGAGAGGGTGTTCGAGCAGTTTGCTTAGGCATTGTAACTGTGAACACTCTATCTCTCGGATCTAGGCATGGGAATCATTGGAGGCCAAATGACTGGGCTGGCCATGAGGTTGGCTGTGACAGTCATTTGGGAGCTGAAAGGAATCTTGCAGTTACCTGTTATTTCTCTAGTAAAACAAGATGTAACTCCTATATTGGCTTTGAGCCTGATATTGTATTGTAATTGGTTTTTTGTTGCTGAATAATACAATGGCTCTAACTTTTGGAGTGTGGGGTTTTTACTTGAAAGGGTTTTTCCCACGTATATCTTTGTGTCTTCTTTTAGTCTTTTATGGTATCTTTTTATGTTGAATCTATTTCTTGTTGCATTCACTTCTCTCAGAGGATCAATGGGGGATCAACTGTGCTTGTTTCCGCTTTATAGCATAGTTGGTTGTGTCTTTGTTGTGATTTTGAATTGAAATCACTACTACACTACTGTCTTAGATGCCTATCTTGATGACAGTTTGAATCCATATCCCCGACAAGTGGTATCAGAGCTAGTTTGGAGGAGGTTGAGGCTTGATGATACCAACAAGTGGTATTAGTGCCTTCTCTTGGTTGCTAAAGTTCTGGGTTTTCTCCTGTAGTGATTTCTTAGCCTGGCAAGCTTGAGGAAGTCTAGAGAAATCAGTTGGTGATTGGTCCTTCAGTGAGTGGAAGTGTGTGCTTCATTGATTCAACATACAGTTTGAAAGATGCTAGAAAAGTATGGAGTGGGTCATGTTGTGGCAAGATGATCTGAAGCTCCTGACTGGTAACATTGTTCCTGATGCAAAGGGCATGAGATGTGTTCATGGTTGTGTTACAGCAAAGCATGGTGTTCATACTAGGCATCTATGTGAGAGGCTTCTTGATGGTATGGACTAGCTTGTTTCATTGTTCAGCTATGGAATGTTGTGCTTGTGCTGGGTGTTTCTGACTTAGCACTGAAGGCATTTTCTTTGGTGTTCTGATTGCATGGAGGCTATGAGGTGACCTTGGTGGTCTGTAACTTCTGGATAGCCTAGCTCTTCCTTGTGCTTGTGCATGAATGTGGCATTGGAACTGGTCTGAAACGGACCTGTTGTTCCTATGTGCCTCTTTCTTGCACTTGCATGGTTCAAATTCATGTCTTTGGCTTTGAGGGTTTTGTGTAGATTTTCCTAAAAAGTCTACGGTCCATTCTCTTGTTCTTTCATTGTTCTGGTTTATTGTGATGGTTGTGTGCAGACTCCTGAGTTGTCCAAATGAGCAGTGAATATGGAGGTGCATGGGTGTTTTGGAAACACTGTGGTTTTTTGCAGGTTTAGCACGGTCAAGGAAAACTTGTGTTTTGTGGAACTGCTATTTGTTATTTTTCTAGATCCGAGTTTCTGGGGTGTGACTAGATGAGATAGTTGTAGTTCGACTGGTTTTGAGGAGTGTTGTCTTCTCTGCATGGGAGTGTTGGTATGTTTCTCCTTCAGCATTCTTGTGGTATGCTTTGATGGTTTTCTAGACTTTGGTGCTTGGGTTGTGGACATGACTGGCAAATCAGATCTATTGTTGATCTGGTGTTTGAGTCATGATTGTCTGCTTTGGCAGTTCTCTTCGATTATCTTAGTTTTGTAGTTTCCAGTGCAATGATAGATTTGTAGGTTTACTTTTGGTTGCATCCATGGGTTGTGCAATATTGTAGGCTATCCTTAACTACATGCTTGTTGTGAGACAACTCAGAAGTGGACTATCTATATCCACGAGGGTGTAATCATGTTGTGCAGATCTATTAGCTGACCTTGTATGTGGTCACTTATGTATTGGCGTGGCTATTTTGAGATGAGAGGAGGAATGGCATTTGAGTACCTGAAGCATGTGGATCACGATGTCATGGAGAGCTGTGTACACTGGCATAGTGTAAGCTTTTGACAGTGATGGTGTGGTCAGTCATGGTGCTTGGAAAGCTCAGTGTCATGTTTCAGTGGGAGCTTTTGCAATGACTGGTGTCTTATTTGGTGTTGCAAAATTTGCATCTGCATGTTCACTATTTGAAAATGTGTAGCACTTTGGAGCCATGAAGGACCTTGGTAGTCTTTGGCTGAGTTGCTAGTGGTGCTTGACAGGTGATGTTGGTTTAGAGTTGTTTGCTTTATGCCATGGTATACTCTTGCTTGTGCAATTAGAGTTTTGGCATGTTGTTTTGCTCTTGAAGACCATGGATAGTTCACCTGAAGCATGGTATCTCCCTTGGAGATGTGTAGATCATGGTGTCATGATAAGTTCCTGTTCTAGGTTATGGAACTTTGACAGTGGTCTGGGGGTTCTCTTTACTTTGAGTTCATTGGTCATATGCTGGAGGAATTCATGGTTATTGCAGTGCTGCAATTTGGAGTTAGCATGAAATGACAGGTGTTGATACTCATGGATGCATGAAGAATAAAGGTGAGGCTTGAATTCTTAAGTGAATGTTGTTGTTACAGCTGAAAGTTCGAGAAGCCTACACTTTGGTTGAATGTAAATTCAACAGAGACCTTGAAGGAGAATGCTCTTAGGTTAGCCATGATGGCTTGTATATCTTGGATGAGCATGTTTCTCTTTTCTTCTTGATCTGCTCGGCAGTGGTGTCATTGTGAAAGGTATTTACCCATTATACTTTTTAGGTGTTTTATGCTTTATCTTTCATGATATGAATCTTGAGTTGGTTTAGATTCTGGAGGATTCATAATGAAAGGTTGGAAAACATAGTCTATCTCCTTGTGCTTTTGAGGACTGACAGGAGATGGTTATATGGGTAGTTCTGATCTTCTTTGAGGAGCTTACATCCATGTTTTGTTGGATGTTGTCAAGGCTTTTCCTTTTGGGATGTAAAGAAGATCATTCTTGACACAGCTAGCATTTAGAAGTGTTTGTAGAAGGGCTTTTTTTTTCTTGTTAATTTGTAGTTTCTCTCTTATCTGGTCTTGCTCTTCTTGATTGCTCTTGTGACTTTAGATGTGAGTTGCCTTTGTGGTGCCAGGTTGGTCACTGTTTGTGGTCATGTGTTGTCACCTGGGTGATGACACGAAGGTGCCTGTGCTTCTTTCTTTAGTCAGCTTTGGAGGTTTTTGGAAGAACCGTGGAAGATAGTTGAGAGAAATTTTTCTTGCAGCAGGTGGTTGCAGATGTTGCAGATCAGTATGGATGTTCCTTGGAACTACATGGTTACATTTCTTTATGCTGGGTTTGGTGGACTTGGTATGCCTGGATCATTTATGATGGTGCTCTGTTTGCACTCATGTGGATAGTGCCCTTGTAGTGGGAGTACTTGGATGTGTTTGGTCTATGACTGGTTGACACAGGGTGCTTGTTTGCTGCTGAGATGGGTGGGTTTCTTTTTGATGGCATGAGTTTAATTTTAGGTCATACCTTGAAGGTATGGGTGGTTGGATGTTTTAGCATGAGCTGTGGGTGTTGGTTTTCAGTCACGTGGGTTTGATCAGTTGGATGAGGGTAGTCAATTCATGGTTGCCTTTCTAGCTAGTCGGTTTTTTCTTGTTCTGGAGGTGGTTGGAGTGATGCTTTGCTATTTTTTTCCTTTGCCGATAGGAGGATCATTTGTTTTCATTCCTGAGATTGTTGTTGTTTCACCTTGGTGTGTTCCTGTGTTTGGAGCTGTTGCCTAAGGTGGTGGACATCTTTTTGATGTTGTTGCAGTGTGAGAGCATGTGTTGGTCCTTGTTCGGGCTTGTTTAGAGGATGCCTGAAAGTCTTCGCCAAGTGGGAGATTGTTGGGATTTCTGCCTCAACTATCTGGTTGACCCCCTTTGAAGACTCAGGTGAATTCTCTTGTTTTCCTTGGAAAAGTCTTTTGTTCTAGCGGAGGCGGAACCGGGATGGAACTTGGCATTGTCTCGTTTGCCTTGTTCCGAGTGTGTTCCCGTTCCGTCTCCGGCTCTGCTCCCTGCTTTCTAGAATCTTCTAGTTTTGTTCTGGTGGAGGCGGAACCGGATTGGAACTTGGCGTTGTTCCTTTTGTCATGTTTTGGGGTTGGCTCTGGATCCAGCTCTAGCTCTGGCAGTCTATTTCACTCTGCTTGGATTTGGCAGAGGCGGAACCAGTTTTGGAATTTGGCAGTGTCCGTTTGCCATGTTCCTATTTTAGTTTTTGTTCTGACTCTGGGTCCAACTCCTACTTTTGTGATCTGGTTCTTCTGGATGTTTGGATTCTCCTCAGAGTGTTTTCCTCCACCTTGTCCTAGTTCTGGATTGTTGTTTCTTGCAGTTGGCGGAGGCGGAACCAGAACCGGATTGGTTCCTAATCTTGGACTTTTGGTAAAGTCCTATTTTTGTTTCTGTTCCATCCCCGACTCCGACTCCGGTCTTTTGTGTTCCCGTCTTAGTTTGACCCCGGGTTGACTTACCCTAGTCAGAACTGTTTCCGATGAGTTCCCCTTTTCCGTGGGTGGATACAGAACCAAATTGGTTCCTGAACCTATAATTTTGGTGGTGTCATGTTTCAACTCCAGTTTCATCTCCGACTCCAACTCCGACTCCGGCAGTGTGTATTTTTGGTGGAGTCCTGTTTCGACTCCTATTCCGAATCTGGCTCCGACAGTGTTAGAAATGACTTGAAGTCTTGGTCGCGCCCAATGTCTGTTTGACCGTTTTGGTTGCTCTGTCAGCTGCGATTGCTGATGGGTCTTGGACGCATGGCACCTGGTTGAATAGTGATTGGATGGATACCAAGATAGTTATTGTGGCAGTTGCATTTGTCAATGAAGGGTGGTGAGCTCAACCATTTTGGTGATGGCATTGAATGCATGGACAGCTCGTTGCAGGAGATCTGTTAGATCCAACCAGATGTGTGATTTGAGGATGGAATTCAATGTTGTGTAGGACTCTTCTAAGTCAGTTACATATGGATGAGAGATGGGTTATTTCTCAGAAGTTAGACGAGTCTGAAAGAGCAATTAGTTGCAACGTGCGAGATGTGTGACCTGAATGCGTGACCATGAGGCTACGAGTAGGATGTGCGAGCATGTGAATGCATGAGCGTGGGGCTGTAAGCATAATGCATGATACATGATGCAAGATTGTAGATTTTGGACTTGCAGGTTTGAGAGCCGAAGGTGTGAAGAGATTTGTAGAGAGATGGAGAGGGTGTTCGAGCAGTTTGCTTAGGCATTGTAACTGTGAACACTCTATCTCTTAGATCTGGGCATGGGAATCATTGGAGGCCGAATGACTGGGCTGGCCATGAGGCTGGCTATGATAGTCATCTGAGGAGCTGAAAGGAATCTTGCAATTACCTGTTATTTCTCTAGTAGAACAACATGTAACTCTTGTATTGGCTTTGAGCCTGATATTGTATTGTAACTGGTTTTTTGTTGCTGAATAATACAATGGCTCGAACTTTTGGAGTGTGGGGTTTTTACCTGAAAGGGTTTTCCCCATGTATATCTTTGTGTCTTCTTTTAGTCTTTTATGGTATCTATTTATGTTGAATTTGTTTCTTGTTGCATTCACTTCTCTCAGAGGATCAATGGGGGATCAACTGTGCTTGTTTCCACTTTATAGCATAGTTGGTTGTTTCTTTGTTGTGATTTTGAATTGAAATCCCTAAGGCAGTACTGTCTTAGATGCCTATCTTGATGACAGTTCGAATCCGTATCCCCAACATTTAGAGTGCTCCTTTTCTTGCAATTGAGGAATTAGCAAATTGATTTCATGGGAACAACTACATTTTTGGGGTAATCCTTCAAGGATTTCGCTCTCCCCTGAATCCTTAATATCATTTTCCATAGTAGTGTTGAATGTGAATGTCTCATAGGCACTATCACTAGTGAACTCATCGGTGTTTTGCTCACAACCATGCTCTGATCATACATCCACAAAAATATCCAGACCTTCAAAAAGTGGGTTATCCCTGCACCAGACAGAAGATGTATCTTTATTTATAGTCATGGATGAATGTTCATCATAAAGAGGGTTTTATATTATGTTCATTTCAATCCAAGGAACCCCTATCCATTGTAGATGAGAATGCAGCTTTTGCAACTTCTCATTACCCATAGAATCCGTGTAACCTCTTGAAAGAGAATGCTCCTTCACCTAGTAAGGATTTTCATAGTCATTGAAAGAGAAGCATGACTCTGTATCTTTGCAACCATCATAGCATGGGAACTCATCAATAGTGAGGCTACACTCAGATCCCTCAGAATGGTTATCATGATGTATATAGTTGATCTCTTAAACTTCAATAAAAAACTGATCATAATTAAAACTATTGGCCAGATCACCTGATGGTGCAACCATTCAGACCTTATCTAAATCTTCATCCCTTATTACTTCCCAAGAGCTTGATTCAAACACAACACCCCTTCCATTGTAAAGATAATCTATGTAGATAACATAGGAAAATTGGTTGGAATCAACTAAATATAATCCATTTTCTACATCAGTTTGCCTTACTTGATGTCTCTCATTAGAAATATTGAGATAAGTACTATTTAAGAGTACTTTTTGTTGTGCATGGTTACTCACAATTCCTTCTACAAGTTGCATCCAATCAGCCACTTGGCCTAGACTTTGAGGCTTTAATTCACTTGGCAATGTGCTTGTTCCCGACTGGTATATTTCACAAAACATGTCAATACACATTGACTCCTTAGGTCAAATACATCCTAGTATTTCCAATAGAAGAGCCACAAACCTATGGAATAGGTCATAATATGACTCACCCAGACCTCTCCTTATATCACATAATTTTGTAGTAGAAGAAATATGATAAACACTTTTTAACATTGGAGATTTCTCCTCCTAGAACTCACTAAGATCAACAGATAGTGGTAATGTTCTGCTAAGACAACATAAGCTATATCTTCTTGGAATGATTCATCAATGATCTCCTCTAGATCCCTAGTCACACAAGCTGCATCAGACTGATTAGAGTCAGTAGCTACACATCCTTTCATCATTGAATATTTAAGGTTTTTATCAATGTCCATAGAATTTTGATATGCTTGGCATAATGTTGTTGTCTCTATATCTCTCAATAAGTAACCCATTTTTTTATCAAAAGCCCCTAGATATAAAAACAAGAACTCAACATAATTGGGCCTTATAATTTCTAGAATGTCCCTGATTGCCTTTGTAAATTTAAGGTTGAAAACATGGACCAATTCATCTTCATCTTTACAAATTTCCATAAATATTTTCCTTACCATACTTGGATTTACCCTTTCACCAAACTGTTTTACAAAAAAAATTCTAAATTGACTCCATGAATTTATAGAACATGTTGGTAAATATGAGAACCAATCTCTAGCATCATCCCTAAGAGACTGAACAAAAAATTTCATGAAAACATCTTCATGATTTACCTCATATTTTCCCAGCAAATCCATTAATACAAACAAATTCCTAGAGGCTCATTCACAGCCCTGCCCTATGAACTTGGGAAAATGTTTCCTAGTATTTTTAGGAAATAGATTGGGAAATACTTTAATACCACTAAAATCTAGTGGCATATACCTTTCAATAACAAAATCCCTTGGAGGGCAAGACAATTTTTTTTTGCCTTGCACACTCATACTTGATACTTCTCAGAGAAATATTCAAGGGAAAAGTTCACATAATCCGCATATCACACTTTAGAAGTATGTGGAGAGCTACTATAATTCCCTGTCTTAATGAAAGTTCATCTAATAGGGAATCATTTATCATATCAAGCTTTGAAAATTTCTCATAAGATCCTTACAAACAAACTAATGCTCTATTTAGATTTATGGCAATGCCTGGAAACTTTGTGGCAGCTATTAACCCTTATTCTTGATTGCAAACTCCACAAATTTGGAAGTCTTTTCACAATTCAAATGGCTCATAAAACAGATTCACGACCTCTTTTATAGAGGAAAAGACTTCAAGAAGAATGCAGTCCATGTAAGAGTGAATCACATTTTGCGTCTTCTTCAACAACAGAGTCACTGACAGATCCTTCAATACAATGCTGCAAAAACACCTCTTCTAGGTCCAAAACTTACAAACATCTAAACTTAAAGTTTAGATTCACAAAATACTTGATTCTGTGATACCACCTTTTGCACATGGGATTCCTCTTTATTTAAATTGCTTAGAAGTTCTCCCGAATAGAGTTTCCATTTCTATTGGTGTTTTTTCTTTTTGGGGCCAAATATCTTTAAAGGAGTGTCATGACTTTGCTTGAGAACATTCAGGTCTAGGAAGCAATCACAACGAGAAAAGATCCTTAGGCCTTTTGTCCCGCTCTTTAGGCTCTATGGAACCAAGGAGGGTGTTCCTTAGTGTGTTCCTATAATTTTCATTTGTCTAAAGAACACTTCATACATAGATTTTTCCCTACTTCAGTGCAATTAGATGTGATTTATCAAAGTCTCAACCAACCTTAAACAAATAACCCTAAGTTGCTAGGAACATTTGATAACTTCGAGATTTTGATTTCATCATGAATGAAATATGAAATAAGAATTGTTCAAACTTTGAATCCATGAGTGGGTATTCTCTGGTGTCAATAAATTATGAGAATCCTAAATGAACAATCTAGTGCCTCATCAAATTGGGGAGGAGTCAAGCATGAAATATTCAATCATATGCAACACTTCAACATGGTGGGTGAACATTTGTACAATGCATTACATTAGAGAAAATTCATTATATTTAAAGCATAGTTACTTATCAAATCCTTAGATCATTGCGACAAACTTACAACTCTTCCTTAAGCATTTAATTAACTCATTGAGATGAAGCAAATAGAAGAATCATACATTTCAAACAAAACTTTGAAAAGAGAAATGAAATTACACTTGTTAATTTCACTCACAATCCATCACAACAATGCACAAGAGAACACATACTTTAATTTTTTTAGATTTCTTTCGATATCAGTAATTACATTAGACCATTTAAGAGTTCTTAATACATACACCCTACCTAAGACAAAGTAATAGCCGATTCATGAAGAATTATTCATTCTGTGAGTTTGCTCTACCCTACCAAAACCTTATTGGACTCAAAAAACTGACCCCTGCAATGAGCCTTGAGATATCTTTTATAACACAAGAGAGCAACAAGCTTTAGGCCCATTGCAATTACATTTCATTCAAATTTTTAATTCAAAAAGAATTTCATCTTCATTTAGAAATTCCTTGATAGTTGGATGCAATCATTTTACCACATAACAGAATCAAAATAGTTACAGCCCTTGTAACTAGTGAGTGTCACCATCACTTCATAGAAATTTTTTCCATTAAGTTCTTGTCGTTAATGTCCATGTCAAAACCCAAAAGCAACAACACCATCATCACAAAAAAACTGAAAAGAATAGAAAAAAAGACATCATCACCTAGAGCTCGAAGTAGCACCACAACCATGGTATAGACGGTCACTCCTCATTCTCACCTTAGTGGGAGGTGAAACAACAACCTTGTCCACACTACTATGTTTCTTAACACCATAACCAAAATCATCACACGATGCCAGAGTTGGAGGTTTTGATAAGGTTTTCTTTGACCAACTTCTTCATTATGGATTCAATTGATTCTCCAAGAGCCGTGAACTTCCGCTTGGGAGGATATTTGTTTCGGGGAGGTGGTCCTCCTTGATTGCCCAGGTTATTGATTTGGTTGTTGGGAAGTGGTTGTTGTTGTGCTACTATATTAGTTTGCACATTATTGTGATTGTGATTTTGTGGTTGGTGATGAGTTTGGATGTTCCATTTAGGAGCATTTATGACCACCTTAGCATTGACCATGCCGTTTTTTGTGATATTTTTGTTCCTCGACCACATTCGAGGTTTATCATTATAATTGTTGGACATGCAGTTATCTTGTGGTTGAGTAAATGTTGATGTGCTTGCTCATGCAGTAAGGGCACTTTCGATATTGAGTGCCTTCAGTATCAATTGATCATACGTTGTGATGCATTGCATTTTTAAGAACACCAAGTTTTCATCTAGATAGGATATGATTATGCAAACTTGTTGTTCTTCTGGTATGGTCCACTTGCTCTGATTGGCCTTGGATCACCATCTTTGCAAGAAGGATGCAAAGAGCTCTCCTTTTCTTTGTTTAAGTGTCGATAGTTCCTCCAAACTAACATCTTCACCCATGTTGAATGCGTAATTTTTAAGGAAAGCTTCCACAATTTCCTGGAATGTCTTAATGCCTATGGGTAGATGAGAAAACCATTCCATGGCAAGACCAGTCAGAATTTGAGGGAAAAGTCACATTAGATATGTGTCACCGTATGTAACCTCCATGCAATGCACTTGAAATTCCTTGATGTGATTTTTAGGGTTTCCCATCCCATTATACTTATCGAATTTGGGGATCTCAATTCCCTTTGGGAATGGTACCATTGTGAGATTTCGGTCAAATGGATAAGGGCACAATTTTCCCAGTGTTTTGGTTGTTTATCTTGCTTGGAGGTCCAATACCTACTGTGAGAGCAGTTTGATTTGTGTTGTAACATCGTTTTACGGATCAGGAGGTGGGATGAATGTGTTTTGGGGTGTTTGCGATGTTTGATTGATGAGAGGGGTATTGGTGGGAGTCTGCTGCAAGCTCTACTATGCATTCAAGGCCTGCTAATATGCTTGCATTTGTGCTAACAACGCTTGTTGTTGATCTTGTTGTTGTTGTTCCAATGAAGCTTGATGTTGGTCCATCTGTTGTTGTTCCCATAAATCTTGTTGTTGGTCTAGTTGTTGTTGCTACAACAAAGCTTGTTTTTGGTCTAGCTATTGTTGCACCAACAAAGCTTGTTGTTGGTCTAGCTATTCCTGCACCAACAAAGATTGTTGTTGGTCTAGCTGTTGTGCCAACAAAGCTTGTTGTTTAGTTTTTTGTTGTGCTTGAAAATATTTCAAGGCTTTTTTGTATGCTTGTTGATGAATTCTTACAATTGTGCTTGCACATGTTGAGCCTGGTGTTGGGCTTGAGCTTGAGCTTGTGGTTTTTAGGTTGCTTGCACGGCTTGTGTGGCTTGTTGGGCTTGTGCAACTTGTGTAGCTTGTTGGGAAGCTATTTTTTTTTGTGCTTGCTAAGAAGCCTGTTGTGTATCTTGTTGGTTTTGTTTAAGTACCCTCTGATGATTGGCTTTCTCGATGGCCTAGATCATGGTGATGAATGAGTTCGTCACGTTAGATTTTGGTGGGATCGGTGGTGGATTGGGAATGGTCCTAACCCTTGTGATGGGTGGAAGGGTTGTGTTGGTGGTCGGGATTTGGGTTGTTAGTGGTTTGGTCAAGATGCTTGATCCTTGAGAAGGTATTTTTTAAGAGATTTGAGGACTGAATGATGTATTGACCGTGGTGGCTTGAGTGGTTGCCACTTGTTGTGATGCTGCTGGAAAAAGGAGAGGATTCAATATGATGCTTGAATTTCCTTGATTTGAGAAACTGGTGGTGGGTAATGGGGGAAGACCCAATCCAAGAGGTGATACGGATGTGAGTGGTAATGGAGGGAAAGATGATATTCTCCCCTAGAAGAAGAATGGGTCAGTGACTCCTATTGTTCCGAACAAACCACCTTCTCCTTCTGATAGAGAAGTTTGTATGTTTAACGAATAGGTTGGTGTTTCATGGAATGAGGATGAATCTGCATGATTATGGAAAGTGAGTGGGATGTAAGGGTGTGATGGATTCACCAAGACAAAGTTATCTGGTGTGGTGCTGACATTTACCTCTTTGTTGTTTACAAGGCAATGCTTTTTTAATTCATGAAACATGGCACTTACCTTGTTTACAATTGGTGAGGTTGATGTGATTATTGATATGGGAATTTCTTGAGTGATGTTTGGAATTGGCATTGGGAATATGCTTGTAATAGGCCTTTCCATACTAATGCCTACATCGAGGTTAGAAGGGAACTGGACCCCTCCTTCCGTTAACATGCATATGTAATTAAACATGGTATTGACAATTTTATGATTCTCTTGATTTTGAAGCATTTCTAGAATTTCTAACTGTGTCATTCCCAAGTCCTCATTGGTGATTTACTCTTCATATCCTTCCTCTTGAGGATTTTGTGATGGTAGAGAAGAGTTGTTTTGGGGATTCCTTGATCCCGCAAGGTTTACTTCAGTGGTTACTTGAATTAAGTCACTGGAAGTTGATATTTCTTTGGCATTTTCCATGTTCCTCTTGTGTTGTGATCTTGTTTAGACCATAAAATAGAGATCGTTTGATCTAAATCTTTAGGCCCAAAAGAGGAGAAGAACTAGGAGAGTCCAAGGATCAAAAGGGGTGGTGATGGGGATGAGATAAATGGATGATGTGAATGAGTGAAACTTTTGAAGAACTTTTTAGGGTTAATGCTCAACTTTTAGGGCTCGGATTTGATTTTGATAGTTTTCCTAGGTGTATTAAGTCAAACAAGATGGTAGTAAACTTGTAAACCCTAGGAAGTTGTGTTATCCTAGAGAAAACTTGCACAAGAGTATGAATTGGCTAAGTGTGTTAAGCCAATCAAGGTGATTGTGAACTAGTACACCTCAAGAAGTTGCATTATCCTAGAGGCAAATTTGTTCAAGAGGATTGAAATTTTGACTAGTTGTATTAAGTCAAACAAAGTGATGCTAATTTAGCCTTTAAGTTTAGCATGAATGATTTTTTAAAGTTCCCAAAAGTTTGTTGGTGGGATGAAATTTGATTGATGGAGAGATGGATGAGAGTGAAAAAAAAAGGGAGAACACTCGCAATATACCGTTCTCACACTCACATGTTTGGTTCAATTTTAATTCCCAAAAATGAAATGTGGAGGCAATTATTCTATTCAACTTAAGATCACCAAAATAACTTTTGATTCTCAAGATCATCGTGAGGCCCTTTTGATGATATTAGCTTGAATAAATAATTACAAAACAAAATAGCATTTGTTTATTTTAATCCCACAAAGCAAAATGAATTCTTTTTAGAGCACCAAATTCAAGTGTGGAAGTTGCCTTGTTCAATTTTTAAACCTTAAACCAAATCTAGTAGATTGTTTCTAAGGTTCTTTTTAAGCCCTTTTGCAAACTTTTGAAAAATAAATTTGCGTTGTTCTTTTTAATGCCCAAAATAAAAATGTGTTTTCTAAGGCATGAAAGGTTACAAATCCTTTGAAAGAGATTAGGAATTCTCTAAAGTGTTAAACAACACTATAGTGGGTGATCCCACAATAGTGGTTCACAATTTTTGGGCAAACTAGACACTGCAATTATTATTTTTAACTAAATCTTCACTTTCGGGCTCTTGTAGTTCTCTAAACCGTGAGGAATTTGAAAATAATGCAAACTAGAGTCTCATCAAATTTTGTCTCTAGATACTAAAAATATTTTTTTCAAAAATTTTGGAATAAGATTGCACTTTTTTTTCCATCTCCCACGAAAGCTGGGTTTTTTCAGAAAACAACATTTTTAAAAAGTGACGCTCACCGTATACAACATAACTTTTTTTGTATGAAGGATAAAATTCTATTTTTTTTGAATTTAGATTTATAACTATGGTATCTAGCACTTCCATTTGGTCTTATAGTTTTTTATTTAATATTTTTTCCTTAATAAAGTTTCAAAGTCAAACCAATTGCAATTCAGACATAGGCAGACTGTATACAACATAACTTCTTCTATATGAATCGAAATTCAATTTTTTTTTTTTAATGGATCAAGGACATCAATACCCAGCCTCATCATATTTTTATAATTTTTATTTTGATAATCTGCTATTTTTCCACATGTGTAGACCAGAGATTTTGATTTTCAGTGAAAAACCTATGTTTAATAAAACTAAAAAATAAAATACATAATAAAAGCAAATCATATTAAAATTATATTCGACGGATAGCTCATTCTAAGGAATATCATTATCTAGTTGGGTTTCTGAATTTTTCTGCATTTTCATTTTCAAATTGAGCTTCGAACGACAATTTTTTACAAAAAAATCATTTTTTAAGGGGATAGGGGAAAAAGGGTGTTCGGCCAAACCTAGGTTCGACCGAACCTCTTTAAGGGGTTCGGCCGAACTTATCGGCCGAACTTATCGGCCGAACTTATTTACATTAAAATAAGAAAAAAAAATCACGGGGTCCGGAAAAATGACGAGGTTGTTTAAAAAAAAAATCCTTATTAAAGGGGGTTCAACCGAACCCTAGTTCACTTGAACCCTTTTATTTTAATATTTTCGCTCACATCTCAAAGGGGTTCGAGTGAACAATTTGGTTCGACCGAACCCCTTCACTTTGTGTAGAGGGAAAAAATGACTTTTCCCTTCCTCCACAAAAGTGTTCACCACTATTGTGGGATCACCCTAGTGTTCAAAAACACTTTATATAAGATGGGAATGATATCTTGATGTAACCTTCCATTTCGCTTTATTTCTTGTCCTAACTTGCAAGATTATAAAAACTAGAGAGTATAGGAACATCAAACGGGTTAATAATTCAAAAATCTAAAAACACAAAAGGCACATGTTAAAAAAAATAATTTGAATTTATGTTTTTCAGCGGGGCAATTAGCGCGTGCGGTGCAGTTTGGAATAGAAGCGACGCTATATAGCACCACATGTTTTACTGAGTGTGGCACTCTACAGAAATAGAGAGCATGGGTGCAACAGAGTTAAGCACGCGACACAGTTTGTAACTCAAAAATCCATGGCAGAGTTGACAATTTTGAAAAAGATTGGGTGGGAAAGTGGGTGCGGTGCAGTTTAAGAAAAGTGTGGTGCGATATATCATCGCACCTCTGAAAGCGGTGCAATATACCATTGAGGACTGGGTGCAGCGAAGTTTGGACTCGCTAATCCGTGGTGGAGTTTGGAAATTTAAAAAACTGGCGCAGGAAGCAAGTGCAGCACAATTTGGATTAAGAGCGGTGAGATATAGCGCCACACCTGTGGGAGCAGTGCAATATAGTGTCGTAGGCCTATATGCAGCACAGTTTCCTGGGACCTGCAAAAGAAACAAAAAAATGCGGATTTTTCAAAAAAACATGGTTAGAATTTGTTCAATCCCTCCTTCTAGCACCAAAATGTGAACCCTAATTTCAAACTTGCACAACAACAACAAACAAACACAATATTAGATCATATGCAAGGTGAAACAAGGATTCCCAATGAAATCCAATTGCTAAACTTAGATAGAAAAAAAATGAAGAACAATATGCAATAACCAAATTAAATCTATCTAAACTAAGCAAACTTTTGATCCCATGGGGGAATTGGTGCCAATTGATGTATTGAAATTGGCCCTTTCCCAACTCCTAAGTTGCAAATGTTGATGATGTGTGGATCGATAAAATCTCTTTGATGAGATTTTGGCATAACCTAGCTATGGAATTGTGAAAATGATGAACATGTGGAATGAAATGCACAAAATTGGCTCTCAATGTCAAAAGAGTAACTTTGCATGAGATTGTGGATGTTGAATGAGAGGAATAACCTTTCATTTATAGATTTACAAATTGGAAGAATAAGGGATTTGGATGAATGTGGGATCATTCAACATCCAATGGCCAAGTGCCACTTATCAAGATGTAAATGGTTGATAGTTGTGCACATTTTGGCCAAAGTGCCAATAAATGCAATTACGTGGAATTTGAAATTGAGGAAATGACATGTGAGAGGGAAAAATAAATGAAATAAATGCCACTTGGCTCAATGAACAAGGACATGTAAGAGGAGTGAATGCTTTGTTGGAAGTACCCATCCACTTGGACTTTTTGAATTCAAACTTGAAGGAATATTCCCTTTTTATGCCATGTGAGGGAAAATAGAGATTTAATAAATGAATTAAATCTATTTTCATGTGCAACTTGCATTCTCTAGAGAATTTTAGTGATAGGGATTAACTTAATCAAGATTTGATTAATTTAATGAGAAGTTAAGTGATTTGACCATTTTGACTTAGATTTTTAGGATTTGATTTAAATGAAAATGAGAGGAAAGATTAATTAAATAAATATTATTTAACTAAAAGGGAAAATGTTAGATTAAATTAAATAAGGTTTAATTTATTTTATTTAATAAGAAGACTTTAGAGACTTTAATCAAATAAAATGATTTATTTAATTAAATAGAGACAAAAGGTTAATTAAAGTAAATTGTTTAATTTAATCAACAGAGGAGAAAGACTTAATCAGATAAATTATGATTTATTTAATTAAGAGACAAAAGGTGATGATAATCCGAGAGTGTGATTTAGGAAGAAATGTTGTTAGTAGTTGGGATCAAGTGCACTGAATTGAATCTGTATATTTTTGATGTCTAAAGTTGTATACACTATTAACCGAGTAAATGCCAATGGTAATTTTGATAAGACTCCTTTTGAGTTGTGGTTTGGTCATAAGCCTACTATTAAATATTTCAAAATATTTGGAAGTAGATGTTATATCAAAAGAGATGAATATATTGGCATGTTTTATGCTAGGAGTGATGAGGGAATCTTTCTGGGTTACTCTACTAAGAGCAAGGCCTACCGGTGCTATAATAGAATATTGAAGAAAATGATTGAAAGGGAAAATGTCAGAGTTGATGAGGATACTGACAAATCATCCACATACTATGGATATGATTCAGATGGACAACATGATAGTACTGATAAAGGAAAGACTACTTAGACACATAATCAAGTTCAAATTGTTCTGGTGAATCAAGGAAGACTAGAAGGAGAAGCTAGTGGAAGTGCAGAAGAAAGAAAAAAAGAACCATAAGTTAGAGAGAATCCCAAAGTCCCAAGGTATGTAAAGCTAAATCATTTTGAAGATCATATTATAGGAGACAAGAACAAAGGTGTGCAAACTAGAAGAAAAATAGTAGAAGAGTATTGTATGATTTCCAAAACTGAGCCCAAAAATGTTAATGAAGCATGTAAAGATGAATATTGGATGGAAGCAATGAAACAACAACTGATGCAAATAGAGAAAAATGATACATGGATTCTTGTTCCTAGACCTTAGGATAAAAATGTGATTAGAACCAATGGGTCTTTTGGAATAAGTTGAATGAACAAGGTGAAGTGGTCGGAAATAAAGCAAGACTAGTATGTAAAGGGTAACCATAGATGGAAGGTATTGATTTTGAAGAAACCTTTGCCCTTGTTGCTAGAATTGAAGCTATAAGGTTGTTTCTTGCTTATGCTTCTTTTAAGAACTACAAAGTCTATCAAATTGATATAAATTCAACATTTCTAAATGGTGAGTTAGAAGAATAAGTATATGTTGAGAAACCAGATTGATTTCAATTGACTGATAAAGAAGACATGGTTTTCCGATTGAAGAAATCACTATATGGAATTAAGCAAGCCCCTAGAGTTTGGTATGCTAGACTAGATAAATACGTGTTGAAGCTTGGATTCAATAAAGGTACTGCTGAGAGTAATATGTATTTCAAGATGGATCAAGATAAAAATTTGATTATTGAAGTCTTTGTTGATGACATTATTTTTGAAGGTGATGATGACTTATGTATGAAGTTTGTTGATAAAATGAAAAGTGAGTGTGAGATGTCAATGATTGGAGAGCTGAAATTATTTTTGGGATTAAAAATTACTTAATTAGATGATGGAATCTTTATATCTTAGTCCAAGTATGTAAGAGAGTTACTGAAAGAGTTTGGCATGGAAGACTCAAAGCCTATAGGTACACCCATGGTAACTGGATGCAAGTTAACATAGAATTATGATTCTCCCAAGGCTAATAAAACAAGGTATAGGTAAATGATTGATGGATTCCTTTATTTGACTCAGACCATACCAGACATCATCAATGTTGTATGCATGGTTTCTAGATATCAAGCTAATCTGAAGGAATCACATGTGATTGCAGTAAAGAGAATTTTCAGATACTTGAAAGGGATAGTTGATTTTGGCCTATGGTATCTTAAGGATGATGATCTTAATTTGAATGCCTTTACAGATGAAAATTGGGTAGGAGATGTGGATGATAGAAAAAGTACTAGTGGTGGTGCATTCTTCTTGGGGAAGAAGTTGGTGTCTTGGCTAAGTAAAAAGTAGAATTTCATTTCCCTATCTATTGTTGAGGTAGAATATATTGTTGTTGCAAACAATTATACTCAAGTAATATGGATGAAACAAATACTGAGAGATATCAAAATTGATTATGATGAGCCTATTGCTATATTTTTTGATAAATAGAGTTCCATAAACATTTCCAAGAATCCGGTGCTAAATTCAAAGATAAAACATATATCTATCAAGTATCACTTTTTGAGAGACAAAGTGAGTGATAAAGAAGTCATATTGGAGTATGTGCCTACTAAGGAAAATATTGCATAAATCTTTACTAAGTCATTTCCTAAAGATACTTTTGAGTATCTTAGATACAAGTTAGGGGTGATTTCCCCTCCTAATCTAAACTAAGATGCAAGTATTTTCATCAATTCATGCATTTACAATCAGGTATTGTTTCGGATTTATGTTTTAGTGGCTTCTACTTAGGGGGAGTAGTCAAATGATTCATATATGTGGTTTATAGCTTGTGTACCTTTTCCATTGTTGTCAAAGGGGGAGAAGAGTCTTGAAAGAAGAAGAGGAGGAGAGTGCAATATACAAGGAGGGGACTGTTGGAGAAGAGCTAGTTGTATTGATGGTATCTCTCACATCATGTGTTTCCATCAATGCCAAAGGGGGATATTGTTGGATTATGTGGTTTTTTTGTTGATATGTGGTTGTCATTGATGTCAACACTATTAGCAATAATGTCTTGAAGGCTATATATGTCAAAGATATTGAGAAAATTATAATAAATATGTTACAAGTAGTTTGTAAAGCTGTGAAGATCAGAGTGGTGGAAAATTTAGTAAGTTGGTATTGAGAAGTTTTGTATTAAAGAGTTTTTTTCTAATCCTACCTAGTATATCTTCTGTAAGTTTCAAAGGTGCACATCAAGATTGGAGCAAGTTATGAGTTTATGTGTTCCTACAATTATTTTGTCACTATAGCAGGTGTTTCTAGAAGAAGACAATGTAATTCTGGTAAATTAAGTTGTTGCGTATACTCCTAAGATGTCTGTTGATGTTTCTAGATTGTGATCTATCACTTTGTATGTTCGTGTTGATTGGTATGCTCGTGATTGAAGATTTTTCCTTTGTGTGTTTGAGTTTTCATGTTCTTGGTTGACATGGTGGTTGTAGCGTGTTGTGAATCCTTGTGGATTAATTAATGAACGCTTGGCACGTTCGAGGATGATTATTTAGGTCTTCATTATGTTGTGACTGACTTAGGTTGGTGTGCATTGAGATTTTTTCATGTATTGAGCCAACATTTTATAGTCATCTATTATTTATTTTTGGTCGATAGAGTTGTTGATGTAATTTCATGAAGTGAATATATAAGAGTGATTATTTTCTTCATTTGGTATGTATGTATGTGAAGTGTGTGTGAGCTATGTATGAATACATATCAGATCACTTGATTACAGAGCAGAGTGTGAAGAAGTGTTTTTGTGCCTAGCCGGAACTATCATTAGGCTTTTGAAGAAGCTAATTTCTCAGTTCAACCTCATCAAATGGATTTAATCTAATTGTTTTAAGTAAGGTAGTGAGCCTTCCCTTTTGAGTAGTGAGCTCTAGGAAGTGTGCATGCATGCATGTGCATTCCCTATTCATTTCACTTTTACTTTTAACATGGTATAAATTGTGGATTAACCTCCACTATGGTTTTTCCCCTAATAGGGTTTCCACATAAAAATCTTGGTGTTATGTGTGTTTCTGATGTGTTGTTGATTCATGCTTTCACTATTAATTATCTGATCTGAGATTAAAGGTTGATAAAGTAAGATAATTTTTAAATTTTGTAACAACTGATTCACCCCCATTTTAGTTGTCTATCCTTGTTTTTCCAATAAACCCACCGACACAAACATGTTGGAATAGTTGGTTTTGTTGTATGATGAACAAAGAAGAATATGCACATGGACCTTCCTCAACTTCTTGAGAGCAAGAAGAATCTCTACATTGAATACATTATGTATCTCCTTCAATTTGGTTTGCTTCTTTTTCAAGTGTTTTTAGAGTAGACTAATCTCCTTTTCTTCGATCGTAAAATATTCTTCTTCTCTTATAATTTATTTTCTAAGTGGTTAATTTTAGTCTTCAATTTTTTTTCTTCAATTTCAACACTTCCAACTATTTTTTTCATCTTTGGAAGTGTCTTTTTTATTATAGAATGCAATTTTTTCTCTTAACAAGTTCTGTACAAAACTTCTCTACCTTTATAGAAAATACTTTCAGGTGTCCACCACACTGATTCTCATTTTTTTCTCTTACATTTCATATTGCTTGTTCCTTATCATCTATTTCTAATTTTATTTTCTCCATGGAAGTCTTAAGGTCAAGAATCTTTGACTTCATTTTTTAATTTGTCAATTTTCCCATAAAGATTGGAGTGACTGTAGGATATGCCCAAAATGGAAAATGTATGGAAAATGTGGAAGCATAGACAAGGCAATGAGCTATTTGAAAAAATTCCTTAAAGAAATGTGGTCTCATGGTGATTGAAATCACCATGAGACAACATTTCTTTGAGGCATTTTTTCAAACAACTCAATACCATGTTTATTCTTTTGATTAATATTATACTTTAATATTTCTTTTCCATGCATCCATAGTTTGGTCGAAAACACATGTTTTAGGATTTTAGCCATAGTAGCAAGGGGACCTTGGAATGGGGTATGAAATCTATCAAAACATAAAAGGGTGGATTTCCATGAGTGTTATGGCTGCAATTTCCTTAGTAGGCACATGGAAAATGTGGATACATAGAAAAGGCACATGAATTATTTGACAAAATTATTCAATGAGAGATGTCCTCATGGTCAATGTGGATGCATTGGCAAGGTAGTGAGCATTGTAAGAAAAAATTCCTCAAATAAATGGGGTCTCATGATGAAGTACATGGAGCAATGGAAAAATTATCCCTTCTACTTTTCCTTTATTTTTTGGGCCCTCCTTGTTAACTGAGCTTAATGACGCCTTGATTTAGTGTTGTAGTGTACTTGATGCATTCACATTAGGTGTTGGGCCCTTGTTAACTAATGAACATAAATGGAACCTTGCTAAAGTTTTGTGAAGTATTGTAACACATTTTCACACTTTTCTAAGGTTTTATTAATTAACTACACCTAATAAACCTCTTTTTAACCTTAATCCTACCTTATCTAGAGTGTTGTGAAAGTGTTGTAACACAATTTCACACTTATCTAGGGTTGTATTAATAATTGGGCTTTCTTATGTTGTATTTGACCTTAAATTCCATCTATAAGCCTCATTTAATGTATCTTTTGAGGATAATCCTGACACAAATAATTACCCAATCATAATTCAGGTGTTTTAGGTTGAAGGGTCCAGTATTTAGTGATGTGGGATTCATTTTCCACCTTGGGTGAATGAGTCCCACCTAGATTTTTAGGTCCCAAACCTAGTTTCACACATTTCTAAGAAATTTTAATTCTAGTCCCATACATTATGCCTGATGGGACTCATTCACCATATCGGGCGAATGAGTCCTATGTGGCCCAAAATCAAAATTAATTCAAATTATTGGTGGGATTTTATCCTCCTAGATCTGATCTCTTTTAGTGTTGTAATTTCAAGAATGCTTGCATAATTGAGTATAAATACAAGGTTCTTTCACTCATTTTAAGCCCCAAGCATTCAAGTATTCATCCTTATAGCAAGTTTGAATTCACAAGTGCAATCAAGTATTTACAAGAGAATTCAAGAGTATTTAAGGGTATATTATCAAGCATTTTAGAGTAGCATTCAAGGGTGATCCCACAATAGTGGTTTACAATTTTTGGCCAAACTGGACACTAAAATTATTATTTTTATCTAAATCCTCACATTCGGGCACCTATAGCAGCTAAACCGTGAGGAATTTGAAGATGATGCAAACTAGAGCCTCGTCACATTTTGTCTGTAGATTCTAAAAAAGAAATCAAATTTTTTAGAATCATATTGCACTTCTTTTTCCATCTCGCACGAAAAGTAGTTTTTTTCAGAAAATAACATTTTTAAAAAGTGATGCACACCGTATAAGGCATAATTTTTTTTCCATGAAGGCTAAAATTCTAGTTATTTTGAATTTAGATTTTTAACTCCGATATATAGTGATTCCACTTGGTTAGATAGTTTTTTATTGAATATTTTTTCTTTAATCAAGTTTTGAAGTCAAACCAAGTACAATTAAGACATAGTGCGACCTATTACGCATAATTTTTTTTGTATATCGAAATTCAAATTTTTTTTGTTTGATCAAGGACTTCAATATCTGGTGCACTCATATTTTTCAATTTTTATTTTTTGATAATCTACTAGTTTTCCACATGTGCAGAACAAAGACCTTCATTTTCGATGAAAAACCTATGTTTAATAAAACTAAGAAAACAAATACATAATAAAACCAAAACATATTAAAATTATATTTTTTGGATAGCTCGTTCTAAGGACTACCATAATCATTTGAAATAAATTTTAAATGAATTCATTTGATCCTCCAAAAGGTAAATCAAAAATGATTTTTTATTAGCATTTTGATAGGTGTAAAGGAGACTCATTTATAGGTATGGTTTCAAACTAGCGAGGTTCTATCCAAGGGGGTTTGATCTAAGGTGGTTTGATCAAACCCTCTTCAATTGGAATGCTTAAAATATAACATTTAAAGGCTTAAAGCATTATATTTTCTAAAAATGTGTGATTTCAGCAAAAACCAGTTCCTCTCAGAAATTGTAAACCATGTTTATGGGATCACCCTCAAGCATCAATTGTCATTTCAAATAATTCATTCATCATGTTTCTTTCAGAGCGAACAATTGTGATGTAGGGTTTATGATTCAAGAAAGTGTTCAATTCAAGATCTATCACATTCAATAAAGATTCAAGATCTACATCCATTAGAGCCATCTTATACATGTTTGCAACATCTTATTGATAGATTTTGGTGAGTTGCAACATCTTGATTTGTTCATTCTTCATTCTCATTTACTATTTCATTCTATTTCAAGGTTTGATTACCAAAATTGGGTTTGACCAAGGCAAATCCCTATCTACTAACCCAACAACATTTTACCCTCTCCTTTGAGTTTGATTTGTAGGTCTAGGTTGCAGATTTCCTAAGGAGTGGGATTAGAGAAAATTTTTCAAAGGGACCAAAGTTGCCAAAGTTTTCATCAAGCATTGGAGATACTTGGAGATCACCTATAGGTTGCAAATCAAGGTTTCAAAGATGAAGATCAATCAGGAAGGACAAAAAAAAATGAGTAGAGTAGATTCAAAATTTGAAGCTTCAAAAATCCCTAACTAGAATGATTCACTACTTCTAGTGAATGAGTCCTCATTTCAGTCAAAATTTAGATTTTTACATATTCGAATACCCATTTGGAAGATTCATATTTTGCACAGAAATCAAGATTTTGGACTGATTCACCTAGATTGGTGAATGAGTCCCAATCATCATTAAAGCCATATTTTCTAGTGTTTTATATATCCATCCAAGCATCTCCATATTTTTGGGTGCACATATTCCTTTCTATAGTTTTATGTGTTGTTTCATTTGCATTTCTAGGTCATATAGTTCAAGTTTGCATCATATTAGGGTTTCCATTTCATCTTACATTATTATTTTCATTGTATTTATCTATCCAAGTTCTTACTTGGTGGTGAAACCCTTATTGGTTTGTATTCAACCCCTAGGACAACCTTATTGCAAGATCTATTTCTCCTTTGCATTGAGATATCTAGGGTTATCCTTGAGTGGAATATCTTGAAAGTGGGTGTGCTCTATGTCCTAAATCATATGATAGCACATAATCTGACTTTGTAAGAGGTTACATTTTGGTGAGCCTACATTTAGAACACCATAATTATAATTTGGAGTGCATCATCATCCTAGATCTCACTTGCATTAACATTTTGTTAGAATTTGAATTAGTTAGTTTGGATTCTAGGGTTTCTAATTTTGAATTAGTGAAAGCTCATATAACTTGAATTTTTGCATCTCATTTCATTGAAAACCAAAAAAAAATTGCATTTCCATTTAGTTGTCACATCATAAAATCTAAAAATCATAAAAAGCGATTGAATTTTTTTGAAAATTTTGAAAAAAATCCCTACTGCGACTCATTCGCCATCCTAGGCGAATCAATCCATATGCATATTTTGAAGTGCTTTTTCTGGCATTTAAAACTTGTTTTTAAGTTTTTGTTTGCTATTATTATGTATCCCTTGTATGATTATTTGATGTCCTATTGTTGATATTGTAGTGAGATGAAGTTTGATACTCATGTCATCCCATGATATCATAATCGTTGTGGATCTTGGTTTATATAGCTCTTTCACTCCTAGTATTTAAACTAGTACACTAGGTATAAATCATACCCTTAAAAACTCTTTACCTTCAAGTAGTGTGATGAATGCTAAAATAAAGACTGATAGTATTCAACAAGAAAAAATAATTAACATTCGTGAAGATCTAGCAAACCTCCAAAATCAAGTGCAAAATGAAAACATTTGAACTACTTCCATCCATACTATAGATAGTATTCGCCACATGCTTGAAAGGGAAGATGGACTTGACCTTATGCAAAACATACTTGAAATCTTTGGAAAACATCTCACCTCAACCACTAGTTGTCCTTTACCTACAAGCACTATCACAAGTCAAGGAGGAACTAAAATTCCTCCTCCCACAACAATTGCCTCAATACCTACCCATACCAATCCTTAAGTCACAACAACAATGCAACCAATTAGTAATGTGATTCCTTCCTTGGGTATTTATGTTAGCATCCCTAGTTCCTTTGTGGCATCACACATCATATCTACTACCACTTTACCACCTATAAGTATTCCATTCACTTGTCCCTCAAACACATACACCCCTTCACCATTTTCACCTCCATCTCATAATGCAAGCAATGACCCCATCATAAATCAACTCTTCCAAACTATTTCATCCCTTCAAAAACAAATCTCCACCATCAACCAAAATCAAAATGGCCCACTTATATATTATGTCAAAATTAGTCCATTTTCCTTAGAGATATTGCAAACATTGATGCCACAAGGGGTAGAGGTGCCTATATTTGAGAAATATGGAGGAGAGGGAGATCCTTCTGACCATGTTAATGCCTATACTGCATTGTGTAGTGAATTTTTCCTTGATGATAAAATCTTGGCTAAGCTTTTCCCTAGATCATTGAAGGATACTACCTTGGAGTGGTTTTCTTCTTTACCGAACAACTAAATTTTTTCACTCAATGAAATTTTTGAGGAATTTTTCAACCATTTCCAAGTTCATATAAGCCCTAAGATGACCTTGGCTGATTTGATGAGATGCAAGAAAAAAGAAGAAAAGATAAAAATCTTTATCTCACGCTATCAATCACTTTATTCCCAAATTAACGTCAAGGTTCCCAATCCTCACCTTCAAAAGATGTTCATATAAAATTTGCAAAGTAAGATACAATATAAGCTCACAATGATTAAATTACCCTCCTTTATGCACTTGTGTACTACCCTCTATGATTATCAAAATTCGGTGAGTAGTCGAGATATGAAATCCACTTCTAGCTGAATTGAGAAATCCAAGCCTACAAACCAAAACAATTCCCAACATTTTAGAAGATAGAATAAAGGGTTCCTTCAATTCACTCCCCCTCAACAAAAAATCATAATTTCAATAACCAAGTAGCTACTATTAAGGCCACAATACCCTTTATCTATGGAGACACGAAAAGACAATTCACTCCCCTACCTGATACCCTTTATAATACAATGTTGCAACTCATAGAACAAAAGATGATTACCTTCCCTCTTGTTAAAACACCCAATCCTAGTAAACCATGAACCACAAGCTATAGACCAAACACTTATTTCCATTATCATCAAAAAATGGACATGATACAGAACATTATAAGTGTCTTTAACATCTAGTGCAAGACCTCATTTATTCTGGTCATCTTTCTGTTGGAGGTGTTAGTGATCAAGGAAATAAGTTTGTTTGCCCTCCTCACCAAAATTTGAAAATAGTTACCAACCCTATGCCTAATCATAATTTTTCATGTGTCAAAGCTAGTGAAACTACAAAGAATGATGTGATGAATATTGATATGAATGATGATAACAATGATACCATTCAACATGATCCTATAGATTATGCTCCTATGGATGATTTGATAGGAATGATAGACGTCATTTCTCATAAGGTCCAAACTAAAAAGCATCTTGAGATTTATTTTTCCTCACAATATATACTTAAATATGTACTCGATGGTCCTCTTTACATAGTCGGGCGAATCTATGACAAGCTCACTAATGGGATATTAATAGATCTTGTTTGTGGAGAGAATGTGATCACCAAATAATTCTTACTTCTACATGAACTCTATCAAGACATAAGATAAATCGAAAGAATGGATAAAGACGCACAATAGTTTCACCTACCCTATGATGGGATCAATCACCCTTCCTTTACAAATAGGACCAAAAAAATTAGATATCTTATTCTCCATCATCTCACAATCAGAACAATTTTCTGTGAAGCTAGGCTATCCATGGCTTTGCTCCATGAATTTATTCCCTTTGGTTGTGCATAGATGCTTAAATTTTCCCTTTGAAATGAAATATTTACTGTCCATCATTATGACTTTAACCCTTTGTCCTCTCATGGAAATTTTTCCTTAGATTTATTTTGACCCAAGCCTATAGAGCCTATAAAACCATGAGAAGAATTATTTTTCTTGTCCTATAAAAATTTCAAGGCAAAGAAGATAGAAAATTATTATCTTCAAAAAATGTCTTCGTCCATAGCCAACCCTACCATCCTAGACAAAACCATGGTTGAGCCTAAAGAAATTCCAAACAACCAAAACCAACTTAAGATAGAACCTTCACCTACCTCCTACAAATGACCAAGAGATAACAAAAATAACACTGGCATGCCTCCTAGAATAAAACAAGTTTTCAAAGTCAAAGAGAAAGAGAAAGTGGTTGAACAACCTCCCATGGTTCCTTTTGTTCCTCCCCTCAGGGAAGAAAAGAAACTGATGGTTGATCAACCTGCTCCTACACAAATGTAACTTGAAAATAGAACTAAAAGAAACAAAGGTGCTAGAGAGTATAGGCATATGCATCATGCCCTTTCTTGAAAACTTCATGAAACAAAAAAAATTAAAAAAAATTAAAAAAAATTAAAAAATTGACTAAAGCAATGCATGATGACTCTACCCTTGCTTCACAACAAATAAATCTAATACAAAAACCACAATAAGAGTTTAACCTTTCCTTGGAAATTATCATTTTACCTCTTGTTGTGATTAATTTAGATGATGATGAGGAAGTTGCTAAAATTGACAAAGAGGTGCATAACGAATTGAATATATTATTTTCCTCTTGCATGAGCTCAAACAATAATTATTCTAAGAAGAGTGATGAACTTGGTAATGATCCTACTTCGGCACTTGTTATTTTCCCTTTAACTAGTTCTTTGCCTTCTATATACAATGAACATAATTGGGATGCAGGTGACTTGCTCATAGGTCATTGGTCTTACTAGTCTCTTTACATTTTATTTTGTGTGATTGCATGTGTGTATTGTGATCCCCTATGTTGTTTTTTTTTGTATATCTCTCTCTCTTTTTGTGGCATTCCTCTATTTGTACCTTCATTCTTCTCTATGTCATAAATCCTTTCACTTTATCTTTTCTTTGTCTTGTATTTTCCTTTTGGGGATGATGCAACACATTGAGACATTTAGGTCTCTTCCATGTTGACCCAAAATATTTTCCTTTATCTTTTTCAATTGTCTTGTTTTTTTATTTTGGGAATGATGCAAGGTGTTGAGACATTCATGTTACTTCCATGTTGAACCAAAAAGTTTTTCTTTTTTTTTGTTGTCATTCTTTCGGTTCTATGAGTATTTTTGGAATGATGATAGTTCAATGCTCTATGAAAAAATTGTAGCACAAACATACTAACCCCAAATCCATAGATCCCTTATATGTTTGGTGTTTTCTTTTTTGGGGGCAACCCCTCTCTTTTCCTCTTTATTTTGCATGACACAACTTTACTTGGAAATATATGAATTCACATAGGGATTTCCAATTTGGCTCTAATGTCTTCTTTATAATTAGCATTTATCATTTTCTACTTTAAAGAAATTTCTCACAATATGGTATTAAACAATTTCTTTAAAGTGGGGGCATACATTGGCATCATTCGTTTGTATTTCTCTTTTTTCATGGTTCATGGTGTAGTCTTCTTGCTTTACACGATGTGTTTTTCATTTTTTGGATGACATTGGATGTGGTGTACTTTAGGAGTGTGATGTCTCTTAGCATACTATATTCCTCTTAGTGGCTTGATGTGACACACTATATCCTCTAAGTTGTGAAGCTTTTTTTTTTGATTGGTCCTCTCTTGGAGATATTAGGCAAAATTTTTCCTGAGTTAAGACCTTGCATGAACTAAACAAAACTCCCTTGAATGTTCCCTATTGTCGCATTTGAACTTTTAGATATATGGAAACCTAGAATAAGACAACTTGCATGCCTATGGAGCCATCTTGTTTTTTCATGAGCTCCAAGCATAGGAAGTTTTTCTTGTCTTGTGAAGCTTGAAGTTCATTTTTGTGTGGTGCCTTACCAAATTTATCAAGAGGTATAACTTTGGTATGGTTTCATAGGAAGCTGGATGAGGGAATGAATTTCCCTTAGCCAATAATGTATGTGTGTGATCACATATCAGCCATGAGTGTATGGACTTCTCATCCAGTGGACAACGTGAAGCTCCATTGCCTTAGAGTGAGTATGAATTTTTCAAACAAACAACCTATATTTGATCCACATCATGATGGACAAAAAGTCAAAGCTTTAACCACCCCCTTTCTTTTTCATTTTGTTAAATTCTCTTTATTTCTTTGACAATGCATGTTTGTGCCTTGCTGATGCTCTTATATCATTTTCATGTGTGCTCTTTTGTGCCTATGTTGTTTTTCCATGGGATCTTCATCTTGGGGGCTTGATCACCCCTATTGATCAATTTCATCCCATCTCATCATAATTAGCACACTTGGACCCCTCTTGATGTGTCTTTCTCTAATTTAGTGTGAGTTTGAAGAAAGTTCATCCTCTCACTAAAGTGGGGGCTAAATGAAGCAATGAAAAAAGTATCATTTTTAATTTTCCTTGCTTGTTTGGGTCTTCCTTGTTACTTGAGCTTAATGAGGCCTTGATTTAGTGTTGTAGTGTACTTGATGCATTCACACTAGGTCTTGGGCCCTTGTGAACTAATGAACATAAATGGTACCTTGCTAAAGTTTTGTGAAGTGTTGTCATACACTTTCACACTATTCTAAGGTTTAATTAGTTAACTACAAATAAAACTCATTTTAACATTAATGTTGCCTTATCTAAAGTGTTGCAAAGTCTTGTAAAACACTCACACTTTTCTAGGGTTGTCATTAATAATTGGGCTTTATTATGCTTTATTTTGCCTTAAATTGCATCCACAAGCCTCATTTAATGTATCATTTCAATGATAATCTCGACACAAATCATTACCCAAACATAACTTAGGTGTTTCAGGTTGAATGGCCCCAAATTTAGTGATCTAGGACTCATTTTCCACCTTGGGTGAATGATTCCCACCTAGAGTTTTGGGTCCCAAACCTGGTTTCACACATTTTTGTAAACACTAAATCTTCAAATTTTAAACTTTGACAACATTATCATAATGTCAAGTTAAACAAAGAAAACCAAGTATTCCTATGAGATATCTAAACATACCAGATATGAAAACAAAACAGTGAAATACCAAAGAAAATCATTGAAAGCATATAAAAAGAATGTGCAAACCTATCCCATAGTGGAGGTGGTGCTCCTTTTATGTGAAAAAGATGCCCTTTCCCACCCCCTTGATAAGCTAAATGATAATGAACAAGCCTTCAAAATGTGATGAAATGGAGATGAGCAGTTCCTATAGTGCAAATGCATGAGATTGTAGATGGATTTAAAGTAGAAGTAGCTTCTATTTATAGGTTGAAGGATTGAAGAATGGAGAGATGGGAGGAATGTGGGTCTAAAAAAGAGCCAATGAGATTGAGACACTTGTCTCAAATCCATTGGATGAAGGTGGAGCACATTTTGGGTAATGTGCAAGAGGAAAGGAGAATGAAAGAGAAATAAATGCATATAGTTGAAAATGTGAGAGGATGCAAGAAGAATAAATGAGGATGTAAGAGGATTTAATGAATGTGGGTGAGATGTTTCAGAGGGAAATTGTTTGGTTAAGAAAGTAAAATAAAGGGAGTTAATAAGGGAATATTCCTTAGAATATTCTTTTGAGAGGATAAATGAGGTAATTAGTTAATTAAAATAATTGATTTTCATGTGCAATTGAGTTGGTTAGTCAGGGGTTTAGTTTGACCAAGGTTGAGTCAAAACCTAGAGAATGGGTAATTAGAGTTAGGAGGTGATTAAAGTTAACTAATTCAGAATTTAATTAACTTTGAGTGGGTTAGTGAATTTGATTTAAATCATTTGATTTATTTAATCAAATAAGAGGTCATTTGGGATAAATTGAATCATTTAATTAAATTAGATGAACATTGGTGAATTAATCCAATAAACTACTTTATTTGATTAATAGAGGAATTTAATGATAATTGATTAAAATTGGATGCACTATGCCAGTTAGGATTATTTGGATGTCTATATTTTGGACCTCTTTGAAGCAACGAACCTTCTACATTGGTTTAAAGAATAATGTTGCCAAGATCAAAATTCAAAAATTTCCTAATTTTTTTGGGTGCCTCAGTGGAAAGAAGTACACTACTAAACTGCCCCCTTGAGAGATCGAGCGTTAAATTTGATTTTAGGGTTGATCTCACAACAAATAGGTTCAAGATGGACATATGGATGGTTAGACTAGCAAATCTATATGATAATGATGATGCAAATGATTTTTTTTTAAGATGCTTAGAATAAAAAATCTATATTATCCTAAACAACTTAAATGATGGTGTAATGTATGTGAGACATGGATGATGTTTTCTATTATGATGATATGGCATGATTATGCAGCATGAGAATGATGATGTTTTATGAATGAAGGATGGATGAATGTTATTATAACATGTTAGTGTGAAAGAGGATAGAAGAATGAGAGGGATCGACCTTTTATTTTGAGAAGATGTAGAAGTCGAACAAGTCTATGAGTTGTTGAGACTTTATTAGATATGATGATGAATGATGATGGAGTATTTCTTATCTAGGGATTGGGGGTGTATAGAGAATAACTTTCTTTATGTTTGATAACACACACAGATATGATGCATCAAGGTATAGATAACCAGGATGATGTTGTATCTAGTGAGATGAAATTTGAGATAAAATTTTGACTCAAAAAATAGATAGGAGTATTTTTGTACACACCTAGCATATAAAACCTTATTAGGATGTACTTTAGACATTTCAAACATCTCGTACAAAAACACAGAAATATAAAACCTCCCAATGTAATAGTCAAAAAGGCATCCAAAAAATCCTCCCTATAAACTAAACAAAGTAAGTGTGATGAAGGTTATATTACAAGAATATCCAACAAGCACAACAAATCAAAGATAATGATCAATACCCCATTCCTTTCTCTCTAAATCATTTTGATTAGACATCATCGAGAGGTCATTGGAATGAGTGTAATAAGATAAATCAAAAAGAAAAGATCAAGTAAATAAACAAGATAATGTTCTTCAGACCTTTAGACAAGACTAAACTATGGTGATGCCTGATGTTGATGTCCATTGGAGGAAGGATGCATCCTAGGACATGATGTTACCGGGTGATTTTGGGACTAACACGATGATAAGCTATTGATACCAAGAGTTGACCAACTTGTTTACCTACTAACCTAGACTTAAGACTCTGACATTTGAGTTTACACTTTTAATTAACTATACTTGTTTCCAATTGTTTTGCCAAAGGATGAAGGTGATGATTGATTTATTGTGAGTGGATGCTTATTACAGGTGAATTTTGAAATGAGATGGATGATTTTGGGTTTTTTGAATATTTTTGGTATTTTTGAAATGTTTTGAGGCTATTTTGGTATTTTCAAGACGTTTTACAAATGTTTTGATTTTCAAATTTCCCAATGTTTTTGGTATTTTTGATATTTTGACCAAGGGCCTAACCTAAGGACTTATCCTAGGGGCCTCGGGGGTTGATCAAAGATTAGCCTTGCCTATGTTATACACACAAAGACCATGTAGTTTGACTAACACAAACTCTCTTATTGATGAAAATATGAACAGATGGATTGCCATTTTATTATGATGGAATCGTAAAGGAATGACCTAGTGTTTCGGGGGTTGATCGATTATTAGCCTTTCCTTCATTCAAGCTCAAATATGACATAGTTCAACATGATGAATTTGTTTTTCTTTTTACTTTTTCAATTTTTGACTTGTTTTTGGATTGTTGATATGTTTTAGATTTTTCCAAGGATTTTATGAATGTTTTTGGATATTTCCAAGAATTTTATAAATGTTTTTGGATTTTTTTGATTTTAAGGAAGATTTCAAGGATATATAGGAATTCAATCTAATGTAGGTATGAGAATATTCCCCCAACATGATTTGATAGACTGCCTTGATATAGGAAGGACAAACTGACCTTAGGAATGTGTCAAGTAGTAATAGGAGGGAACATGATACTGACATAGGTTCAATCTATGATGGCCACACAGATGTGTGATGGAAAGTGATGGTAGGTGATGTAGAACAAGTCGAGGAATCCATGGTGGATGGAGAGTTCTTATTTAGACAAGGTGCTTGTTTTCCAGGTTTTCATCAAGGTACTTGCCCAAAGTGCCATCGAAGTGGTTTTCACTAGAGGACATTTATTTTTCTTTACTGTTTTCAATCCGTTTTCTAATTTTTTTGGATTTTTTTATTTATTTGTATTTTTTGAGTTATACCTAGCAAGTTTAGGCATAATATTTTTTTGAGATGGGAGTTGTTGATGTGATCCTACAAAGCCTCACCTTTGGGTGTGGATAGCTGATATGCTCTTGACTCATAACTTTATGAGATTATGAAGGGTCCCAACTAGTTGGGTTTGAACTTACCTTTTCTATCTTGGTTATGAACATGTTTATAATTCTCTTTCAACATGAGCTCTCCTACTTGAAATGAAAGACTCTTGATCTTCTTACTATATCTCCTTTTGAGGCAGTCTGATAGACCTGCAAGTTGTTAAAAGCATCCATGTACCACCCATCTATTAGTTCTAGCTTGTTTAACTATGACACCTAATATTTTTCATCAATAATGAGATTCTACAATGATATTCATAAGGATGAGAGCTTGATCTCAATGAGAAGGATGGCTTCTGATCCATAGACCAAGAAGAAGGGTGTTACACTAGTAGGCATAAAGATACTCATTTGGTAGACCCATAAAGTAGGATTTAGCTATAGGTGCTAGTCACAACCAACTTCATTGACTATTTTCTTTAGGATTTTAAAGATGGTTTAATTTGTAGCCTCAAATTGGATGTTACCCTAGGGTAGTATGGGGTGGAAAAGTGATGTTGGATATTGAGCTTTTAGCATAGCTCTTGGACATCCTAGTTTTTTAAAGGTGTTCCATTATCTGAGATAAGGGGTTGAGGAAAACCATAATGATAGATAAGGTAGTTCAGGATGAATTTTTCAATCTACTTCCCTATGATATAAGTCATGGGAATGGCCTCTACCCACTTCATGAAGTTCAATGTGGTTGTGATAATGAACTTGTGTCCATTAGACGAGGTGTGTGAAATTTTGTCGATGAGATCGAGCCCCCATTATGGAAAGGGCCAAGGTGTTATAATCGTTTGGAGCTCTTGATTTGGTGCATGGATGAGGTCCCCATGTTTTTGACATTGAAAACATATTCACACATATTCATGAGCTTCCTTCTCCATGGTAGGCCAGTAATACCCATTCCTCAAGATTTTATTAGCCAAGGTCATACCACTAGAATGTGAAGCACAAATGCCATTGTGTACCCGAGTTAAATCATTCAAATCTTCCTCAAGGTTAAGGCATCTCAAAAGGGTTTCATTGATACTTCTATAGTAGAGGTTATCTCCTAAGATAATAAAACAAGATGACTTCTCGATAAATGTTTGTTTGAGGTTTGGGGTGATGTCAATAGGGAGGAATGCTATTTTTAGGTAGGTTTATATGTCATGGTACCAAGGGTCATCGAGACCAATGATTTCACACACGAACTAAGAATCTGGTATCTGAAAAGCAGGTATGAGAAGCTACTCTACCAGGAATTCTCGTTTAAGGATGTTGCGTGGGATATCCAACAATGATCCAATTATAGCCATGGAGTTCCTTGCTCTATTGTTTACCCTCAGTATAAGCTCAAATGTGATGTCGATGAATAATTCCTTGATATCCTTCACCAATTTCTTGTATGGGGTAATTTTTCATCTTTCATTTGGTATTCATCATTGACTTGGTTAATAATCAACTGTGAGTCCCCATAAACCTTAAGTGCATGATTTACCAGTGTACTATAATATAGAGTCCTATGAAAAGGGCCTAATACTCAGCGATGTTGTTGGTGCAAGGAAAAGATAACCTATATCTTTTCATTATGAAATCTCCTTGTGGTGTGATAAAGAAGAATCTAGCTCCTAACCCATGTTGAGTATAAGATCTATCAAAATACACCTTCCAATGACTTTCTACACTGAGAATGATTTGTGACATTGTTGGTGCAAGGATAAACTAGCCTGTATCTTTTCGTTATGCAATCTCCTTGTGGTGTGATAAAGAAGACTCTGGCTCCTAACCCATGTTGAGTATATGATTGAAAATTGACTCATCGGGGAACTCTAACACCAATGGATTCTCTGCATATATCAGTACCTCATCCAATTGATCTTAAATTACCTATCCTTTGACAACCTTCTGCTCTACATATTCAATATCATATTCTATTAATATCATAACCCATTTTTCATTTTTCATGTGAGTTTTTCTTTAGAGAGTAGATACTTGAGAGGGTCTATCTTGGCGATGAGCTTTATTTGATGAGCAAGCATGTAGTGTCTAAATTTATGTGAGGAAAACACCACTGCTATACAAGCTTTCTCAATGAATATGTAGTTGAGTTTGTGCCCTACCAAGGCTCTACTAATATAGTAAATGTCTCTCTTTTCCTATTTCAACATTTTGTGCTAGAAGAGGACTAAGGGCTACTGTTGTTGCCAATATGTAAAAGATCAATGGTTTTTTTGGGATCGTTAGCATGAGGACTAGCAGTATCAGTAAGTATTCTTTTATTTTATTGAATGTGTAGTTACATTTCTTGTCCCATTTGTATGCTACCCCATCGTGGAGTAGATGAGAATATTGGATAGCTTTGTCTGCTAACTGTGCTATGAATCTGCAAATGGATCGAAGTCTTCCCTACAATCCCCTTAACTACTTCAATGTCCATGGTGGCTCCATTCAAGCATTTCTTTGACCTTTGCAAGGTCTATCTCGATTCCCCTCATTGATACAATATACCCTAGAAGTTTTCCTAATGTGACACTGAAAACACATTTATTAGGACTTAGCCTTACCTTGTACTCTTCTAGTCAATCAAAGATAGAGCTTAGTGTTGCTATGTGTTATTGATGCTTTCTTGATTTCACGAGTATGTCATCCACATAATCTACTACTGATTTTTGGATCATGTCATGAGAAATCAAAGTTATATCCCTTTGGTATGTGACTCGAGTGTTATTTAACATGAATGGCATCATGTTTCAACAATAGGTGCCCCATGGACAAGTGAAGGTTGTCTTATGTTGATCATCTTTTTCTGTTATAATATGATTGTATCTTGAAAATTCATCCATTAGTGATAGCATCCCATGTCCTATTATTAAATCTACAATCATGTCTATGTTGGGAAGAGGGAAATCATCCTTAGGGCATGCTTTGTTTAGGTCCCTGAAGTAGGTGCAGATTCAGATGCCCCCAATGGGCTTAGAAATAGGTAAAAGGTTGGAAACCCATTCAGGATAATTAGTGTGTCATATGAAACTAGCGTCAAGGAGTTTTTGCAACTCAAGTTTGACCAATAATGTGATCTATGGATGCATCTTTCTCAACTTTTGTCTTACTAGTTTTGCTTCTAGATATATGGCTAGATGATGGACTATCACCTCTAGGTAAAGGCCTAGCATGTTAGCATAGGTCCATGAAAAATTTCCATTCCTTTCTTCGAGAGATGTAGCTAGGATTTCTTGTTCCTCGATCATAATTTATTTTGCATAGAAAGTGATGTGTGGTGTCTCTTTAGTTGCTAGATTGACTAGGTTGCATTTTTATGCTAGTACTGTTGATTTTTCCTGATGGATGGCACTAAGGGGAAGATTGAATCCCTCATCCTTTAGTGCCTCAAATAGGTTTTCACTATTGGATGTGTTCTTTATTTTTATTATTTTTAGATTAGAAAGTGCAACGAATGTAGTTTTCACTTAAAGATCTACATGTTATTCTTAAATTCTCTATTTTATGACTGAGAGATTCAATTTTTTCCCCATAGTATGTATGTGTGTCAAGCTCAATATCAAATATTTCTTTGTGATCTCCATATGGTAACGTAGCCCTGAGTCCCATGAATTTTGAGAGACCCTCATCATTTTTAAATGTGTATAAGACCGGTGGTCCTCATTGGTCACAATCTATTAGTTGGGGGTACACAAGCTTTAGTTCACTGGTTTGGTTACTCAACTCAAAAGACATGGTGGTGATCATAAAAAAGAAGGAATCCTCAAATAACATTGGCAAGTCAAAGATGGGATCTTTGTAACATACATTGGTTATATAAAATTTATTGTTGTCTAGGGGAAGACCAGTGGATACTAGTAACCGAAGAGGAGATTTGACTATTTTAACCTTAGCACCTTTTCCAATTATGGTTATCTTCTGAGTGGTACATCCAAGGCCAATATTCTTAAGAAATTTCTGAATAATGATAGCTTCAAACTAACCATTATCATTTTTCCCAAGCTTTTTATTTTTGTTTTAACCCATGCCAAGCATTAGCTGGAAACTTTTGTTGCTTTCTTCTATGCGGAGATTTGGCAAGGGCCTTTCATCTTGATATGACAAACTTGGTATAACTTTCTCATATACCACCTCTTTATTTAGGTCTCTCCACCTTTTGAAAGTGGAGGGTGTTGTTGTAAAGGTCTGAGATGTTAGGTCAATTGGTTGTAGTCTTCCATGAGATTCAAGAGATTGAGGTAACTCTCCTATCACAAAGGAACTCTTTTTCATTTTGTCATATCCACATCCATTATCTTGGATAATGACCTTAATATCTGAGATGTTTGGAATGGAGGGTGCCTTAGTCTTAGAAGTGGAGGATAAGGTGGATGGGTTAATATAAGGAGATGTGGGTCCCTTGTCATTTTTTGAGACTTGGGGGATCTTATGGTACTTGGCCTCTAGGTTTTTGCAATAATAAAAAGGCTTAGGATCACTATGGATTGTGACTTCTTGGTTTTCATAAGGTAATTTGACACATTGATGGAATGTGGATGCAATAGCCTGCATCACATGATCCATGGGCATCCCAAGAGAATACTATAAGGAAGTTCAAGGTTAAGAACCTGACAAATGGTCTCTATGATTGTTGGCCCCACTTGAATGGGGAGTTGAATTGTGCCTTGGGAAACTCGTTCTTGATCATCATAGGTTCTTATTGTGATACCTTTTCCCTTTTCAATAAAATGTTCCAAGAATCACAGATATTTTATCAACTTCAAGGTACAAATATTTAAACCCATACCTACATCCACCAAGACTCTTCTAACTTTGCTCTTGTGTACTAGGACTTCAAGATGAGTGGACGATTGTGAGATGGTTGTGTTGGGAGATCCTATTAGGAGAAAGTGAGAATATGTGCTGTAGTGATATGTCCCACCATAGCTTGAAACTAGTCTGCATCAAGGTCTATGTGGATAGAGGATGCATCTAATGCCTTCTCTAGGATATCCCTATGTGTGGGTGATATTTTTAGCAACTCTATGATGGAGTTCTAGGTGGGGGTATTTTTTATTTGATCTAGGATATTTTAACCATTAGGGATTGATTTTGGATTCGTGGCAGGTGCCTTGGATGGTTGTGAAGGTCTTGGGATGGTAATCTTGCCACTACGTGTCGTGACTCCACACTCGGCTCTAGATCCTTTGATATTGGAAAATGTTACCCATTCATCCAAAGATGTGAAAACATGGTCATAAATATGGTTTACATGGTTGTACTTTTTTCCTTTACCATTGTTGTTTCTTTTATTGTGATTTGGCATTAGATTTGTAGATTTTAAGATCTTGATTCCCAGTAGGTTGTTTAATGGTTATGGTCTTATCACTCAATAAGATCTTGGATTAGATTTTTAAGTCGCTTGCAGCTGGTTGTCATGTGTCCCTTTATTTTGTGAAAGTCACAAAGGTTCTTCTTCTTATACCATGGTAGTTTAACTTGAGGCTCCTCATCATTTTTGTAAGTGGGGATTTTGATGATATTTTCTTGTAACAACTATTGCATGATTGATTCGATTGGTTCCCCAAGTGGTGTGTATTTTTGTTTATGGGGATATATGTTATTTGAGGGTGGTCCCCCTTGAGCATTTAGGTTGTGGAAACTTTGGTTTTTGGGTTTTTGTTGTGATGTGTTGTTTTGTAGAGTGTTTTGGGTGTTTTTTTGTGGTTGTTGGTACATTTATTGTTGCAAATTTCGCCTTGGAGCACTAATAAAAAATTTGGCATCAACAACACCATTATTGGTGACGTTCTTGTTCTTTGTCCATGTGTGAGGCTTTTCATTGTAACTTGTCGATGTTAGATTGTATTGGTATGAGGGCATGTGCCCTTGTGTTCTAAGGGATCTTTTGATGTTGAGTTCTTTTGGAATCAATTGGTCATATATGGTTATGCATTGTATTTTCAAATGAAAGACCAAGGTCCCTTTAAGGTTTGAGATGATGGTCCTAATTTTTTGTTCTTCTGGCATAGCCCATTTTCTCTTGTTGGCCTTGGATCACAATCGTTGGAAGGAGGATATGAATGTTTCTCCCTTGTCTTACTTTAGGTTTGATAACTCTTCCAAGCTCACCTCCACACCCATGGTAAATAAATAATTTTTAATGAATAAGTCCACAATTTCTTGGAAATTTTTAATACTAGTGGGGAGATGAGAGAACCATTCCATTGTTGGACCAACTAGGCTCTAAGGGAAGAGTTGCATTAAATAAGAATAATTGTATACGAAGTCCATACAGTGTACATGGAATTCCCTAATATGATCTTCAGGATTTCCAGTTCCTTAGTATTTATCAAACGTCAATATTTCAAAGCCCTCTAGGAATGGAACCTTTGTAATGCTTCTATCAAACAGATAGGGGCACAAATTCCATTATTTTTTCTTTGTCTTTCTTGATTGTATGTCCAATATTTGCTGCAAGAGAAATTTAACTTATGCGGATCAATCAATTTGTGGATCAGGTGGCGGGATGAATGTGTTTTGAGATGGTGGCCTGGTTTCTTGGGTAATGGGTGAGATGGTTTGAGTGTTCATGAGAGGTTGTTGAAAGCTTTGTTATGCAACAAATTATTGTTGATATGCATATTGTTGCTATTGTTCCAATAATGCTTGTTGTTGTTGTTGTTGCATGAATAATGAATGTTGTTGTGCTTGTTATTGTTTGGTTTGTTGTTGTTGTGCTATCAATGCTTGTTTTTATGTGTATTTCTTCAAGGATTGTTGATAGGAAAAATCTTGTGCTTGTGCTTTTTGCATTTGGTATTGAGCTTGTGCTTGAGCTTGCGCTTGTTGAGAATATTGTGCATCTTGTATGGCTTGTGTGGCTTGCGCGATGGTGCAGGAGCACCCATGGGTCTAATGGAACTATAATGTTTGGTTGTGTTTTGTTTCTTGTTTTTGTATTAGAATAATTTCCTAAGGACCATTTCAAGGCTTTTTAATAGGTCTCCTAGGGATTTGGTGGAGTTTTGGTCTTGATGACCAGTTTTTTGTACAAACAAGGTCTCCATCCTCCTCTGTAAATCTAGTACATTTTGGAAAATTAACGAAATAAGGATGCCTTGTTGTATCTAGACACTTTAGGGGAGTCACCTTGCTCATTTTAGTTGGCTTGTATTCCTTTCACATATTTTGGAAGCATCTTTGTAGGCAAGTTGGTGAAAATTGTCTAAATTGCCTTAATTAGGCATTTATGTGTTCAAGTGAAGTCTAAATGTGTTTCCAATGACCAGCTGATTAAAATGGAAGTTGGAGGAAGTTGGAGGGAGTTAGGAGGCTTCAAATATGCCTCTCTTGGTCGAGGAAAGGTTGTTGAAGAAGTTTAGAAGGAGTTTTCAAAGGAGAAATTGCTGTTTTTGAGTTTTTCATCAAGAAACTGTTGATCCCGTGCATTGTACGGACTTTATATGTTGTTTCATGTTATAATACTGTAATGATTGGATAGATAATTGAATCAAATTTCTTTTTGCATTTGAATGGTGTGATTTCATTGAGAATTGAGTGAGATATTGCCATTTTACTACCGGGTGATCTCAAACCCCATGTTTTCCTCTAGAATTTGCTGATCCCGTACTTGGTACGATCTGTACGTTCTGTTTTATGGTTGAAGGGTGTAATGGTTGGAAATTTAATTGAGTAATATTTCTTTTGGAGTTGGAGTGGTGATATTTCATTGAGTAATAAGGGAGATATCTTAATTTTACTCCTGGGTGGTCTGAAAACCCTCAAAATCAAGGTTTTGAGCAAACAATGGATGCATCTTCCATTCCCACACTACAGAATTGCCAAATATTGGTGGGATGGAAGGTTTGATGGTGTAATATTATGTACTAGAGGTCTTGGAGAACAGAAATCACTTTGGAGGCAAATGGGGAAATGTTTTGGCTTGACATCTCTATGTGGCAAGCCCATGTGACAAGCAAAAAAGTGAGTTTTTGCTTTATTTTGAAGAATCTGTTTGAAAAGCACTTAGGAATGATGGTAATAGGTGTGAAAAACCTATAGGAGTTCATTTTTTGGCTTTGGGGTGAAGGGGAGAGCCTAGATAGTCAATACCCAGGTGTAGGTCTATGAATTAGGCCTCTTGGAGTAGTGGTAGAAAGGGCCATTGTGAGTGATGCCTTGACAATCAAGAGGCAAGGTTTTGGAACTTTGTAGGGGTCCATTGTGGATGTCTAAATTCATAGGTTTGGTGCATTGAAAATAATCCATGTGGTTTTTATATTGACTGTCCTACCGGGTAAGGCTACTAGCCTTTTGACAGAAAAGTGCCTAATTCACCATAGTTTGTGGAAGTTTGTTGAAACCTAAGTGCTAGAGGGTATTTTACATCATATTTGGGTGTTTTCTATCCCTGCTGCTCTGCATCACATGACCTATTGTTGTTGTAGCAATGCATGTACTTTTGCTTGAGATTGTTGCACTGCCCCTTGTGCTTGTTGGGCAACTTATTACGCAACTTGTTGAGCTTGTAATTGTTGAAGTGTTTTTTGGTAAGCTTGTTGGGCTGCTTGCAGTGTGATGTATTGATTTGATATTTTTTGGATTTGGTGGAATTGTATGAGATGAGGTAGAAATATTGTGTTGAAGTGGTTTTTGTGGTGTTTGAGCAATGACGAGGGGTTGAGTGATAGATGGTATGCTTAGTCCTTGTGAGACTATATTTTGAGATGTTTGGATTGTAGTAGTTGGTATGTTGATTGGTTGGATTGGTGTCACCTTGTGTTGCGATATCAATGGCATAGCTAAAGGATTTGGTATGATGGATTTTTTTATTTGACTTGTGTTCAAATTGATTGGATTTTTTTTTATTTTGGATTGGTGTTTTGGATGGAAGGATTGTCCCCATACCCTGATTAGGTGTGGATGATGGTGGAAATAGAGGGAATGATAGAAATATTGGTGATGTGCTTCCTTGCAAAAGTGAGTATGATGCATCAAAAGTTCCCACTTGTGCAAACACATCCACTTGTCCTTGTGATATCATGGGAAGAGAACTTTGTGTAAGAGGGTATGTCGGTGTTGCGAAAAAGGTGGAGGGGTTGTTTGTATTGTGAGAGATGAGTGGTACATATGGATTTTTTGGGTCTTGTGGGATGGTGCTAGGAATACCCAAGATCGTGTTTTCCTCCAGGTTTTGGTTATTGAAAAGTGTTTGTGTTTGAAGAGATTGAAGTAATGAACTTCCCTTGGTGATCATGGGTTGACTAGGATCATGAGATGATGTTTGTTGTATTATAGGTTGGATGACATTTTGGAATGAAGGCATGAATGATACTGGTGGCATGCTCCCATGAGGTTGTTCAATAATAGTGCTCACATCAAAATCAAAAGGGAGTTTAGACCCTTCCTTTGCTAATGTCAACATGTATTGTGTGGGATTGAGCCTCATGACCATGTTGACAATATTTTGTGTTTCAAGATTTTGGACTAGCTCAATTATTTCATCTTGACTCATCCCTTGGAAATTGTTGGTGACATTCTCCAGTTGGGAACTTCCCTCTTGAGTATTTTGAGGTATTTGAGGGGGATCAAGTGGAAGGTCAATAGATATCCTAGAGTTGAATTCTGATGCGGTTTGACTCAAATCACTTGAAGTGGAAGTTTATTTGTTTTGCTCCATGATCTTCTTGTGTTGTGATATCGTTTGGATAGTAAAATTAGGATCAAATTTTAGGAGTATGGGAGGTGAACCTCTAACTCCTTGGATTGGTATAAATTGTAAGTACATAAATAAAATCTAGGATATTTAAGGACCAAATGATGATGGTGTGACAAATGAAGGATGAATGATATGGATGTTTGAATATTTTGAGAACATTGGAGGAATACTATACTTTAGGATTTTGATTTGGATTTGGTTTGATTTAATTTGGATAATGGACTCATAAATCCCACAATGTTAGATGTTATCTTAGAGTAGACTTGTCCACAAAGGTGATAATTCAACTAGATATGTGAAGAAGGATTCATCCACACACAACTAGCTAAATAAAGTGATTTTAATTTGATTTGAAGGATTTACCAAAATTCTAGAATGAATGATTTTTATAATGTTCCAAGAGTTGTTTGTAATATGGGATTTAGTTGATAATGATGATATATGAGAATGTTGATTTGATCCTAGATGAACATAGAGAGACTTTGTTTACAAGACCAAGGTATTGAAGAACATGTTATAATTCTAAGAATTGCAACCCTATGTGAGATATTCAAAATGTTGGAAAAGACCTGGATTTTGACAATAATAGAATGAATACAAGTTTGGATTATCTCTTGAAGAAAATTTGTAAAATTTGTATACCAATCTATCTTAGGTTTTGTGAAGTTCCAAAATATGTTTTTTAAGAGGCTTTGGACTAAGACCCTTGTTACAACTAATGGGATTTGGTTTTGGAATTTTTTTTTTTCAGCAAAATCATTTGAACAAACCAATATGTGGGGTTCAATTGTCTCTTATCTTGATTAAGCTTGATTCCTTTTACCACATCAACACTTCTTGGTTAGTTTTCAAACTGAATGTCTATGTCTCGATTCCTTTTCATTCCACAAGGTCCATTATGTGAAAATCAAAGAACCAAGGGCATAGTTTCCTAGATTGAATTTAGATTGAACAAATTGAGATATGGGACCAATTATTTAGAAGTCTCGAAGGATAAAATCACTAGGGACAAGTAGTAATAATTGGATTTTTTAAGAGTATTTTCTTTTTCCAAAGGGTTTGAAATTTGACAATTTGTTGAATATTTGTTTCAAAGTTTTGAGATCCAAGCAATGTGTTATCAAACTAATTCACAAGAAATATAACATCCTATCTCAATTGGTACATTTTTCCTGGTGGGGTTGCCTCATGCCCTTCATAGTAGAAGAGATGATTTTACATGTAACCAAGGAAAAACTATAAAGGTATGTTAATAATGAAGTCTTAACCTCTATACTTTAGCCAAGATTTGACATGGAAAGTAACTTCTTGCAAGATAAGTTCCAATGCACCACTTTGATAAACTTATTGGATGGATTAGTTGGTTACTACAAACAAGGTTCTTAATGACAACAAACCATGAACATTGGAACCAACACTCACCCGCTTGGCCACTTAAGGCTCTTCAACTATTCCTATTCCACTTAAGGCATGGGATTAGGTGTAGTCTATTATTGGCACGAATTGATGCTAATTTCTCATGATTTCACACCCTTTGATATAGCCCACCAGTAAATGTACTTGCAAGAACATGCCTATGAGTTTCCCGTTGCAAGGTGTGTCTCATAGTAATCCCTCTCTTAAAGGTGACTCAAAGTAATAAAATAAATTTTGAGTGTTTCTCTTTCACCCAATATTGCATGAAGCATAGGGGGAGAGGATACACACTCAAAATGCACTAAAGAAAAAATCACACAATTCAAACACTTGTTCGTTTTAAACCCCAAAGCAATGGTAAGTTCATTTTAAGCACCAAAAACCAAGTGTGAAGTTGCTTGTTAAATTTTAGTCCAAAAATCAAAATCTAGTGAGTTTCTAATGTTCAATTTTATCCCAACTTGAAGAGATCAAATCAATGGTTAATTTTAAACCCAAATTGATCTAGTTGGCCTAAAACAAAAAACAAAAGCGAGAAATAGATGCTTCAAGCTATTACAATAAGCATTTAGAAATTCTTTTTTCAAGTTTAATGCCCACTTCCAACTCAAAATCTCTTCAACAATTGTTTCCTATGGTTCAATATTGCAAGTTCCTTATGTAAATGAAAACCCTCCCCCTCCTACAAGATAAAAAAGAAAGACAATCATGTGAGGATAAAATTATTTAATTAAATTTGTTTTAATCATTAACTTCAAACAATAAAATGATCTCGATTGAAAAGATGAATGATTTGAAAGATCATGATAATAAGAGGATAATTTCTAAGTGGATCCTGCAATTATTAATTCTGATTGTATGATTCTACAATTAGAAAGGAAAATATTAGGATGGACTTTTGACAAGATCTATAATCCTCCAACCAACACACTTTTAATTAATGCATTAACTTATGCATTTATGGATCCTATATCCCCAGCTACCGGTTGTTTATCTATGACTTTAATTTATCAATGCCATTGTTGGTTTATAATTTTCAATGATTTTCTCAAGAAAAGATGTTGCACCAACTAAATATTTGCATCAAGCAATATTGAATACATAAAGTGTGCCCCGAAAGATATCTACTGCAATGTGAGAGATTTAACATTTAAAAACCATAACACGTAAGTTTTTATTACCACAAAATCAACATTGTTGTGAGGAATATCTCTATTGATGAGAAATTTAAAAGTATCTATAAGATATGAATAAATACATGTAAATATTATATTTCGAATTAAATACTCTTACTAAGATATCATATAATAGGTGGACTTTATGAAAAGATAGTAGTAACAAACATAGACCTTCTCTATTGTGTCGTACATGCTTACAAGTACCATTTCAAACCATAGAAGGTGGGATGATGGCTTAAAGAAAAATGGTGTTTATGTATAAAATATAGCAAAAGGATATCAATGATGCTGCCACCAATCCACCCCACTAGAACCAAAAACAAAAATTAGATTGAATGTAACTTGATTAAAAAACTTATCAATCCTCTATAGCCACATGCCTCACAACAAAACATGATATAGTTTAAAATAATATTGTTTTGTTTCTCATTTATGGACGTATCAACACCAATAGACTAAAAACAAACACGATTAAATTTTGAAGCAATCTTATTTGATAAGATTAGATTCTATATGCACAAACAAGATAGGTAGTGGATTAGTAAAGTGTTGTGCATATCTGGGAACACAACCTTAGGATTTCTTTTGGGTGGACCCGATCCTTGATATTTTTTCTTTGGTTGTCCCTTTTCTTAGTTTCCTCTAGAATTTTTCACAACAATAAATGCTCTGCATGATTTCAAAACACTATTCAATGCATAATGATTTCTAGTGGTCAGGGCTATAACATGTATGAAATGAATGCACAATGCTTGCCAGTGGTAACAATGTACACCATCCCAAGATTGATATGATTTAGAAGTGAATTAGGTCCACTTCATAAATGTGCACTCAAACCTTTAAATGGATTAAATATCTAAAATCAGATGACAATGATTAGAAAGGATGAGCATGAGACAATTCGAATCACTATAATGCTCACAACTAAAAGTTTTGGGTCATAAAATTCCTTACATACTATCCATTTCTACAAGTTACACAATGCATATAGTTTATTTTGCAAACATTGTATCACTCGTAAATACAAGCCAATGCGTTGGGCACGTGAAATACATTGCTTTTTAAGCATAGAGCAGACCTCATAATCTCTAAAGCAATCAATTGCAATTCAAATGCATGGCTTTTGAAGCATAGAGTGGATGGGAAGTGAAATACAAAATAGATTGCAGTTGTATAAGACTTAAAAAAAATACGTCATTCTAAAATTGTTTATATTCTTTCAAATTGCTTCATTATAGAATATAAAAAAAAATATTATGTATTCTTTCAAAGTGCATCATTACTCTTTAACTCAATAAATTCTTTCATTCTAAACTTGTATACATTCACACACTGGATCTTCCTAAGCCGTAAGTTGTCCAACATAATTTTATACAATCACCCATTGTATGAACAACTATCATTTAGAAAACAAAGACACTTTGATGGGATGCTTTTCAAATGTTTTGATTAAAAAGAATATCACAAAACTCAATAATGAATTAAACAAAATTTTAATCCTGAATAAAACAAAGAGTCTGCATTCCTATTTCATGTGATAGAAAATAGATTGAAATCAACAAATGTCAATGTAATTTACTCCTCTTCCACATTATAAATTATAGTAAGACTAATAAGATGAAATGGCTACAAATGGAGGCTATTGAGAAGCCCTCCTTCTAGTGCTAGATGTAAAAACTAAATTTCCAAATGTTAAACTTTGATAACATTATCATAATGTAAATTTAAACAAATTAAACCAAGTATTCCTATGAGATATCTAAACATACTAGATATGAAAATAAAACCATGAAATACCAAACAAAATCATTGAAAGCATATAGAAAGCATGTGTAAACCTATCCCACAGTCGAGGTGGTGCTCCTTTGATGTGAAAAGGATTGCCTTTCCCACCCCCTTGATAAGCTAAATGATAATGAACAAGCCTTAAAAATGTGATGAAATAGAGATAAAAAGTGCCTATAGTGCAAATGCATGAGATTGTAGATGGATTTGTAGTATAAGTGGCTTCTATTTATAGGTTGAAGGATTGAAGAATGGAGAGATGGGATGAATGTGGGTTTAAAAGAGAGCCAATGAGATTGGGACACTTGTCTCAAATCCAATGGATGAAGGTGGAGAACATTTTGGGAAATGTGCAAGAGAAAAGGATGGAAGACAAATAAATGCATATGGTTGAAGATGTGAGAGGATGTAAGAAGCATAAATGAGGATGTTAGAGGAGTTAATGAATGTGGGTGAGATATTTTGGAGGGAAATTGTTTGGGTAAAAAAGTCAAATAAAGGGAGTTAATGAGGGAATATTCCTTACAATATGCTTTTGAGAGGATAAATGAGGTAATTAGTTAATTAAAATAATTGATTTTCATGTGTAAGTGGGTTGGTTAGTTAGTGGTTTAGTTTGACCAAGGTTGAGTCAAAACCTAGAGAATGGGTAATAAGGTCATTAATTCAGAATTTAATTAACTTTGAGTGGGTTAGTGAATTTGATTTAAATAATAGAAAAATATTTAATTAATAAAATAAGAGGCCTTTGGGGATAAATTGATTCTCTTAATTAAATTATATTAATATTGTTGAATTAATCCAATTAACTACTTTATTTGATTAATAGACAAATTTAATGATAATTGATCGAAATCAAATGAACTATGTCAGTTAGGATTATTTTCATGTCGACAATTTCTAAGAATTTTTAATTTTGGTCCCATACATTATGCCTAATGGAACGCATTCACCATCATGGGTGAATGAGTCCTGTGTGGCCCAAAATCAAAATTAATTCAAATTCTTGGTGGGATTTTATCGTCCTAGATCTGATGCTGGCTTGAAGTGTTGTAATTTTAGGATTTCTTGCATAATTGATTATAAATACAATGTTCTTTCACTCATTTTCAGCCCTAAGAATTCAAGTATTCATCCTTATAGAAATTTTGAGTTCACAAGTGCATTCAAGTGTTTACAAGAGCATTCAAGAGCATTCAAGGGAAGATTATCAAGAATTTTAGAGAAACATTCAAGCATCAATTATCATGTCAAAGACTTCGTGCATCATGTTTTTTTGGATCTAATAATTGTGATGTAGGGTTTATGATTCAAGCAAGTGTTCAATTCAAGATCTATCATATTCTAGAAAGAGACAAGATCTCCATCCATTGTAGCCATCACATACATGTTTGTAGAATCTTATTGATAGAGTTTGGTGAGTTGCAACATCTTGTTTTGTTCATTCATAATTATCCTTTACTATTTCATTCTATTTCAAGGTTTGATTACCAAAATGGGGTTTGACCAACACAAACCCCTATCCACTAACCCAACAAAATTTTTCCCTCTTTTGAGTGTGATTTGTAGGTCTAGGTTGTAGATCTCCTAAGGAGCAAGATTTGAGAAAATTTGTCAAAGGGATTAAAGTTGTCAAAGTTTTCATCAAGCATTGGAGATACTTGGAGATCACCTACAAGTTGCAAATCAGGGTTTTGGATCTAGAGATCAATCAAGAAGGATAAATTAGATTGAGAAGAGAAGATTCAAACTTTGAAGCTTTAAAAATCCCTAATGGGACTGATTCGCCACTTTTGGCGAATGAGTCCTAGTTTTAGTTAAAATTCATATTTTTGTACATTCAGATACCCATTTGGAAGATTCATGTTCTCGCACATAAATCAAAATTTTGGACTAATTCATCTAGCTTGGTGAATTAGTCCCAATAAGCATTAAAGCCATATTTTCAAGTGTTCTAGATTTTTAGGTGCACGTATTCCTTTATATAGTTTTATGTGTTGTTTCATTTGAATTTCTAGGTCACATAGTTCAAGTTTGCATAATATTAGGGTTTTTCATTGCATCTTACATTATAATTTTTATTGAATTTATATTTCCAAGTTCTTACTTGGTGGTGAACCCCTTATTAGTTTACATTCAGCCCCTAGGATGGCTTTATTGTAAGATCTCTTTCTCCTTTGCATTGAGATCTCTAGGGATATCCTTGAGTGGAATATCTTTAAAGTGGGTGTGCTTTATGCCGTAAACCATATGATAACACATCATACCACTTTTTAAGAGGTTCCAGTACATCACCATGAGACCCCAATGCTTTGAGGAATTTTTTCTTACAATGCTCACTACCTTTTTAATGCATCCACAATTACAAGGTATTGAGCTCACTACCTTGAAAATGCTACCACATTGATAAGGTAGTGAGTACTTTGAAAAAATGCCTCAAAGAAGTGGGGTGTCATGGTGATGTATGACACCCCATTTCTTTGAGTTATTTTTTCAAACAACTCCCTACCTTGTCAATGTCACCACATTGACAAGGTATTGAGATCACTACCTTGCCAATGCTACCACATTGACAAGGTATTGAGCTCACTACCTTTCTAATGCTACCACATTGAAAAGGTAGTGAGCTATTTGAAAAAATGACTCAAAGAAATGGGGTCTCATGGTGATATACATCATCACCATGACACCCCATTTCTTTCAGGCATTTTTTCAAACAACTCATGACCTTGTCATTGCTACCTTTTAGGAAAAATAATAAAAGGACAATATGAGAACAATATAATAAAAGTTAGAGTTTACATTTTTAATGTAAAATAATGCATTTACACTCCTAAATTTAGGACATTAATAAAATGGTATAAAATTTAAGAGGAATGGGCATGAATTTTTTTTTTTTTAGAGATCAATCAAATTGATTTTTTAATGGATGTATTGCTAGTGGTTAATCATTGAGTAAAAATATTCATTCTCACAAAGGTATGCCAAAATCAATAGGATGAATGATAGAATGAGGTGGTGAATAACAATTAATTATTGAAAGTTGACTACTTAATCAAGAGGACCAACTTCTATTGAGTCAAATAATGAATTCAAAAGTAATTAATTAATAGAAAAGTCGCCTATCTATACATGGGGTTAGAATGAATATTATTTGAAATATTGAATAGAAGGTATTGACTTGTTTGAAAAAATTCCTATAATAAATGGGGTCTCATGGTGATGTACATCACCATGAGACCCCATTTCTTTGAGTCATTTTTTCTTACAATTCTCATTACATTGCCAATGCGGTAGCAATGATAAGGTAGTGAGTTGCTTGAAAAAATGCCTCAAAGAAATGGGGTCTCTTGTGATGTTCACTAAGAGAACCCATTTATTTGAGGAATTTTTTCAAACAACTCACTACCTTATCATTGCTACCGCATTGACAATGTAGTGAGCTTGCCAATGCAGTAGCATAGATAAGGTAGTGATTTATTTGAAAAAATGCCTCAAATAAATGGGGTCTCCTAGTGATGTACCACATTGACAAGGTAGAGTTGTTTCAAAAAATGCCTCAAAAAAATCGGGTCTCATAGTGATGTACATCACCGGGAGACCCCATTTCTTTGAGGCAATTTTTCAATCATCTCACTACCTTATCTATACTACGTATTAAACCAAAAAATATGTAAACTTGAAATATAGAAATGAAATTTCTAACTATCAAATAATCTTGATGTGCATACTTATAAATTTCAATACAAATTAATGTGCATACTTAAAAATTAATCCAATGAACCATCCAAGTTTGATCTACCCTTTATTGTGTCTAGTATTGCCTCGTGATCAAACTCACACACCTTCCACAAGGTCTTGTTCAACGGTCTACCCCCATATTTGATCAGATGAACATTGGATTCCATGACAAGGTTCGAGTAATGAATAATCTTTTGATGCATGTCAAATTCCTAAAACAGACAAACATTAAACACTCTTATGTGGGTACCTTCTGATCCATGTTCCAGTAACATCCATTGAGCCTGTAGGGTATTCGATGTTTTCTCCATCTATAGCTAGGGACTCTACACAATGACACAAGTAATAATATGTTCCCTTTTAATGCCTTCATGTGTAATAACTGCATAAATATGCCCTACATTGATGTGTGCAACAAATTAGATGAAATTAGTCAACATTACAAATACATTAAAAAGTAAGATAACAATAGGAATTTCTAAAGATATGCAAGTAGATATATTACGTGATTGAACTAGATCTGATATGTGGTCAAATTCAATCAATGATTCCATCTGTGTTAGTTCCAATGTTGTCAAAGGTTGATACGTGTGAAGTGGGTTAAGATAACTTAACCATCATTCATCAACCAACTCCTTTGACTTGCACACATTCAGGCTTGTATTGTACATGAAGAACAAAAGTATGACATCTTCCATGTATGGATACTCCATGAACCTATATTTGAGCTAAGGAAAGAGTGTATCTCACTTGATCCTATTAGTGTATAACAATTCTTAGATGGCGCACTATTAGTATCATCTATCAATAAAAAAAATCTACAAACTAAAGATTTACCTTATTTACCAGAACCCATCAAAGCATTACACCACTCGACAATTGATTTTGCATCTGTCAACTTTGCATTTTCTTTATACTTTAACTCTTCTCGTGACAATTCTCTTTTGATACATGCTCTTGGATCATCATGCTCCTCCTTTCCATGCTCGGTCTCACAAAAGTTCCACATATGATAAACACTTGTAATAACATGCATCTTGCTAAAGCAATAGAACATCAGTGAGTTCTTGAACTATGATGCATAATTATCTAACCATATTATATGTTGACTATATGCTATGACCCTCCTAGCCAAATCATTGTAGAACAACATAAAGCAACCTTGGATGAACTCTATAGTGTAGAATATGGAAGCTCCTCCCAAGATCCTCAACCTGGGAAAATAAGCCACCCTCATAGATGCACGAGAGAAGCACAACGATATTCTACCAAATATCCAAAGATGATATTCAAAAAATGAGATGAGATGAGATGCTAAAATACATAGTGTAGACACAAAAAATAACCTAGGCCTAAAAGCACTATTTTAACACTTTTCGTCCTAGCATAATTATGACATTTTAATTATGTTTCTAACCCACCTTCGACTATTAATTAAATAATTCATAATTATTTAATTAATTCATGTCTTTTTATTCTTCATTATTATTAAATAAATAGATCTTATTTATTTATTTAATGTGTCACTAATTATCTAAAGTGTTCTCATAATTAAATACATTTCTCAATTTATTTAATTAATCTTTGCCATTTATGTCCTCTGGATTATTAAATAAATATATTTTAATTTATTTATTTGATGTGTCACTAATTCCTAGGTTCTTTTTTAATTAAATAGATTTATTAATTTATTTAATTAATCTATCACCTTCTCTAAATTAAATAATTATCTTTAATTATTTAATTGCCTTATTTGACATTTCCCCCATTTTAAATAAAAACAATTTATTTAAAATAGCCTCACATGGTTAACTGTCACTTCTTTTAGTAAATAATGTTGAAATCAATTATTTACTATCTCACTAAATCCATATTTTGAATTAATTTTAATTCAAAATGGAAATATTCTTCTACAAATCAAGTAATTGTAAAAATTTCCAATTTTCTGAATCTTATCTTCTTGTTCAAACATTATCTTCTTGATTTTTACTAATTTTCATCTCACTGTCACGTTTATTCTCCATCCTTGATTTAATTTCTTAAATTAAATCTTGAACTCATTTGGGAATTTTACCCTGACCCTAATTGAGAGTTGCCATTTTGAATCTTGACCATTGATTCTAGGGAATTTCTCAATCTTCAATCTTGACTGTCCATCCAAAATTGCATTTTCTATAAAATGTCAATTTTGTTCTCATTTTGACATCTTGGAATTTGACCTCTTGATCTCCTAATTTTTTTTTGCTTAATATTAATCTCTCTTGCATTCTCTTAAACTCTAGAGTTTTCCTTTTAGCTACTTGCATTTAGAATTTAATTTCTATTGCATAGTTTATAGTAAATCCTTCAAAACTTTGCTTAGGGCTTGGCCACATAGTAGAGTTTTCTCATCAAAATCTGAGGGCACACTCATCATCACAACAAGCTAGAAGGTGCAGTGGAAGTCATCCATGGAGGAGGAAGGGTTTGGTGAGCTCATTTTGTTTTAGCTCATGTTTTCCTTCTTTATTTTCCTATGCATTCTATTGTCATTGTGGGGTTTATTTCTATTGCATGTATATGTATGCTAATATAATATGATCCTTGCAGAAAAATCCTCAATTACATTGGTGAACTCGACCTTTTGACAAATGTTTTACAGGTTTTTCGTACTTTTTGGTCATTTTTTTAGGTACATGTACGAAACGACGTATTCCCCATCTCCTGCAATGCAACTGCTCTACTGCACCACATTTTTGACCCACAGCGATGCATACGCTCTGTCATGATGCATTAGATAACCCAAGCCACATTTGCTAAACTGAGAACCATATTTAACATAACGTGTCGCATTCGCTCTGTTGTGACATATTCGCTCTGCTGCGACACAGGTGACTGGTAAATAAGTTTTTGTTTGTTTATTTTTTTTGGATTTTTTTTTTTGTTTTTGTTTTTAGATTAGAGATTTTCTTGATACTAATATCTATATGACAGCATGTCTCAAGCTAGAGTCTAACTAAATTTTATTGATTGTTTATTTAATTTAATTTCACAATTTGCATTTCACTCATTAGGTAAAATGAACAATCACGCAATTGCATAAGGTTAAAAAGAACAAACATTTATTCTTTTTTCATGGGTTTAAAATTAATTGTTAGTTAAGCTCACACTAAAAATGAATAAAATGAACCCCATGCTTGACAATACTACAAATAGTTAAAAAGATCCATTATTTTTTTTGTTTTGTTATTTAGTTACTCATCACAACAACACATTTCAAATTGGGCTTAAAAAGAACATGCGAGTGTGAGTTAATATATTCATGTGCTCTCTCTTTGTTTCTAAACAAAGATTGATTGAACTATGAATATGTTGGCTCACTTTTGTTAGCCTTAGACATTGGGCCTGCTTTAGTGGGAAAAAATACTCACCCCAAAGTGACTCAAACTGGTAACACAGTAAAGCTAAGCGACACCCAACTGGTATATAAATTTTTATGTTAAGGAAAGCTTAGCATTATAGAACTTCATGCAAACCAAAAATTGACTCCCCGATACCCTTGTGGTGCGTCAAAACCTGTAGAGCGTAACCTCTACAAACTAGGATGATAATGCCTCTCATGTGGCCTTCTGAATGAGTTCCCAAAATAAAACCTTTGTTTTAGTGACCACAAACCTTCTATTCTTTGGTGCAACAACGGTCGTTGCCAAGGCACCCACACCTGCACAGTTCTTAGTAGAGATGATTAATCTACCATGGGAGTTTCATGGAGGTTGGAAGCTTGGTTTCCCTGAGAAGTGAGTGCAGTGTAAGGGGGAGCCCATGGGGCCAAGCTTCTGAATTCATCCACTAAGGATATGTGGTTGGAGTAAAATCCATGTGGGATCCATAAAAATACTATCCTTGTAGCCATAGGATTTTTGTAAATTTCTTCTATGTGGTTGTTTTTTTCATTTTTTACAACACCATGTGTTTGCCAACTATTTTCAGACAACTTCAACACATGAACATCAAACTTGCCAAAATATGAAACAAACTGGTTAAACTGCAAAAATTCTCTTCCAAATTTGCTTCATGCGACAAAATCACCCTGTCAAACCGCACTTGCTTATTTCTGAGCCACAATCGCTCTATTGATCTGCATTCACAACTTCTTACACCGCAATTGCCTTATCAAACCACATTTTCTTGCTCATATGCCGCAATCACCTTTCCAAACTGCATTTGATTGATACTGAGCTGCATTCGCCATTTCGAGCCGCATTTGCTAGTTAAAACATTGCCATCGACTAACCGAGATGCATCTACCCTGTCGTAACACATTTATTGTGATGCATTTTCCAGTCTTTATAAATATATTTTTACTATCAAAACTGAGGTCCAAACTTTTCTTTTCCAGATTCCATCAAGTCTTTCTCTACTGTTTTTGTCAAACCATACATTGAATTTATCAACTTCCCTTATCATTGCATTATAGATAGCATTCTTAAAGTCACCATAGGATTCCATCTGAATTTCATTAGTTGCATTGTTAAACTCTACCATCTCCTTAGATACTCATTTTGCAAATTTTAGGAGTAGATTCCTTACCATCCATTGTCAAACCTTTGCATTCAAAAGTAGGTTATCATTGGACTCAATCACCCTTTGTATTTTAGTCAATATCTTTTGTGAATTATTTCCCACTCAATAGTCTAGTGTGTAAATTTTACTTTGTCCTCCTTTAGTCCTTTTACAGTTTATTTATATTTCAAACCTAAAGCATTGACAAAAAATTTTATGGTCAAATATTCATCTCCTTAGATTTACCAATAGTGAGTGTATCTTAGGCTTCTTTTAGTTTGCATACCATTTGCATTCACAAACCTTTAGTCTCCTTTTGGTCTCATTTGCATTTCATAACATTCCTCAATTCCAAAAAAAAAAAAAACCACAAAAACATAGTGTCATATTTAGGTCATTCTCCCTCATCATCCCAAAGTTGAGCAAAAATTTTTATGGTTGAAACTAGATTATAGAGGAAGAAAAGACTCATGGATTCTTTTGGTCAAGACACCAATTTTCTGAATTTCACTAATCACATGAATTCATTCCCTATTGACATGAACAATCTTTCTAATAAAATGGGAAATTATACTATCAATCCTTTCAGTGAGATGTCCATTCCACCCTCTTCACGCAATCCTTTTGAAAAATTTGTCCGTAGAGACCAAAATGGGGAAGTCTATGAAGAAGACATACAAGTGCTTCCCAAAACCCAGAAGTGGCCTCTTTTGTGGAAGAATTGGTCTTAAATGACTCAGCCAGATACCTAGCTATGCTCCTTGACCAAGGGGCTAGGTTAGCAAAAGGATTTGATCTCAACACTCTTAGAGCAACATCTCCAGATCCCCAATCACACAATCCTTCCATGGGAGCCTCTTCACAAAATATCATCAACACCATCAATGCTACCTCCCTTGGTCACACTACCACCACAACCAATGAAACTACCACATTCAACACAACATCTATTGGGGGATCATCTACCCAAACCAACACTACATCACAATCCATCCCCCAAGAAACATCCACTTTTCCTTCACAAATGTTGAGATCAACAATGGGTGCAATCACCTCAAACCTCTTTGGAACTTCATCTATTTCCATGGGTACATCAGCAAACCTTTTATTAGGTTCCTCAAATGTTATGGAAACCAACTTATCAAACCCTTTTGGGAGGAATAAACAAAGAGTTGTCATTCAAGGCACCCAATCTAATGTCCCAAATTCTTCATAGGTTAATACCAACATTCCTCAAGGCCATAATTACCTATTTGGGCAAGGAAATCAAGGCACCCAACCTTCCAATCCATTTGGGAATCAACATGTTCAAAATCAACAAGGCCCCAAAATTCAGTCCAGCATGGCAAGATCTCATATCCCCAGGTATGCTTCTCAAATTCATACACAATAGCACATCCCTCATCAAAACACTCATTTCCAACAACCGCAAAAAAAGAACACTCATTTTTCTAACCAACGACCAATTCCAAACTAACACATCTCATCACAACAGGTGGGCACTCAATCCATACCTATCACCAACATGTGTGATGCTACCAACAACCCAATTGTCGAGGCACTCACACTCAAAATTGCTGCTCTTCAAATGAAAGTGGAGACCTTCCAACAATCCAAAAAAAAGTCTTACATGTCACATGACTTATGTCCATATCCATTTGACAGAACCTTGTATATGCCACCCTTTCCTCATGGATATGTGGTACCACATTTTCCTAAATACAAAGGAAAAACGAACCCCATTGAACACATAAGAGAATTCACCACTAGTTGCATGGACATTACATATGAACAAACCTATCTCATGAGACTTTTCTCTAGAATTCTCGTAGGCCATGCACTGGAATGGTTCTCACTATTGCCTAAAGGAATCGAAACATGGGATGAATTGGAAAATAATTTTGTTGAAAACTACGCCTATAACATTGACATGGATATTGACATTGCCTCCTTATGCAGACTTACCCAAGAGGATGCAAGAGAGACTTTTATCCCATTCTTTCAAAGATGGATAACCTTAGCAAGCAAATGTCTGGTAGAAATACCTGAAAAGGAGAAAGTCACCATGTTTATTCAGAATATCCTAGGACTGCTAAGGTATGGCTTACAAGTCCACTGTTGCACTACCTTTGTTGATCTTGTTGAAGAGGGTGTTCAACTTGAGAAAGCCTTGATCACGAAAGGTGAATTAAAGTATGGTGGAAAAACCATCAACACCACCAAAAATAATAACCCAAGTAACTCCAATCACAAAACCAAATACTAGGTTAAGAATAAACACATCACAAATGGCGGTGTGGTCGATGAAAAACTATTAATGGAATAGGTCATGTACTCACCATCAAAGGAGTTCAAAATCCAAATGCACCTATGACTACACCAATACTAACTGCCAATGCTATTCAAAATAATCCTACTTAATCTAATCAAAGGAAGCTACGTCAACCATGAAAATTTCAAAAATTCACATACACCCCTTTTGGTGAGCCTATCAAAATTGTCTTGAAGAAACTTATGCAAAATGGAGTCATAACGTTGGAAGAACCTAAACCATATGACCTTGATCAATTCAATCCATCATGGTGGGATACTGCATTTTGTGATTACCACCATGTCAAAGGGCGTAAAAATTCCTCTTTCCACTAGTTGTGAAATTTTGTGCAAGACCTTAGTGAAAACCATACCATTGAGTTAGGAGGTCAACCGTTTGCATCTAATGTGGATCATACAATCCACAAGAACCCACTGCAAGATCATGGTTCTGGTAAAACCTCCTCATCTGGCATGAAGAATACCAATAATCAAGACAATCACGTCTGTCCTACCTTCAATTATTTCAGTGGTACCATCATCAACAACTTGTCATCTTCTGATGAAGAGCAATGTTTCAATACTATTACCATTAAAAAGGCCCTAGACTACAACATCACAACATGTAAAGGCAAGGTCACCATTCCAGGTCCCTTGGCATGTCAGACTAAAATTACCATACCTGGTCCATCTTCCAGAAAGTCAAACTCTAAACCAAAGATCAACGTTATTGAGCAATTGAATAAAACACCCGCTCAAATATCCATTATTGAATTGCTCCACATCTCACCCGCACATAAGGCCATCTTGGATAAAGTCTTGCAAGAGTCTTCCATCCCAACCAACATTGATGTCAACCATTTTGAAACTATGGTCGGATATCTGAATTTTCCTCACCACATTACCTTTTCGGATAGTGACTGTTCCTCACCCAAACCATCTCATAATGATGCCCTTCATATCAATGTTTTTATCCACAAACATAAGGTTCAACAAGTCTTAGTAGATGGCAAAGTAGGATTGAACATCTTCTCTTAAAAATTGGTTAAATCTCTTGGCTTCTCTGATGCATGTGTGGATGCTACCAAGAGAATTGTCATCAAGGCGCATGATGATGAAGAATGTGATTCTAAAGGCATCATCATAATTCCAATTTGTGTGGGACTAGTTATTATAGACACAACATGCCATGTCCTAGATCATGACATACATTACAATATCTTACTTGGTCTCCCCTAGATTCATGCCCTAAAGGCCATTCCTTCCACATACCACCAATGCTTGAAGTTCCCTTTTGATGGTACTGAAATAACTATCCCAGGAGATCTTGATCCATTTCAATATTGTACCAATCTGCGAGCCACTATTGAGAACTAGGTACCCATCAATCGAGAAGCCTCAGCTTCCACCTCTTCCAAATATATTGACCCATCTGCACTCACCAAATCATCCATTCCATCAATGTCTAGCACACGATCTTCCTCGGCCTCCATACCAAGTAAAGACCTTCAGATCCAAGACCCTAGCTATGGAGAATTCAAACTAAATATAGCTTACTGTATCACCAGAATACCTAAGCCACTTAAAGTCTATGGTAGACCGTGTTTCGCAGTCGAGCCAAAAACAACTTTCAAGGTTCCACCAAAAAGTGTTTTCACACTATAGGCGGATATGAGTAATGAAGTCATCATCGACATAGCTAACTGGATTTACAAAGACCCAGAAGAGTTACCTCCACTACTAGTGCATCTCTATGGAAAATGTTATGACATATGCAAGGCACTAGGTTTTGACGGCACAAGTGTTCTTGGAAAGGCCAACAATGGAAGGAGAGAACCTGTTATCATTTTTGCAAGACCAAGGTACATAGGGCTAGGGTTTGACCAACTCAAAACTGATGATCGATGTACCTATGAACTATCAAGTGAGGATGTAATGGCTCCAAAAAGTGTCGAGACAATCAAAGAATCCCTTTTCGAAAATGACTCTAATGAATGGGAATGGGGATCTAAGAAAACCCTGAGTAATTATGATATTGAAAAACTATTCCTAGACCCTGGTCAACTCCCCTTTGAAGAAATATTCTGACAAGAATACAACATAGATCCTATTGATCGACATTCTAAAAAGAAGGAATGGGTAAGCATTCCTTGGTATCTAGAAGAAAATAAATTGTCCTCAGCAACACCTAAAATATTCTGCCCCATTCCCAAGCCCACCCATGAGCCTGACCTATCTAAACCTACCATCCATACCTCTAAAAGGCCATCCAATAGTCATGATGCTGATACTTTTGTGCCCTATTATGACTATGATTTCAACTCATATGAATCTGAATATGGTCCATCCATTGCATCTGACACGAAAGTTGAAATTGACAACTTCGCCTTCATGCTTGACGCTTTAATTTGTATGCTTTCCGCATCTTCCCCATCCTTTACCAACACTGGTAATGGGATTCCATTTGTTTACCCATAATTGATTGACTAGGACCAACAAGAACCACCAGTGATGGATATCTTTTAGAATGATGAGGCAATAGCAGAATTCATGGGGCTCCGAGAAGGCATACCATGGGGTGATCACAAAGTAGGATTTTTCATTGACCTATATTGTGCAACTTACTTTGAGGAGACTGTGCAATCCTCCAGTCGCAAAAAAACAAAGAATAAAACAAAAAAAGAAATGTCTTTAGGTGAAAACCGCAAGGCACCTTCTAATAGAAAAATAGTAAAAATAAAGGATGTATCCGAAGGTGAAAATGTCTTTGAGGCACCTAAGGATGGAGGATTAGACTTTCTTCTCGTAACATAGGAAAAATCGACAATGCTAATCGAGGACACCATCAAAGTTAACATAGCCACAATGGTTCTCCTAGTTGTATCCTTAACAGAAGAAGAAAAACCTGAGTTTTAACAATTTTTCACAAAAAGGAAAGTTAACTTTGCATGGTCATATGCTTACATGCTAGGCCTAGATCCATAATTAATATTGCATCATCTTCTGTTAATCCCAGATATCAAACCAGTCAAACAAAAATTATGGAAAATGCATCCACAGATTGCACTACTTGTAAAGGCTGAACTAAAGAAGTTACTGGATGTTGGATTCATAAGATCAATAGATTATGCTAATTGGATATCCAAAATTTTCCCTATCACAAATCCGTATCTGCATGGATTTTAGAGATTTGAATAAGGCTTTCCCAAAAGATGATTTTCCATTACCAAATATAGACATGATTATTGATCTCACAATAGGGTACGAGATGCTATCTCTCATGGATGGTTTCTCAGGCTATACGCATTGCAATTGAGGATCAACACAAAATGACATTCAACTACCCATGGGGAACATCCTATTGGAATTTCATGCCATTCGGCCTAAAGAATGCAAGCGCCACATACCAAAGAGCCATGACAACAATATTTCATGACATGATACATATACTAATGGAATATTATGTAGATGACCTATTGGCCAAACCTCTGACATGGAAAAATGATCTCAAAGTAATGGACAAAATTTTTCAATGGCTAGAGGATTACAAGGTTCCTTTGAACCCAAAAAAATGTGTCTTTAGGGTCACTTCAGGCAAGCTATTGGGCTACATAGTTTCATGACAAGGCATTGAGGTTGATCCCACAAAGGTGAAAGCAATACTGGACATGCCTCCACCAAAAGGAATTAGTGAGCTAAGAACACTTCAGGGTAGACTGCAATCCATCTGATGCTTCATTGCATAGTTGGTAGATAGGTGTCAACCATTTCAATACCTATTACTTAAAATTATTCCCTTTGTATGGACAAACAGATTCTAGACAACCTTCAAACAAATCAAAGAATATCTATTGACACCACCTTTCCTAATTCCACCAATTGAAGGCAAGCCATTGATCTTGTATGTCTCTGCAACTACAAATGCACTGGGGGAATTATTGGCACAAAATGACCATGAGGGAAAATAAAGAGCCATCTACTATATCATTTGCACACTGATAGGATATGAGTTGACCTATATAACCATTGAACATGAATGCCTTTGAGTTTTCTTTGCAACAACAAACTAAGACATTACATGCTGAGCCACCAAACACATCTGGTAGCCAAGATTGATCCACTAAAGTATCTCCTAAGTTTGGCAACATTGATAGGCCGGTTAGCAAAATGGGTCATGATATTGAGTGAATATGACATACAATATGTTGAGCACAAGGAAATAAAAGGGAAAGTAATAGTGGAGCAACTTGCAGATGCACCCATCCAAGACACTCATCCACTAATAACTAATTTTCCCGATCAGTCTATCTTTCATGCAGAGCCTACATTACCTTGGGAACTATATTTTGACGGGTCTCACATTGGTCATGGCTCAGGAGCTGGTATATTTTTCATCACACCACAAGGGGATTCAATTCCTAAGGCATTCTGGATTGCCTTCCTTTGTACGAATAACATTGAAGCATACGAAAAATTGGTCATAGGACTCAAGATCATAATTAAATGGAAAATTCAGACATTTCTTGTACTTGGGGATTCTCAGTTAGTTATCAACTAAGTGAATGATGATTATGAAACAAAAGATGAAAATTTGTTTCCCTACAAGTGAATGGTGTATAGCTTCCTGACATATTTCAAATTGATTTCCTCTGAAAAAATTCCTAGGACACAGAATAAGGCAGTCGATGTAATGGCTACTATTGGATCTCTCTTAGACATCCCCAAAAATGTGTCACAATTTGAGTTCTTAGTTGAACAATTATTGATGTCGGCATATGACACACCAGAGTCAAAAATGGTTTGTGAGATTTTTGGTCCCAATTCACCTCGGTACTAGGACATCTATGATTATCTAGAGTCCTAAACCTTACCACCCAACCTTTCCAATAACCAGAGAAAGTCCTTTATATGAAAATTTGCCCGACACACCATCGTTAGTGACACCCTATACCATCGTGGCTTTGACAACACCCTTCTTCGCCATCTTGACACTAAAGAAGCCCAAACAACTTTATGAGAAGTACATGAGGGTATATACGAATCTCATTTGAGTGGTCCATCGTTAGCTAGGAAAGTCAGCAAAATGGGATACTATTGGGTGACATTAGAGAAAGATGCTCTTCATTTTGTCAGAACATGTCAGAAATGGCAAGTGCATAGTGACCTAATTCATGCACCTACACAGGAGTTGAGACCAATCACTTCCTCATAGCCTTTCACACAATGGGGACTCCACCTCATGGGCAAGATCCATCCATCCTCCTCTAACGGCTATAAATTCATAATCACTGCCACTGAGTACTTTACTAAGTGGATTGAAGTCGTCCCTCTCACTTACATCACCGATAAGAAAATATCAAGATTTATCCTTAATTACATCATCTGCCGATACGGTGTCCCACAATCCATCATCATAGATAGCATTTGTCAATTCAAAAATCAAGACGCTCGTGAACTCTATGAGTGATTCCATATCCAACACCATTTCTCCACACCATATTATCCACAAGGTAACGACCAAGGTAAGGCATCAAATAAAACAATTCTTTGCATTCTTAAGAAAACCATCAATGATGTTGGCTAAGATTGGCACTTACAACTAAATCCTGCCTTATGGGCTTACTATACCAGCATTCATACACCCACTGGAGCCACTCCATTTTCCCTTGTCTACGGATCTGAGGCCATATTTCCCATTGAGGTCAAAATTCCTTCCCTCTGAGTCTCCTTGAAAGGAATGATTGATGATGAAGAGTAGAAACAATCTTGCCTAGATGAGCTAGAAATGTTACAAGAAAGATGACAAAATGCCTTGAATGAATTATAGGTATATCAAAATCATCTCTGTCGGAGCTATAAGAAAAGAGTGATGATGAGAAAATTTGAAATGGGTGACTTGGTCCTCATGCTGAATCCAAGAAATCAGGTTGACCGTGAAAAGCCTTGAAAGTTTGAGCCTAATTGGCTCGATCCTTATATTATTACTACAACTTTCAATTTTGGAGCATATAAGTTGGCTACACCTGATGGAGAATAGTTGAGAGAACCCATCAATAGCTTACATCTGCAAAATTTCTACACATAACATTAGAGAGCTTGGCTAAAAACCTATAAAATACAAAAAAATTAAAAAATAAAGAAAAAATCATCCCTTGATGAAAACCTAGCAAATAGGCATCTTGGTGACACCAAAAAAAATAAAAAATAAAAAAAAATGACAAAAATAGTAAAAATAAATAAATTTGTCCAATAGTGAAAACCTCACAAACAGGCACTTTGGATAAGTACCATGGTGAAAACCTAGAAAACAAGTGCCATGTGTAGTCGATCATTGCTTCACCATCTATTGTTACTCTAATCAGCCCTTATCCACTTTCCATAATCACAACGACCTGACACATTCACGACATTCATCCTAAGTCCTATTGATTTCAGCCATGGTTAGCATTTGGTTGACATCACCCCTTGCATATCCTTACCTTTTGCCCCATGTCTGCCTATTTTCATATCATTTCACCCAGTTAATCCCCGATCTATCTAGGGGCAAGACCTTTATCGTGTAACTGTAGTGGGTGTTGCACACGATCCTACATTCATAAAAATTCTTGAAAAAAGTCATGAAAATCTGAAAGAGTCCTGAAAAAAGTCATAAAAATTTGAAAGAGTCCTGAAAAAGTCATAAAAATCTGAAAAAGTCCTGAAAAAAGACCTTAAAATTTGAAAAATGTCCTGAAAATACAAAAACATCCAAATCAATGTCAAAATCCCAAAAGCAAAGTCAAAGTCAATGTCTGTCTTGTCAATCCAATCAATCACGTCAATCAATCTTTTTTCCACGTCTGAACTACGTTGTCTTTGTGCATTTTCTACATAGGCAAGATTCATCTTTGAATCCCCGAGACATTAGGTCAGTCTTTCTAGGTTTGTCAAAATAAAATAATGATTCAAAATTTTGTCCTTTGGACAAGGTCATTGGTCATGTCGAACTATTAGGTATTTGAGTGCATGACGTAGGTAAGGCCATCAATTGATGAACCCCTGAGGCCACACTAGGTCAGTCCATTAGGGTTCATGGCAACACATTTTTGCACACGTCCAACTATCTTCAAATCAAGCAAATCTTCTATCAATCCCGAGCAGGAAGTCTATCAACAACCTGTTTCATCAACACTTTCGATCAAATCAACATTTCAGCAATGACATATAATCAAATTGTATCAAGAAAAATTAACCTAGCAAAATTGTGGGTTCTTCTTCAGATGTGTCCTTCTGAAAAGAAACTCTCATCATTTCTTTATGCTTTTGGATGTGTCCTTCCGAAGCATCATCATCATCATCTAGCATTTTGATGGATTCTGCTAACTCTAAGAATCGATTTCCTAGATATCAACATCATTCAGGATGTGTTCTTCCTGAATCTGATATCGCTCGACATTTGGCAACGTTGACCCTGTCAACCTTGGCATTTTAAAACACTTAACATTAAAAAACTTGGCAAACACTTGACAAACTTTATTTTTCTTTTTGATGGTTATCATGATATTATTTCCTTACGTCATAGGATCCATGACATATCATGATGATCATCCTTGTCTTTTTAGGATCACCCTGCTACTAGTTTCTCAAAGATGTCCTAACTTTAGGATTAGAGAAGAAATGATGTAGTACGATGATTTTTCTGTCTGTTTTTTACTATCATGTGGATAGTTTCTCAAGGATGTCCTGACATTTGTATTTAGAGAAACAACAATGTCTCATGATCAGTCTAGTTTTTTTTTTGGCGGTTGTTCATGACAAAGTGACTAGGGGAAATTATGTTCCTCGAATGAGTCATGATCATCCTTGTCCATGACTATTGATCTATGTCATATCATAGTGTTTTTCGGTCATCATGAAATTTTCACCCAATGATGATTAAGAGAAACAACTAGGATAGCACTATAGAAATTTTTTGACGGATTTTTTTATTTCTACACTAACATGCATATATTTCTTCGCACTAACATCCATCTTCATCTTCTCTTCTCTTATTCTTTGATGATATCCCATGAAATACAAAAAACAAAGATGCATACATGATCATATGAGCATTTCATATTCACATTTTACATCTGCATAAATCAAATACCATAATTCACATTGCATGACGCTATCATTTACATCCATCCATCTCACATCATAAAACCATCATTTGCATCAACATATAGGAATCATAAATATTATTTGCAAAACATATAAGAATCACATCATCGTACATTACACAATGCATACATACATAACCACATCCATAATTTCATTCATAAGCATAAAACATGATATCCATACATCTCATATCATCATAAAAGCATCGCATAAGCATCTGATAAAGCATAGAAAACCATAAGGCCTAAACTCATATGGGTCGCATCAAAAAGGCATCTCATATATATAATCTCAAAAATATAATGTAATAGGATATAATCATAGGATATCCAAAAAATGGAGCTCGTAGGCTCAAATGTCTATATATGCAAATGTCTAAAGACAAACATAAAAAATGCAAGTCATATGTTGTGCCTCCTTCATCCCATGGAGGTGAATCATGAGGTGGTTGTGACTGACTCATCACGTGAAAAGTGACCTAGATAGGAGTGGTGATTGAAATATGACTCTAGGATCCCAAGGGCTTATTAACAGGAGGTTGGCTCTACTCGGGCTCGTGTCCTGATGTCACTGATCTATGACCATGCTCTAACCTGTGGTTGTGGCTTGATGAATGTCGGTGCGAACTATGTGACCTGTGGCCTGATGACTTCCCTGATGCAGTGGACCCCCCAACTCTAGTATTACTACTTTTATGTGATTTATTGTTGCTGTCAGTCCAGGTGCCACTTCTAGTCATGTTGTATGATTGGGACAATCTTGGGTCATGTCTCTCTGGTGGAGAAACCTGTATCGACCCCTACTCTCAGCCATCCTGGACAAATCCCTAGCCATATCCCTTGATAGTCCAACACATAACTCTGTGAACTCTGTCACCCATTGGTCTAACTCCTGTCATCGAATAACAACCTGATTTCTCTCCACCCTCGTAACCTCCAAATCCTCTGCCAAGGCCTTTTTTTGAGACAAGGCCACATCTAGTCCGATCTGGACATCTATGATCCTTTGATCAATGGTGCAATCTGCAGGAAAAATCAGTGACCTGTCCCCCTCCTCATCTCCAACAATCATCTACTCTCATAATCTCCTCTTGGATTCATCCTTCCCCTCATCCTCCTCATCATCCCTCTCCTCCACCCTCTCCTCCTCTGTTGGCATCTCTCCCTCTACTCTCATCTCCACCTCCTCTTCTCTAACCTCCATCTTCTCTGCTCTGCCCTATACCTCCTCTCCACCTCTGACCTCCTCCTCTACTCCCACCTCTGCCTCCTACACAACTGGCTGCTCTCTCTCCTCACCCTCCTCCCACATAGGTGACAATGGTATGCTACCCACTCTCCGCCTGAGTCTCCTAGGCTACCTTCGCCCTCCATCATCCTACCTCCTCCTCACACCCCTCCCATCTCCCCCATCATCTCGCCCACCTCTTCCTCCATCTCCCTGACCACCATCTCTCCCTTCGGACCCCCTACCATCTTTTCCTCCATCTCGGCCACCCCGGCCTCCCATCCATACCCGTGAGATAACTGATCTTTGATCTATGGGAGCTAGACCATATGGATCTATCACTAGAATCGACCTATGAATCTTCAACCATGCATCAAACTCAGCAGATGTCCCAAAATCTACTAGACCCCCTCTCCATAACCACTTCTATACAATCAGGCTAGTTCCCTTGCTATCGGTGGCCCCCATATGGTCTCCCTAGAGGGCCATGCATACTTTGCTATCCCTACTGGCACATCCTGCTACTCCCCAAACTATTGTAGTACCCGCTGGGGTAGGTACATCTCAATAATCCGTTGGCTCTGCACTATGCGGCCAATCAAGTATCGAAACTGTCTGCATAGTGAAAAATGGCCATCCTCATTAGGCCACTAGGCACAATCTCTATAAGGCCTCTAGACAAAGTTGATCAAATTTTTGATCCGATGATGCCAGTACCCAGTATCTCCCACATAGGTCTGGCTAATTGAACCTGCATAAAGATAAACATAGGGCATCCCATCAACCAGTTGTTGAATCTGCACCAGTGGTCAAAAAATGGGAATGTGCTCCTATGCCCAGATCATAAGTAGTGTGGTCCCACAACTAATACTTTGTCCCTTACCATAAACTACCTCATGAAGTTGATGATATAGCATGGCCAACAAGCAGGGCCCCCAAGCAAAAGCTATCCTCTGACCATGCATATGGACTAGTACCTCCCCCCATCCAATCAGAAAGCCATGTCTATTATGATCCAGTATCAACACTCTCACAATCAGTGTCATGAGCATGGAATCCCACCATGGAAATTGGTCAGCCACAACATCCCATTTGATCTCATACCTGTGAATTCCTAGACCAGCACCACTGACATCCTTGTACATTTCTACTAGGGCCTATTTCCCTTGGTGCAAATCATAAACCACCATCTCCCCGTTGATCGGGATGTGCAGAATGCAATAAGAATCCTCTAGGGTAATCGTAGCCTCTCCTATAGGTAGCTGAAATGAACATGTCTCTAAGTGCTGCCTCTCACAAAGTGTCATCAACAAACCCCTATTTACTCGAATAATGGGCATATAGGTGATATATTATAACCCCAATCTCATCAACCACTATCTCTCCCTATCACTCAATTGATCTCTAAAAGCATAAGTGGCTAGTCTAAACTCTCACGTATATATGGGCACCAATCATCTTTGCACATGCAAAAACAAGGATTAGCACACATGGGTCAGCACAATGACACATTATTACTATTTGAGAAACCAAACATACATCTAAAATAGGAGCTTGTAGAAAGTCAACACTGGTCAACTACCATTGCATCGCGTTGATTGCAATTACATCACGATATGTCACATTCAGCTCTACAATTCACAGTTGTGTCGCAATATCTTGAATGTGTCATTTCATCTAGTAATTGCGCGTCCTTACAATGATTGAATTGTTTCACAGAACGATTGCATAGCTAATAGCAATTTCATCGTTAGACCTTTCCTTTGCGTTGCAACATGGCACTTGCATCATGGAACCCTACATATGTGTTGCATTTTGACACTTGCGTCATTTGCCTTCGTTGTTGTGTATTTTTAACCTTTAACCTACCTATCCATTGCACTTGCATCATGACACAATCAAAACCATCAAACGTGAAGGCGATTGTGGCTTACACGAAGAAAATTGCATCGTAATGCATTTGTTTCCCCTCCCAAAACCCTAATAAATGTGCGAGAATCGAAAAAATTAAAGGTCGGATAGGGTACTTACTAGTGCCTCTGCACCCTCAGGTTGTCGGAAGGTCTGCACGTGGTAGCCACGATGGATTGTCACAGGAATCACCATCTTCTGCTCAATCTCTGATCTCTAAAAATTATGAACAACAAATGTGAAAATGACACTTGGTTTGTCTTTTTCAACCTATTTATAGGTTGAAAATTAAGGTTTCACCTAGTGGGTTTTTACTAAAGGCTCTTTTGACTGCCTTTGTTTGGCATGTTGACTGGCTAAGCATCCTTCATTTTCAAGGTTGATCACACAAGTGTTTTTCTAGTCATTAAATTGATTAATCGGGACATTTTCCAAATTTTATTGACCCCAGGAAAAAATTCAAAAAATTCTCGAGGGGGCATATGCACTCCATACCTTCATTGGGGCATATTTTGGACTTGTTTTCTTTTCCATAACATGAAAAACTACATTATGACAAAGAGGGGAAAATGTAGAAACATAAAAATGAACTAGGCCTACAAGCACTATTTTAACACTTTTCGTCCTAGCATAATTATGACATTTTAATTATGTTTCTAACCCACCTTCGACTATTAATTTTTTTATTTTTTATTTTTTATTAGACTGTAGGAATCGGGTAGCACGACCCCTTATAAACTGTAGTGCACCTGGTAAACCTTTTAACATGACCGGCGGCGCTGGCGCGACACGCCCTCTGGTACCATGGGGGTGGGGGAGACTAGACCTCATGACCAACCTCCTGCAACAAGAAAGATTTAGCCAACCGAGCTAGGGCCCCAACCCCACCTTCGACTATTAATTAAATAATTCATAATTATTTAATTAATTCATGTCTTTTTATTCTTCATGATTATTAAATAAATAGATCTTATTTATTTATTTAATGTGTCACTAATTATCTAAAGTCGTCTCATAATTAAATAAACTTCTCAATTTATTTAATTAATCTCTGCCATTCATGTCCTCTAGATTATTAAATAAATATATTTTAATTTATTTATTTAATGTGTCACTAATTCCCAAGTCCTCTTTTAATTAAATAGATTTATTAATTTATTTTATTAATCTATCACCTTCTCTAAATTAAATAAATATCTTTAATTATTTAATTGCCTTATTTGGCATTTCCCTCATTTTAAATAAAAACAATTTATTTAAAATAGCCTCACATGGTTAAGTGTCACTTCTTTTAGTAAATAATCTTAAAATCAATTATTTACTCTCTCACTAAATCCATATTTTGAATTAATTTTAATTCAAAATGGAAATATTCTTCCACAAATCAAGTAATTGCTAAAATTACTAATTTTCTAAATCTTATCTTCTTGTTCAAACATTATCTTCTTGATTTTCACTAATTTTCATCTCACTGTCACATTTATTCTCCATCCTTGATTTAATTTTTTAAATTAAATCTTGTACACTCATTTGGGAATTTTACCCTAACGCTAATTGAGAGTTTCCATTGTCAATCTTGACCATTGATTCTAGGGCATTTCTCAATCTTCAATCTCGTCCGTCCATCCAAAATAGCATTTTCTATAAAATGTCAAATTTATTCTCATTTCGACATCTTGGAATTTGACCTCTTGATCTCTCTTGCATTCTATTAATCTCTAGAGTTGTCATTTTAGCTACTTGCATTTAGAATTTAATTTCTATTGCATAGTTTATAGTAAATCCTTCAAATAAATTCTTAGGGCTAGGCCATATAGTAGAGTTTTCTCATCACAATCTGAGGGCACACTCATCATCACAGCAATCTAGAAGGTGCAATGGAATTCAGTCATGGAGGAGGAAGGGTTTCGTGAGCTCGTTTCATTTTAGTTCATGTTTTCCTTCTTTATTTTCCTATGCATTCTATTGTCATTGTGGGTTTTATTTCTATTGCATGTATATGTATGCTAATCTAATCTGATCCTTGCAGAAATATCCTCAATCACACATAGTATATAAGCCTTTAAAGGCATGAAAAATGAAACAGATGAAAAACTACCTAATATGGGAAAAGTACCTAAATAATTAACCCTAAGTTAAAAGCTTAACACTAACACCCCACCTTAAGTGAAAACTTATGGAGGTTATTATGAAAAATGAAATGCAAGATGGGTTCCAACTACAAGGCCATGTTAGGTATCCTTCCACAATTGATATGCAATGCAATCTCACACAACCGGAGAAAAGGAGAAAAACCTTATGGGAGAAAACACCTCCAAAAGAGAAAAAAAGGATGAAAAAGTGAAAGGAGAACTTCAAAATACCCCCCAAGGACAAATCCCATCAGTGATCACAACAAAATACAAAAGGAGAGAGACTAAGTGGCCACCCATAGAAAGAGTGTAAATGTTGAAAATCCCCCAATGATGAAAAACTCTTGTATTGATCGTGGAAGTTTGAAGAATATCCCATGTATACAAACAACATGCCTCCCTTTAGGGAGAAACAACCATTGATGCAAGAGAAACTCCAACTCTAAAACTAGAAGAGAGAGGAAGAATCAACATGAAATATGCCTCTCAAAATTGTCTTTGTGCCTCCACATAACCAAATGTCACATGATGACCAGGTGCAACCTCAATTCAAGAAGGTGGATTAGCAATACCATGTGAAAAATTTGAAGAAACAATCTCCAAAGACATAAATGGTGTAATAGCAGTGCAAATACTGCCATAAAATGAAGGGATATACCATCAAATGCATCATCCAAATCAAAATTGTGAGATTTAAAAAAAAACTATGCAAGACCTATCAAGTGACTATCCAACAAAGAATGATCCAGGAAGGATCAAAAACATCCTAATATGTTGAAGAACCAACCTCTAAAGAAACAAGAGATGAATCAAAATAGGTCTGAAGAACTCCAAAGTTCAAATGACCAATACCTCCTAAGGAATTTCTATCAACACTAGCAAGAGGGGTGTGAGGCTCATAATCATCATCAACAACAAAATGAGAAAAGGCATAGAGACAAGACTTATGATCAACTTCACCAACAACAATGACTTTTCCGATATCAACCTCTCTAATGAAAAAATAATATGTAGTGAGCTCTACAGTCTTAGGTACCTCACCATGAGTAATATGATAGATGGAAAGTAGATTTGTGTGAAAATAAGGAATACACAATACATCTATGAAAAAACCATCACCAATATCAACATTGCCTATCCCCACAATATCCAAAAACATACTATCTCCCAAAAAGCATTAGAAGTATCAGTAGGATGAAGAACCAAAAAAGGATAGGGAGTAAAATCCATGTGATGAGATGCTCTTGAATCTAAAAACCGTTTATCACAACCGGAATGAATTGCAAAAGTTGCCAATGCATGTCCTTTTCTCATATAGATTTTATCTTTTTTACCTTTCATTCCATTTGTAAATCATGCATTCCCTGTATATGTAGGTTTGGATGAAGGTGAAGGTGATGTAGATGGAGAGGTTGTAGAAGAAGGAGTCACATATGAGGGAAATGGAATATTGTTCTTCTAAAGAAGATGTGAAAGCTCATCAATATTTTTCGTATAACAATGGTGTTCATAATTACCTTTCTTCTTGCAATGCACACAACTAAACTTCTCCTTCTTAGGTTTATCCTCTTTTGAAGAGGTGGAGGACTCATTAAACTCTATCTTAGCCTTAGGTTTCTTCTTCCCTTTGCTCTAAGATGTTCATGCTACTAATGCATGATTCATAGAGACCCTCTCTAACAAGGCAAGTTTGGCTTGCTCCCTCATCAAATGGTCATTGAATGTCTCAAAAGAATGTATTTTAAATGCATTTCCCAAAGCATCCATGGTGGAGTAAAAGGTTGAAGAAAAAATTGCAAATGGACCTCTTTCTTAGAAAAAATATAAAAAAATGGACACCTTATCATTTTTATCCTTCACACATCCCACCAATTGTGACCTCACGGATTTGAACTTGACTAGGAAATAATCAATGGAAGGAAATATGTAAAGGGAAAGAGATGTTAATTCTGCCTCTAGTTGCAAAGTACAAAACTCACTAATTTCACCAAATAGGTTTTGGAACTCATCCTATACCTCCTTGGGTGTATTACACTCATTTAATGTGGAAATGAAGACTGTCAAAAACATGCAAAGCTATCAGAACCATATCTTCATCACACTTTTTTCTGTGAGAAAATGTTTCAAACTCCCTGGTAAAATTGGGTTGATTATCATTTAGTGTGGACCAAAAACCCTTAGATTGGAGAAACCTATGTATTTTAATCTTCCAAGTATGATAGTTATGGAGGGTTAAAATTTCAACTAATTCAGGAGTAGCCATGATAACAATTTGTACCAAAAGAAAGAAAAATACACCAAACTCATACAAATAAAACCTCCCAAAAAACTAATGAAGTCTATTAAATTTCACCTTTCCAAAATACTTCAAGAAGTAATAATACAAAAAATGTTGATTATGTAATTGAATCTGAAAAAAAATTAGCAAAAATTTTACACCTTACTAGGCATTTTGTGGAGGTTTCCCACACCAAATCATGAAGCTAAATATCCAAATCAACTCGCCAAGCACAAAAGCCACAACATGGAGCACACAAGCACTTCACATGTCTAGTGTGAGTGCTAGAGTATAGAAAGACCAAAAAATACACCATCATAGAAAATGTGGGATAAATGTTCCAAAAAGGTTAAAAAAATAGTGCTTTTTAACACCCAGCAAGAATGGCAAAAAAAATGGAAACCCTATGCCCTTCATCAGAATCTCCCAATAGGTCGCAACTAAAGGCTTCGTATCTACAATTTCAAATTCCACCTCAATGCATTGAAACAAAATTTGGTGGGAGTCAAATAATCTGGAACTTCATAATAAAATTCCAATGCACCTTCTTCCCTCACCACTTTATGATCATGCAAGAATCGTTGCACCCAAATGATCACACAAAATGAGCAGATTGAGATCGCTTCTCCCAAATCATCACATACAGTAGACTGAGGAGAGATTAATCTTTTCACCACAAAAATATCTTCTCCATGGACAAAGGTCTAAAAAATGCAAACAAAGAGATTAGGTTCCTTGTGCCAAATTCCTAAAGCCAAATGAATGGAATTGCCTACAAGTGAGATTCAGATGCCTCAAATTTATAGTTCTCCAATCGCCCCACCTTCCAATCATGAAAAATCATGCTACCCTCTTCATAGAAAAATTCCCTTGAGTAGCTTCCTAGCCAAATTGGGTAGAATCAACCCGCTTTCAATTGCTACAACATTCTAATGTGTCATTTATGTATTCAATCACACCTCCAAACAAAAAAATCATGACACAAATGGAAAAGATTGGGACCTCCTCAACAAAATAAAAGTCTCTCTATTTCGAATCGACCTCTCTTCAACAAGAAATTTTAGAAATAATGGAAACTTTAAAATTTAATAAATTTCAAATGCTTATCAAAATACAAGAAAAAAAATTACCTGAATCTCCTCAGCAGAAACTTTCTAGGAAGTGAGCAGGAGGAGGAGCTTTGATACCATGTATGAGATGGCAGCTCCTTCCCAGGATCCCCAACCTACAAAAACAAACCACCCTCACATTAATTTAGAACTTCATAGTAAAATTACAATGCATTTTCTTCCCTCACCACTTTATCATCATGCAAGAATCATTGAACCGAAATAATCATGCAAAATGAGCAGATTGAGATCACTTCTTCCAAATCATCATATAGAGTATACTTAGGAGAGATTAATCTCTTCACCATGAAATTCTCTTCCCCATGGAAAAAGGTCTAAAAAATACAAACAACGAGATCAGGTTCCTTGTGCCAAATGCCTAAATCCAAATGAATGGAATGGCTTGCAAGTGGGATTCAGACACCTCCAATTTGTGGTTGTCTAATCACCCCACCTTCCAATCGCAAAAATTCATGTTGCCCTCTTTATAGAAAAATTTCCTCTAATAGCGCCCTAGCCAAATAGGGCAAAATCAACCCTCTTTCAATTGCTACTAAATTCCAATGCATTGTTATTGCCTTGAATTACACCTCTAAACGACAAAATCATGCCACAAATGTACAAAATTTGGGCCTCCTCAATAGAAATTTTTTTCTCTATTTTGAATCGGCCTCTCTTCAATAGGAAAAATCGAGAATAAATTTCAAATTCCAAACAAAATGCAAGAAAAAAACTCACTTGAATCTCCTTGGAAAAAACTCTCCAGCATGGTGAGTAGGAGGAGGAGCTCTGATGAAATGTATGAGATGGTAGCTCCTTCCTAGGATCCTCAACCTGTGAAAAAAAACCACCCTCATAGATATGCGAGAGAAGAACAAAGCTATTTTTCCAAATATCCAAAGATGATATTCAAAAAATGAGATGAGATAAGATGCTAAAATACATAGAATACAGGCCTTTTAAAGGCATAAAAAATGAAACAGGTGAAAAACTACTCGATACAAGAAAAATAACTAAATAATTAACCCTAAGTTAAAAACTTAACACTAACACATAGAATGTGTGTGATCATCACTAATGTAAAAGTGGCACTTGCACAATACCTTCCTATCAATGCTACAAGCTATTGAGCTCACTAGATTTTCAATGTGGTAGTTATTGATCATCAAAGATTGTGCCTTTCCGACAATCTTATGGGAAATTCAGTGAGTGGGGGACAATATGTGCCTCACTGAATACCTCTGGGATTTTTATAGAAAGTCGTCTCTTCTTCGAGTTTGGGAAAAGAGTAGAAAGAAATGTAAACATACAAACATTAAAAGTGGCGATACACCAACGCTTTTAAAACATTTCAAAACGACAAGTTTCGTTCTATGAGTGACATAATAAACATAAAACACCACATCCTTTCATTATTGGGAAGAGAATAAACAACAAAGGCTAGATACAAGCACAGATGCAGTCATTCAATCCACCCAGAGGAAGTGCATCTTAAGATCTGACCAAACATAGAGGTTCAAGAGTTAATAGAAAACATTCAAAAGCAGCATAAACTCTTCCTCCTAATATAGCATATCATGAAGAAATGATAATACTACAAAGAAAATGGAAAATTCCAATGACAGAATCTAGTTTCTATAGATTATAACTTAATCATATACACAAACATGATGGAAGTCTGATAATCAAACCATTCAGATTAAGCAATACAAAGTGTTATATTCTGGACAAAAATATAAAGAAATAAATATTGACAAAGACCATATCATGCATAGTTTCAAATATTTCTTCAAAATAGCTCATACTTCAAATATAGATGACTTTAAAATAGAGATCAAATTCCAATTTGATAATAGTTTGATCATATAAAAGACATAACATGTCTAAGTAAAGAAGTGTTCTATAAACTTCTAAAGAAAATATTTCTACTAACTATGAAAGCTAAGGAAACTATTTCCAACACGAAAACATTAAGAAGCCTTTCTTCATGTTGTTGTTTCTAATTTATAGCAGTAAAGGAGAGAGAAACATTGACCTTGTTCAATATTAATGACTACCAAATGTCCACACCTGATAGCTTGGAAATACGATCCTAGATCTTTTGTTTAGTTGTTACAATCCTTCTTACCAACTTTCAATTGTTGCACTAATATCATTTTGATATTTCAATAGGATTACCCCTCGTAATCACTTAGATCCTAGAAAGATAGTTTGGAAAATGTCTTTTCAATCAATTAATTGGCTTTGGTGGCACCGACTTACATCCCTTCAATTGAATGAGGAAAAATGAATTCCGATGGTCTCTGAATAAAGACTCCCAAGATGCAGCTCCTCTAACATGAAGAGATGACGTGTCACACAGGCAAGTAATTTTAGATTCGAGAAATCATTTGCCAAGCCGACACATGGTCTGAATCCTAGATTTGAAGAAAGCAATTAATAAAGCATGTGCATTCACCACGTGGTGCATTGCATGCCTGTCAAAAATACAACCTTTTTGCATATGGATCCTCCTAAAGATAAAAATAAAGATGAACACCAAAAGTAGACTAAGGAAAAAAATTGTTTCACAGTTCTGGCGATTCATAGGGGGGCTTCACTTGTGAAGGCACAAAGCTAGACCCTTTTTCATTCTTGGAGTTTGAGGAAGGTGGAATGCAAAATCTCCCAGTCTACATTAGTCGGTTGGGTAGGGCTATAGAAGGATTTATACTCCTGATCTAGCTCGAAGACTTCTTTGGAAGAAACAAATCCCCATCTTGCTAAAATGGCTCCTAGATGACAGTAAAGATGAGAAATCTGAAGAACTTCATTCTCAATGTCATCTGCTACTGGTGTTGAACTTGGCCCTAGAAGGTCTACAAAATTTTGAACCTTGTTTCTGACCTCTTCTGTAATCTACTCGACTAATAATACATCTCCATTTGTTGAAAGGAAGGGAGGTAACCCGAAACTGTATAAGACCCTAAAATCCTTCTTGATTTTGTCGACCCTTTTATTTAACACCGCCTGGTTCTTCTTGGTCATGGATGCTACCTTATGACAGTGAGTGAATTTGATTGCTTTAATAGAGGCAACTCTCTGATTTGTAATACTTGCACCTCTAGGGCCTCATCTATTGGTACACATAGCTTGGAGATCAAGGTTTGCAACTAAGCGACTCGGGGAGCATATTACTAAAGAGTTTGGTCAGCCAACGGGCCAACCCTTTCATTTGTTTCTCAAGCATCCTTAAAAAAATTGTAAGGCCAGTTTAAGAATAATGAACACATTAATTATTCACTTCCAATAGGCAGACACTAACCTTCTCTTCATAGGAAGGGTCGCAGGCCTTTGTGTAGCTACTAACTCTTCTTGTAGTTGAGCCTTGTTTTCCTTCAACCTTTGCTCTAGTTGATTTCTTCTCTCGAGAGCCTCTACCGGTTTGGAAACTAAATTTTTGACCTCCTGATTATGAGCATGCAAATTATGAGCATGCAAAGCAAATACAGCTTCCTGTTTGTCACCTTGTAGCTTTTCGACCTCCTCTCATACCTTTTGTAGATCATTGAAAGGTTGAGCTTAGGCACCATCCAACTCCTTCCTTATGCTTTCATGAACACATTTGTGTTTTGTACTAGATTGGAACTCAGTTGTAAGTTCACCTCTCAATCTATCTATTTCAACATGCACCTCAATCTACTCATGTTGAAGTGTTGTGAGAGATCCTTTGGCTTCCTCTTTTTGTTCATTCACCTGCATTATGCAAGAAATTTCATCATTTTAGGCCCTAAGTTTTGACTATAACCAACTCACTGTTTCTTTCACATTTGTCATCTCAACTTCACATTTTCTTACCTTTTGATCTAGCCACTCAAAATATGTGTATACTACCTTTTGAGTGGCCTTGACCAGATCTACCTTGTCAAATGGATGAATCTCATTCAAATCCAGACCCACTACTTTGATATCATAGTCCTCCATCTGCATCTGTTCTTTAGGTCAGGCTACGAGTGACTTCATTGTAGTGAAGCACATAGAGTTCCTCTCTTCATCGAAACAAGTTTAGATCTTCTTAGTATCTGGCAACTCAAAATTCTTCTCTCTTCTTTTCTACTTACTATTTTGTTGGGCTAGCCTGGTCGCATCAAAATTCTTTTGAAGAGTATGTCGGGAGTCAATACTTTGTGCCACCATAGAATTACTAGAAGGAAGACTAAAAATAGTGATAGAAGGGGACACTTAAAATGTATGGGCAAGTGGGGAGGTGAATGGGAGAGTAATAATTGATAATGGCGGGATGCCAAATTAAGATTGGGCATCAGAAGTACTAGTTGGAGTAAAAAGAGCAATGAATGAAACAAGTGATCTATGTATGAATATGGACAGGCCTGGTATAATAGGTAGCATGCATGATTCAAATTTCTCAATAGGGACCCTAGATAGGGTGATTAAAGATTCAATAGTGGACAAAGTGGATGTTGCTTGCTCAACACGCGGGGGCACATCACTTGGTAAATTAAAAATGGAAGGGGGCTCATTCAGAACCAAAATCTCAAGGTTAATAGGTAGAGGATTATTTTCAATGGGTGAGGACAAAGGATTGACTAAAGATGCAGAAACAGGAAGAAGAGGGGGAGCAAGACTTACTTGAACCATGACCATCTAAACATTCTAGAGAGAGTACTCTACTTCTTCTTTATTTCCAATAGCTACATCAGGTATTTCCAGGTGTCAAACTCACCATAACTTTATTTGACCCGAAATAGAGCATCTTGATCCGTTAGTGGATGATCCTACTGAAGCTTGACCTTCTTACTCTACAGATGATTCTCTTGGGCACCGTCGAGTTATTTTCTCTTTGCTTTGGACACTGGCAAAGGATAAAAATTTTGAGTCCTTTCGTTTAAAGCTTCTCCCCCTATCAGACTCTTGTGGTCGATAAGTGTGTCATGGGAGTCGCTCCTCTATTACCTCATGGATAGAATTTGGGTTGTTGTTGAAATTGGCCTCTTGGTCATAAATATCCTTGAACTATTCATCATATGGGTGAAAGTCTCCAAGAAACTTATGAGTACCTTCCATTTCTTTTTGGAACCTCTAGAAGTTTTCCATCTTGTGTTCTGACCACCCTTACCACTTGATTTCATTTTTTAGGGGTTTTCTTGTCAAAACCTCCCTCTGATATCTTTCCTATGGCATATAGAAACTCTATCACTTTGGGCTTTTAGTTGGTATGAGGGCCAAGTTGGCATATAATTTTTCCTTCTCCTGAGTCGAGTTCCTTTTAGATTCCATATATTCTTGTGTCTCATGCTTCAGGGGAAGTTTCTTTGATGGATTGTAGTCCCATGTGTTGCATATAAGGACTAAGCCAAGAGTTGCCAATAGATTGGTCAGTTCCTTTTGTGCTTTATGCGTATCCAACACTACCTTACTATTTGCAATGCAAAGAGGAAGCAGATAAAACTTTTTTGTGTTCCTTCCCCTACCATAGGTGTTTTCAGCATTAGTTTCCTAATGGCATGCCTCCAATGCGAAGACCCAATCCATCACAAATTTGGGGAGTTAGAAGGGTTCTTCGAAAAAACCATAATATATGATAAATGTAAAATCTTCCCTGAAGAAATAATCTATTGCGGTCGAAGAATTTTTATCCATTACAAAACCTCAGAGGACAAGTGACCAATCAGACATGGAAAAATATCTTGAAGCACCAGTCTCATAAAATGATGAACAAACTAGTAATAACTACTTATTCTTGATAGGACATAAGTCCATACAGAAACCAACTGAATTAAACCCTCTTCATCAAACCTAGAGAGTGAAATTTTTTCTCTAGAAACCCAAAGTTTTGATACAAAGTTATGTTCACCAAGAAAGAAGAATAGCTGGATTTAGACTCAGTTTGGTAATTCTTCAGCTGCATCAACATGTTTGTAGCTATCCGATTGGAAAAATAAAAATATATTTTCTCTTGCTCCTATTTGAGTATTAGAGCCAAAGCCATCTGGAAAGAATGGACTTCTTCATTATCATCCAGGCCTAAAATCCAAGCCAACATGGAGAAAATATCCCATGTGTTATCTAGGAAAATTTGGAATGCCAAGGGAAAATCAAAATGACCTCTAGTTAGCCTCTCCTTTGTCTCATCATAATAGAAAACCTCTCTTTCATTTTATTCCTCCTTGTAAGTCTCCATATCTTCTTCAATAAATGGCTCAGAACGTCGGTTGGGAGGGATGTAGACATCTCTTGTATAGCTGGAGTAGAAATTGTGACCCTCATCTTGTCGCATGTTATGGTTTTGGTTTCTTCTTTGAACCTTTTGGCACATGCGTCCACTAGCTCTAGGCATAGATGTATGGCAGGTAACATGAACTATGGTAGACCACAATTCCAAAGCCTAGAAGCAAAACCCTCAAAAGTAACATGATCTTTCATTCTCTAAAATGCTCCTTCTCTGAGATTTTTAGGGTTTCTAGCCAACCTTGGGTCAAAAACATTGTCAGCAACATCTTGCACTTCTCTTTTAACACTTCGGTCTAATTGCACCTTCTTGCAAAACTTGAACGGTTGATCCTCAGTCACTGCAACATTAGCAAATGATTTTCACCCAAAGACATTAGCGAAAATGGGCCTCTTCATCACAAAATTTTCACTTCTTCCAGTTGTTGATGGTTCTTCCATGGCTACTTCAAAAGTTTAAGAGAGTTTTCATCGAAATGACCACTTGCTTTTTTCTTTCCTTGGAAAAATCTACCTTTTGGTGTAACTAATTTCCTCAAGAATTATGTGCAGTTAAGGCTATGTCATTACCATTGGTCCATTAAATGTTGCCAATGAGGAGATACATGTGGGTGGGAGATTTGTATCCCTCAGGAATGCCAAAAACTCTGCAAGAATGGATTTAGTATATTCCTTTCACCGCCTCTTTTCATAAATAGGTTCATTGTCTTGGAGAGAGTGCCCTTAATTATGTCAATCTTACTTAGCGATACAAATTACCTTTGAAAAGATGCAGTCATTAATTTACATGATATTAGCACATTAATCCATGTCTTTTCACTTACATAAGCTAGTTGATACTTATAATGGCCAAGGACACATATCAATGATCAGCTTAGGTGACCATTTACTCCCAACTCCAAAAAAATAATTTTGAGACCTTATGTCAGATTTTTCGTATGATTTATTCTCCATTCGCCGGTTGCTTTGATATTTTCCTGTTGTCATCTGGCCAAAAATAGAACTTCTGTTGTTTGGGTTCACCAATACCTCTTTTCTATAAATAGTTATGCCACCTCAAGGCTATATTCATTCAAAAAGAAAGTCTTTTTAGTTTAGCCAGCTTCTTGTCTATCTGCATATTATCTTTCACTCCACTACTTTAACCATGTCTACTAGCCTAGGTACTCCTATCTATCTTCTTTCACAAAGGCCACAATATGCCTTCACTGGGAAGATTGCAGCTAAAAGAATTAAACACCTGGTAGAGAGGTGCGACCGACAAGGGGTAATTTCCTTTCGCTAGGTCATTGGCATGGACTTTATTGAAGATGAAAAAATCAAATGAGAAGAAATTCTGATGTGGTGTCCCACTTTGTGGCCTCTCTCCTAGACCTCAATGTTTTGAAACACTAGATAGTGGAGTTGTGTCACTGAATGTTCAACTTTTCTTTGTTGGAAGGGCTTAGAAAAATTGTGCAAGTTACCATCCCTGGTGTCAAAATTCCCAACATGATGGAACTCCACCGGTTCATTGATCATGGCATGGACGTTCCTTGGCTTCCTTTTCTAAGTGACTTCCACCCCATGGACTTGGAAATTCATTGTGGTTTAACTCTACCTATAGCCACCTACTTCCTTTTGGAGTATGGTGTTGATGAGGCTCCTAGGTTCGACTTCAAAAATCACTTCGAACTTGTGCCCTACAATCGTGGAGACTGAGGTCGAGCTCCATGCACCGCATGTTGTGTATTGTGTGTTACCCACTTTCCTATTTAAGAAGAAGAAGAAGAAAAGAAAAATTATTATGGGCAACAAGCCCTTTTAACTATGGTTGGAGGCCTATCTTTTTGTAAAAATGACTTTATTTAGCTTTTTCGCACTTTTGCTCAAAGACCTTTTATGGGTTTTTCTCAAGAGAGCTTTTCTATTAAAATTTGAGCCTTGGGCTACCCTTATATTGTAAATTTGATGAAAATATAATATATAATGTCGTATTTCTTGCTTCTTTTTTTTCTTCATTTTTTCCCTTTTGGCTTATTCTAAAACTTAAAATGTTATTTACAAAAAAAATTTACATATGGTACATATCTGCGAATTTTTTTTAAAGAATGATGTACTTTAATGGAATAATTTTAAATAAATATCATTTACCAGCATCTCTAAAGCATTACCTTCCATATCCTCTAGCTCGTATGAATTATTCTCCTTACACATGCTGATTATTTAAGGGCCCTTCCATAGTACTTCGAATTTGGTGTGTTGCCCTATTTTTGCAGTGCATTCATCATGTTTCAGCACTAGGCTTCCTTCTTGGAAATCTGGGTCAAATTCCTTTTTTTATAACCATTTCTTGACCATTTGTTGGTTTCCAACCATGGATCCAAAGGTATTTTCTCTATCTTCCTTCATTTTGAGGAGTTCGGCTATCTGTACTTCCATTCCGTTGCTTTCCTCTATTTCCAGTGCTTTTAGTAATTGTAAGGCGGAGAGTTCCATAGAAATAGGTAGGACTACTTCCTTCACATATACTAACTTGTAGGGATATTTCTTTAGGATCTATTTCAATGTGATCCGGTCTTCCCACAAAGAAGCTTGTAGGTGTTTGTGCCATCCTCTTTGCCATTGAGACCTAATGCGCTTGATTAACCTAATTGGGTTTTTATTTGTCGACTTCGCTAACCCATTCCCTTGTGGGTAATAGTTTGAAGAAGTATTCAGGTAGATCCCATTCCTAATAGAAAAATTTGACACTTTTGAACCTACAAAGGCTCGCGCATTATTGAATATGATAGTCATTAGAAAATCAAACCTAGTCACCAGCCTCTCTAAAAAGCTGACAATCTCACCTTTTGTAGCACCTTTTAGGGTGATAACCTCTATCCACCTTGTGAAGTAATTATTTGTTGTGAGGATCCATTTATGGCCCATACTAAAGAGGGGGTTTGTCATTTCAACAAATTTTAGTCCCCATTGAGTGAAAGGCTCTTTAGTTACAATGGGACTTAAAGGAAAAGTAGAATTTTTCCTTTTTCTAACAAAGAATTGGCACTGAGTACACTTTTACACCAAACACTGCACTTCAGAAAACATTCAGGGCCAATAGTATCCTACCCACATGATTTTTAGGGTGGTATTTTTAGAAAAAAAATGTCCACCCTTAGGACTGTTGTGGAATTTTGATAAAACCCTTTCTGCCTGGCGCTTGTCTAAACATCGAAGCAATAATCTGTCATAGTTTCTTTTAAATAAAATTCTCTCAACCAATACGTACCTAGTTCCTTGCAGTCAGCAATATCTTTTTTTGTGGAATGGGAGATCCATCGACTAATGTCCTTTCTGCATGTACAATTTCTGATCCATCACCTAGGATTCATCAAACTCAAACTAATTTGAAAAGACTTGATCAATCACCTTGTCAGGTTTGGAACCTGACTCTTGTGCAAGATATTCACAGAGGCCTCTTCCCCATACCAGCTTGTTAGGCTTAATATCCACATCATACTCTAGGATCTTGGTGATCCAATTGGCTCTCTTTTCAGTTATCTCTCCTTCAATAATGTATTCCCTTAAACTTGGGTGAGTAACTAGAATGGTGATCTTATTGGTTGATACTAAGTATCAAAATGTCTTAAGACTCTTGACAATGGACAAAGCTTTCTTTTCTACAAAATTATATCTAGTTTCATAACCCTTGAGGGTTCTTAAATGAAAAGCAATCAGATGCTCCTTGTTATCTTCCTAATCCTTTTGAGTGAGTGCAGAAGCTATGCTATGCTGACCGTTGTATACATATAACAAGAAATCTTTAGAAAATTCCAGATTAGCAAACACTGGAGCAGAGGAAATAGCCTTCTTGATTTTATCAAATTCTACCTTACCTTAAGGGGTCCATTTGAATAGAAAATTCTTCTTGAGCATCAATGTGATGGGCCTTCTGATGCACACAAATTTTGAAATAAATCAGCTATCAAAATTGATCTTTCCTAAGAAAGACTATAGTCCCTTTTGATTTATCGGTAAGGGTAAATCCATAATAGATTTACCTCTTTCAGAATATATTGCAATTCCCTCCTTGGGTACTACAAAGCCAAGTAGCTTACCTTGAGGTACTCCGAAAACATATTTTTTGGGATTTAAAAAAATCTTGAAGTTTTGGAATCTTTTGAAAACCTATTCTAGATGATCAAAATGATCAACCATTGACTTTGAGAAAACCGCTAGGTCATCCATATAAATCAAAATGATTGAATTGATCAATCCCATGAAAGCAATGTCCATGGCCCGCTAAAAATTATTGCCAACATTTCAGAGTTCGAAGAGAATGTTTGCATATGTGAATTTTCCCCACTTGGTGGTAAACATCGTTTTGTGTTGGTCACCTTCCTTGACAAATACCTGATTGTACCCTGAAAAATAATCAAGCAATGAGAACATCTTAGACCCAACTACTATTTGCAAGATTTTTTCCATGGATGGCAAAGGATAGTGATCTTTTAGTGAGGCCCTATTCAGGTCCCAACAATTGACACAAAGCTAAATGTCACCATTTTTATTTTGAACTAGTACCAGATTAGACACCCAAGTTGAGTGTTGAAACGAGTAAATGATTTAGGACATAATTAACTTAGTGAGCTATTGTGCCATCAGTGCCTCAACCTTTGGATTGATAGGCCTCTAATTCTATCGAACTCATTTTGACCCTTCCACCAAGTCAATGGTATGTTGGATTATACATGGATCATATCCTCTTAGATCATCATAGGTCCATGCTATAACTCTATCATACCTAGAGAACAGATTCCTTATGCTTTCTTTATCTTCCCACTGGACATCCTTTTCGACTTTCAAATTTTTGCCTTCTCTGAAATCCAACTCTTCATAATAATTTTCGTCAATTGTGAACCTTTGCTTACCATTCCTCACATCTTCACAATCAAAGAGATTCTCAAGGGAAATCAAACCCTAAGGGAGATTATTTCCTTTTAGTTGAATGACCTTCCCTTCGGAAGGTCGATCCTCTAGTTCCAAATGATCAAAAAGTCCTTCTAACTTTTGAGTAAAAGTGGCTATCTAGGTGTCATCCTCAAACAATTGCCAATTTTGATCATTGTCAGTAATTGACGACCGAACAATGATATGAACAACACTCTACTTTGAATCGGAAGCCGACTCAAACTATGACTCGATGGAGGCCATCCAATCTATTGTACTATTCTGGGATTGGGGAATCACTTAAACATTGAAAGCTTCAAATAATTTAAATAAATCCCATATCCAATGTTTGTAGGCCTTCATCCTCATATTTTAGCAGATTCTTTCCCTCAGAGTTGACTCACTATTAACTCGAAATCTTCAAAAACTTGCAACCTTTTTGCACCCATCCACTTAGCAAGAAATAGACTGTGGATCAAGGCTTCATATTATACATCGTTATTCGAGCACAAATATTGGAATTGATAGGCCTTGAGAGTTTGATCCTATCAGAGATAGTAATCAGACTCCTACTCCAAAACTGGCTTTACATTTAGCACCATCAAAGTACAAGTTCCATAGATGATTATATATTGGATCATCATAGCTTTCCTGATCTTTCATTAGTTTTAGATGAACCATTTCATCATCAAATATCACATACGTACCTAGTCCCGTGGCATGGAAATTTCTAAAAAAGGTCAGAGTCAATGAATTGGTTGAGGAGAACTTCTTCTTCATGGGTCCACTCACTTGTATCTTCTTCATCTTCAAGAATTTCCATGCAATATCCCTCTTTCCTTGAAAAAGAAGTATGTACTACTCCAAAACAAAGGATAACATTATCTACTATGTGTTCAGAGTGTAAATATTCTAAAAGAATCTTCATATTTTCCCATTGCTTGGTTCTTAACATCGGATGGGACCAGTCTAGTGCCAAATATCCACCCAACTTTGCAGTAAAATATTTGGAGAGGCACATCGAAGATAGGGGTAATATCTATTATAACTACCTCTTGCGAGACTATCTGGCTTGGGCATGAAAAGAGGGTTAAGGATAGAGCTTTTATCTGACCAACTATTAGAACCTTCTTTCCATATAACTGCATGACTCCCTTTTCCAAATGTTCATACTTAAGCATTAATGCATCAACTACTTGCTTTGGCATGACTGTTGTAATGGCTCCTGAGTCAATCATATTATTGTACAAAATTTTATCTCCCACAATTAATGTTAAAAATAAAGGAGTGGGCTTTGGCTTTCTTACCTCTTTCTCTTTTTCATCATCTATATCATTTTTATAAGTTACAACCTTCAAAATTCAAGGATTTGATGCTGGATCTTTATCTTTACTCTAATTGCACAGTTGAAATTCATTTGTCTATGGTTTTGGTTCTTCATTGTTCAACGCTTCTTGAAGGAATGTATTTTGCTCAGGGATAGATATTGCATCCCATAGAGATACATTAGTAGGTGCCTTCTTCAATTGCTCCACCACATTGAGCATTCTGACTGGTTGAATCTTTGGTCTAAATGGCAGAATCTCTCTCGGCTTCGAAGGAAGATGATCCGTTGCGAATGGATTTGATATCTTATCAGTCAAATTTTTGAGCATTGGTGGAATCTGTTGTTTCTAAGTTGGTTAAATAGTCAGCTGAACAGTTGGTTAGGGAAGCTATCCTTCTCATGACTGTGGTTGGCAAGGCTAAAAATGGGGCAAAGCTTGTGGTATGTATTCCCTAGTGAGCCTTCTCTCGGATCTGGTATTGTAGTTTGACTAGACCTGCAGAGTGCTGGTTGTCAGACCTTCATTCACAAAAACCATGTCTTCTTCCATCCAAGAGAAAAGTGCTTGATTAGGTGCACTTTCCAACTCTTGTTCTATGGACATCCCTTACATTTGTGCTTTGAATCAAGCATTCTCCATCTTGGGAGACTCATATCCTTCTGCAATTAGCTACATGCATTTATTCCTTTGCTCCACTATCCTTTGTTGTAGGTTTCCTTTGGGGAAATTCCTAGGCATATGGCTATCATTACAAGGAAAACACCATGCATTTTTCGTCATCCGTCAAATTATTTTGACCTAGAATCAGCTCTTTGATGTGGTTGTCTATAACCATCTGTAATGGCATGGTGACTGGGACTATCTAGTTGGAGGAAGTCACTTGCTGTCCTCCATGACCTGAAGGTCCTTGGTATGTACTCTATTGATTTTGATGATATAAATACTTTCCTCCCTGGTAGGTCTAAGTGGCTTGCTTTGGAGGAGCCACTTGTTGTTGCTTGATGAGAACTAGCTCACTAGTGAAGGACCGCATCAAGCTCTTCATATCATTAAGGTCTATTGCTACATAGGAATAACCCAACGTTCTTAGTTGTGTGGTAGGGTATACGTACATAGATTAGGGTGGATTTGATCCATCATCTGTGTCACAAAATTATTTAGAGCAGACTCTTCTTGGAGTGGTGCACCTTATATTTTCACAAAAATAGGCATCAGAGGTCATGGTAGAAGCTTTCCCACATCTATCAAACTATTCTTCGCGTGCACCACCACTTCCTAAGCATGGGGTAGGGTATCTCCTCCCATGGAAGTTATCAAGACTACAATATATGAATTGATGGCCTTTAAGTAGAACATGAATGCCATGGCAGCTTGAGGTCGTGTAGTCGTTGGGATCCTCTACCAGGTTTTGTTAAACCTAGTGTTGAAGTCACTCATAGATTCTTGTGGGGATCTCTTGATGGTGATCAACTGGTGTAGTAGCCAGGAACGATATCCTTTCTCCGAAAAACTTCCAAAAAAAATTTCTCTAAGGTCATCCCACGATCTGATGGAACTGAAAGTAATAGATCTATACCAATCTTGAGCCTTCCCTTTGAAAGAGGAGGCCAAAAATATCATAGAAATATTCTCCTCCACAATATTGTGCACCCTGCATACATCTGCTACATCTTGGAGGTGCTAGAAAAAGGTTTTAAAGTCCTCCCCAGAGAATTTCAAAATAGACTTGAAGGCGTTAGCAGGTATGGTGGGACAAACATCAGGAGGAATCGATGGTAGTAGTGGACTACCATTGTCCCAAGTTACAAATTTTATGGGGGCAAGAGGGGGTATGTGGGCCATGGAGAAAAGGTTCCTATAGATCAGGTAAATTACTATTCTTATTTGGAAACTTTGACCTCCAAGCAGAGTAGATAAGGATCTAAACTCCAGACTCTTACTCCTTACTCTACTACTTCTCACAAGTGATACAGAACCTGTGACTCTTCTTCTCCTAGGTACCAAGGATGGTAGTTGAGAGTACTGAAAGTTACCCTTTAGAGATGCTCTTGTTTGAACCCTAGGCATGAAACCTCTAGTTTTCTTCCTTGGTCTAATTTAGAAATATTTCTGACTTCTAATTAGGCCTTTGGAACTTGTCCCACTGGGTGTGCTAGAAAAAGAGTTGTTGATCATCAAAGCTTGCACCTCTCTGACAGTCTTATGGAAAATTTAGTGAGTGGGGGAAAATATGTGCCTCTTTGAATGCCTCTGGGATTTTTATAGAAATTTGACTCTTCTTTGAGTTTGGGAAAAGAGTAGAAATAAATGTAAACAAAAAAACATTAAAATTGGTGATGTGCGAGTGCTTTTACAACATTTCAAAACCACAAGTTTCCTTCTATGAGTGACATGATAGACACAAAACAACACATCCCTTCATTTTTGGGAAGAGAATGAACATCAAAGGATAGATACAAGCACATATGCAGTCATTCAATCCACCTGCAAGAATTGTGTATTAAGATCCGACCAAACATAGTGGTTCAAGAATTAATAGAAAACATTCAAAAGAAACATAAACTCTTCCTCCTAATATAGAATTTCATGAAGAAATGATAATCCTACAAATAAAATGGAAAAGTCCAATGACATAATCCAGTTTCTACAAATTATAACTTAATCATATACACAAACAACATGGAATTCCGATAATCAAACCATTTAGATTAAGCAAGACACAGTGTTCTATTCTGGATGAAAATATAAAGAAAGAAATATTGACAAAGACCATATCATGCACAGTTCCAAATATTTATTCAAAATAGCTTGTACTTCATATATAGATGAAATTCAAAATAGACATCAGATTCCAATCTGATAATAGTTTGATCATATAAAAGACATAACATGCCAGAGTAAAGCATTGTTCTGTAAACTTCTAAAGAAAATATTTCTACTAACTATGAAATCTAAGGAAACTATTTCCAACAGGAAAATTTCAAGAACCCTTTCTTCATGTTGTCATTTCCAATTTATAGCCACCAAGGAGAGAGAAATGTTGACCTCTTTCAATATTAATGATTGCCAGATGTCCACACCTGATAGCTTTGAAATCCAATCCTAGATATTTTTTTAAGTCTCTACAATCCTGCTCACCAACTTTCAACTGCTGCATTAATATCATTTATATATTTCAACAGGATTACCCCTCATAATTTCTCGGATCCTAGAAAGATAGTCTGGAAAAGGTCTTGTTGATCAATCAAGTGGCTTTGGCGGCACCAACTTACATCCCTTCAGTTGAATGATAAAAAAGCATTCTAATGGTCTTCAAATAAAGACTCGAAAGATACAGCTCCTCTAGGATGAAGAGATGACATGTCACATGGGTAGATAATTTCAAATTCATGGAAAGCAGATTCAAGAAATCGTCTGCCAAGCCGACATGTGGTTTGACTCCCAACTTTGAAGAAAGTGATTGACAAAGCGCATGCAACCACCACGTCGCGCATTGTGTGCCTATCAAAAATATAACCTTTTCACACGTGGATCCTCTTAAAGACAAAAATAAAGCCAAAAACCAGAAGTAGACTAAGGAAAAAATTTGCTTCATAGAAGCATAGACAAGGTAGTGAGCTCAATAGATTTTTAATGCGGTAGTATTGACAAGGTAGTGAGCTGTTTGAAAAATGGCACATAGAAATAGTATCTCATGGTGGGCCATTTTTTCAAACAACTCACTACCTTGTAATGGGAACCTTGGAATGGGGTATGACATCTATCAAAACATAAAATGGGGGATTTTCATGAGTTTTATGGTTGCAATTTCCTTAGTAGAAAAAGCTATTGTTTATGAAGTATATCTATCTCACATGAATTATTTGATGGAATACCTTAAAATAAATGTGGTCTCATGGTACCATGATTGCAAGATAGGCACAAAATGTAAGCATGGACAACGCATGTGAATTGTTTGATAAATGTTTTTGGTAGCATTGACAAGCTAGTGAGCTCATTACCTTGTAATGGGGACCTTGGAATGGGGTATGAAATTTATCAAAACATGAAAGGGTGGATTTTCATGAGTGTTAGGGTTTCAATTTCCTTAGTATACACATGTTAAACATGCATAGACAAGGCACATGAACTATTTGAAAAAATGCCTCAATGTGATATGTCCTCATGGACTACAATGATTACAAGATATGCACAAAATGGAAAATGTATGGAAAATTTGGTATCATAGACAAGGGAATGAGTTGTTTGAAAAAATGCCTCAAATAAATATGGTCTCATAGTGATTTCCATCACCATGAGACCACCTTTCTTTGAGGCATTTTTTTCAAACAACTCATTGCCTTGTCTAACATGTTTGATAAAATGCTTTGGTAGACATGTATAGAAAATGTGGTAGCATAGACAATGTAGTGAATTATTTGAAAAAATGACTCAAATAAATGTGGTCTCATGGTGATGGAATGAAAATACATCACCATGAGAGCACATTTATTTGAGGCATTTTTTCAAAAAGATCATTGCCTAGTCTAACATGTTTGATAAAATTATTTGGTAAACATGTATAGACAAGGAACATGAGTTGTTTGACAAAATGTCTCAAAGATTTATTTCCCCATGGACTATAATGATTGCAAGATATGCACAAAATGGATTTGTTGAAAAGACTTTATAAAATTTCAAGCAAATGCAATTTCTAGGTGTAAAACCAAATTCCAAAGCATTTTCCAACATTCCCATACCTATACCAAAATGGAAGCTTTAGAAAGGGGTATGCACATCCATAAAAATGGAATGAGAAATGATGTATTATATTAAATAGTTATAACTACTCTCATTAATCTGTATACAAAATGTGGAAGCATACAAAAGGTAGGTCAATTGCTTAACAAAATGACTCAAAGAGGTGTGGTTTAAAATGTAATTGGAAAGTGTAAAGAGTTGTGTAGTTTAAAATGTGCCAAGAGGGGCTAAGGGTATAATGAGAAATAAACAATTTGAAGAACATGGAATATGCATAATAAAAAAATAAAAGAATTGTATTAAGCATGTATGATAGGTGATGATAAAGAAACATAATAGAATTCAAAAAAATGTGTAAAGACTTGACATACCTAAAAAATGGAGATTCGAAAGGAGGAACTACCAAATTATGTAGTCCTTTTTTCTTCTTGAATCAAACTCCTCAACAATTTGATTTTTTCACAAGCTTTCTTCCTTTTAAACATTCAATTATATATCACTCGAATAGAATTACAAACAATAATACAAATAACCAATGTATAATGTTAAATTCTTACAATTCTATCACTATTAATATTGCAACACTACAAAAATTGAGTCTTGAATTGATATAAATCAAATTCAATGTGAAAACTTTGTTATTTCCTCCCTCCTAAGTTGGAAAACCATAAAAAGGTGGTGGAGGGTTCATGCAAGGGTGGTAGAATGTAAAAAAAATTCATGTGCACTTCTCAACAACATCAAAAAGCTCTTTTTTTGTCAAAACACGTGCATAACCAGGAGAAAAATAGAGCATGTGGGCTTGGATCATAGGTTTGTTGACGTTTTTGCCATTTTAAAGCAAGCCAAAACATGCTTGCAATATAACACACTAACATTATAATGTGAGTGTGTTTTGTCTTGCTATTCAGAATGACTATATATCAACTTCTTCAAAACATGCTCGTATTATGAAAATTTGGATTTTCTAAAGGTTTCCTCTATCCTTAGCCGTCTATTCCTACTTATCCATCTAGGTCTCTCACAAACCATCAACCCTAGACATTATGCCTTAAACCCCAATCCCTCAACCCTATACCCTTAAACCCTTAATACCTCAACCCTTAAACCCTAAACCCTAATCTCTCTCTCTATGTCTCTCCCACTCCATGTCTGTCTCCCACTTCCTCTCTCACTCCCTTTCCCTCTCTCTTCCACTCCCAATATCTCCCTCCCACTCCCATCTCTCTTAGTTCTCTCCTTAAGCATGCTACCTAGGTAAATCTCTCTCTCTCTCTCTCTCTCTCTCTCTCTCTCTCTCTCTCTCTCTCTCTCTCTCCATTCCTCCCTCTCTCCATCCATCCCTCACTCCCTCCCACCTTACCTAAATAAGCCCCTCTCACTCCAACCCCCTCTCTCCCACCCCCTCTATCCATCCCTCTCTCCCTCTCTCTCTATCCCTCCCACCCTATCTAGATAAATCCCTCTCTCTAGCTATCTAACAATGTAATTTTTTCACATTTTGACAATGTTAAGCATTTCATCTTTAATTTCTTTTATTTGTCTGCCTATTTTTTGCAAAATCTAGTGTTTGGTATTTTTTTCTTTATAAATTAACCCTTCATCAAAATTTTAAATAAATTATATTTTTAGAAACTAGACTCCATTCTACACATATTAAAAAAAATGATTTTCAATTAATTTTCAAAATTTATAGGTGTAGCATGGCCAAAATTCTATTTTTCAAGAAGTTTCCACTTTGAAAATTAGTAAAAAATTATAAGAAAAATTGAGCATAAATTACCCGTTGTTACCTATTTTCTCACAAAGTAATTTTTAAAATACCAAAAAAAGGTTAACCTTTTGAGGGAGCCACAAAAGTTGCTATGTTATGTTTTTTTGACAAAAATAGTACCAACTTTTGTGGTTCCCTCTTTTTAACCCCTTAATCTCTACCATTTTCAAAAAAAAATAGTAGTTTAGAAAGTAGACTCAGAGCACTACAATCCTTGTTTTTGCTATATCTAAATTTTTTGAGTGTAACTATCCTCAATTTCACATCCAAGGTCAGTATTTCTTGATTTTGAACAAAAATATGGCCACTTTTAACCCCTTTTTGGCCCCCCATCTTTTTTCACTTACCCGCATAAATTTGAGGATGATTATTGGGTGATTCACATGCATTAGGATGGGTGTGATTAGATTTGTAATATTTCTTTCTTAATTTTAGAATTTTAGTGCAATTTTAAATTATTGCTCTTCTAATAACTAATGATTCTTTATATGATTGAATGAGTGGAATTTGATGTCATTTTATACAGGAACATTGCATCAAATTAAAAGATTGTACATAGTTCACTTAGGACCAAAGTGTAAAGTGGGGTGGAAGGAAAAAAATTTGATTTTTATTTTGCATTTTAGTAAATGAAGATCACAATTATGAGGATGACCTTTTAACCATGTAAAAATTTGGGTTAGAGAACTAGGCCTTAATGATATGAATTAGATAAATAAGTTAGTTGGACTCCGATTATGTATACATAAGCATAAAAAAAATAACTATTTGAAATTTAGCTCACAAAGACATATTGCAATAGTTGAAATGGGTTACAATCAATAGAAGATTTTACTAATAGAAATTTAAAGCTTTCTAATGCAAGGAATATTTCATTTAAGAAAAATAAGGAATCCTAGAGGGTAGATTAGTCCAAGAGTAAGAATATTCATGTTTATTGAACTACCTAGAATTTTCTTGAGAATTTTATAATAAAATATTAAGTATTTCTTATAATGAAAAAACATAAAATTTGTTAAATCCAGATATAAATATGATACAATTCAAAAAGTAATGATAAAGCATACTTAATACATAATGTGAAGCAAACTTTTGTCTTAGTCTATTTTTTGATTTTTGGCTTTATTTTTGGCTTTAGGAAGATCCTCGCACAAATAAGTTGTATTTTTGATAGGCGTGCATTGCGCCATATGGTGGTTGCATGTGTTTTGTTGATCACTTTCATTTCAGTTTAGAGTTGGACCATGTGTCGGCTTGCCAGATGATTTCTTAAAATCACTTTTCACAATCGCTTGAATGACACATCATCTCTTCGTTTCTAAGAAACTATACCTTGGGAGCCTTCATTTAGAGTTTTTCAGAATGCATCTTGCCTTATTCTAGAGAAAGGAAGTGAGTTGCTGCCGTCAAAGCCACTTGACTGATTGACAAAATCTATGCCAAGCTATATTTTAGGATTCAAGTGTTTACAAGGGCTAATCCTATTAAAATATCTAAAGGATATTAATGTGGTAGTTGAAAGTTGATGAGTAGGATTGCAACCTAACCAAAAGATCTGGGATTGAATTCCAAGCTATCAAGTGAAGACATCTACTAGTCATTACTTATGAATGAAGTCAACATTTCTCTCTCCTTGGCAGCTATAAATTACAAGTGGCAACATGTGGAAAGGGTTCTTGAAGTTTTCCTTTTGGAAAAAAAAATCTTTAGCTTTAATAGTTATAGAAGTATTTTCTTTTAATGTTTAAAGAACATTACTTCACTCTAGCATGTTATATCTTTTATTTACTCAAACTATAGTTGGATTGCAATCCGACCTCTATTTTAAAGTTCATTTGATATTTGACGTATGAGTTATTTGGGAGAAATAATTGAAACTGTGCATGATATGGCCTCTATCAATATTTCCATCTTTATACCTTCATCGAGAATAGAACACCACATCTTTCTTAATCTAAATAGTTTGATTATTTGATTTCCATGTTGTATGTATGCATGGTAAAGATAATCTATAGAAACTAGATTATGTCATTGGACTTCAATGTTTTATTTGTAGGTTATCATTTTTTCATGTTATGCTATATCAAGAGGGAGATTTTATGTAGCTTTTGGGATTTTTTCTATTGACTCTTGAAACTTCTACATTTGATTGGATCTTAATGTGCACTTCCCACGGGTGGATTGAATGACTGCATTGTGTTTGTATCTAGCCTCTATTTCTCATTCTCTTCTCTAAAATGAAGGGATGTGGTTTTATGTGTCTATCATGTCACTCATAGAAAGGAACTTGGGGTTTTGAAATGTTGTAAAAGCATTGGCACATAGCCATTTTTTATGTTTTTTTTTACATTTCTTTCTACTCTTTTCCCAAACTCAAAGAATAGTTGGATTCCTATAAAAATCTTGGAGGTATTTAGTGAGGAACATATTGTTCCCATACTCATTGAATTTCCCATAAGACTATTGGAGATGTGCAAGATTTGATTTTATACAGTTTTTTTTCCTAGCACGCTCGGTGGGACAAGCTTTGAATGTCTAATTAGAAGTCAAAAATATTTCTAAATCAGACCAAGGAAGGAAACTGGGATTTTAATGCCAAGAGTCCAGACAAGAGCATCCTTGAAGGGCTGCTTCTAGTACTCCTAGCTACCTTCTTTGGTACCTAAGAGAAGAAGATTTACAGGTTCTCTATCACCTTTAAGAAGCAGTAGAGTAAGGAGTAAGAGTCTGGAGTTTAGAGCCTTATCTACTCTACCTAGAGGTCAAAGTTTCTAAATAAGAATACCAGTTTACCCAATCCATAGGAACCTTTTCTCCATGGCTCACATACCTCTTCTTGCTCCCAAAAAAATTGTAACCTAGAAGAGTGGTAGTCCACTGCTACCACCTACTCCTCTGATGTTTGGCCTGCCATACCCACTAATTCCCTCAAGGATATTCCAAAATTCTCTGGAAAGTAATTTAAAATCCCATTTGAGCACATCCAAGACATAGTGGAGGTATCCATAGTGCATAATATTGTGTAGGAGAAAATTGCTATGAGATTGTTGGTCACCTCTTTCAAAGGGAAGGCTCAAGACTAGTATAGATCTCTAACTTCTAGTTCTATCAGCTCATGGGATGATCTCAGAGAAAATTTGTTTGAATGTTTTTCAAAACAAGGAGATCATTCTTCACTTTTGCATCAACTAATCACTATCAAGAGAGCTCTATAAGAGGCTATGAGTGACTTCAACACCAAGTTTAACAAAAGTTGGCAGAGGATCCCCATGACTGCTCGACCTTAAGCAGCAATCGTGTTCATGTTTTACCTCAAGGATATCAATTCAGATATTGCAATCATGATAACTTCTCTAGGATGGGATACCTTACCTGATGCCTACAAGGTCGCAGTACATGTGGAGAATAGATTGATAAATTTTGGGAAGCTACCATCATGACCTTCGATGCCTATTTTGCAAAAATATCAAGCGTACTAGTTCAAGAGGAATCTTCTCTGAGCACTTTCATGACACAGGTGATGGGATCAGTTTCACCCCAGTCTATGTACGTGTACCCTACTACACAGTTGAGCATGTCGGGTTCTTCCTCTATAGCAACAAACATTAATGATATGAAGAGTCTGATGTGGTATTTTGCTAATGAGCTAGTTCTCATTATGCAGCAACAATAGACCACTCTGAATCAAGCTACTCAAACCTACCAGGGAGGAAGGCCACTCTATCAACAAAGCACATACTAAGGACATTTGGGTCGAGGAGGTCAAAAAGTGGCTTTTGCCAACAATATAGTTTCGGTCACCATGCTATTATAGACAATCAAATATAGCCACATCAAGGAGTTGATTCCAGGTCAAAATAACCTAGCAGATAACAAAAATGCATGGTTCTTTCCCTACAATGATATCCATATGTGCTGAAATCACCCAAAGGGAAACATGCATCAATAAATAATAGAGAAAAGGAACAAAGGAGCACTTCTGAATGCAGAAGGATATGAATATTTTGAAATGGAGAATGTCCATTTTAGAGCACAAATGCAAGGGATGTCCATAGAGAAAGAGTTGGATATCACACCAGATAAAGAACTTTTTTCCTTGATGGAGGAAGAAGATATGGTATTCACGAATGAAGCTCCAACAACTAACACTCCATAGGTGCAATCAGAATACACCACCAAATCCAAGAGAAGGCTCATGGGAGAATATGTGCCACAAGCCTTGCCTTGTCCTCTACCTCGCCAACCACCATCACAAGGTAGACAACTTCCATAGCCGACTATTCAACTGACTCAACAATAATGGATACCACTATTTCCCGAACAATTTCAAGAGAAAACATCAAATTCATATGCGACAGACCGTCTTCCTCTAAACCCAAGATAGATTCCATCATTTAAACTGAAGGTTGTGCTAGTTGAAATGCTTAATGTGGTGGAGCAACTGAAGAGGGCACCTTCCAATGTGTCTCTATGGGATGTAATATCCATCCTTGAGAAAAATACATTGCTTCAGGAAGCATTGAAAAATGAGGAACCAAGACTGGAGATGGACGAAGTTCCTTCGTGTGATCAAATTAAAGATAAAGGGACCGCATATGATCCTCAAGCTCCAAAATTTTTGGCTTATACAAACGATGTGGGTGATGCAAAACAGAAATAGGCAAGCAATTCAAAGCCCACTCCTTTCTTTTTAACATTAATTGTGGGAGATAAACTTTTTTACAACAATATAATCGACTCGAGAGATAGTACAATGGTCATGCCAAAGCAAGTGGTTGATGTTTTAATGCTCAAGTATGAACCTCTAGAAGAATGAATCATGCAGTTGGAAAGAAAGAGGGTTCTGACAATCAGTCAGATAAAAGATCTATCATTGAACCTCTTTTCATGTCCAAGCCAAACAGTCTCACAAGAGGTAGTGGTAATAGATATTCCCCCAAAATTTGGGATGTGTCTTTCTAGAGATTTCATTACAAAGTTGGGTAGATACTTGGCACTAGAGTGGTCCCATTTGATATTCAGAACCAAGCACGAGGAAAAAATGAAGATTATTTTAGAGTCTTTGTACCTCGAACATATAGTAGACAATTTTGTCCTCTTTTTTGAAGGAGTGCATACCTCTTTTTCAAGACAAGAGGGATATTTCATGGAAATGATAGAAAATGAAGATGATAGAAGTGAGTGGACTCCCCAAGAAGAGGTTCTCCTCAACCAGTTCATCGACTTTGACCCGTTTGATAATTTCCATTCCACTGGACTAGGCACATATGTAATATTTGATGATAACCTAGTCTATTTGAAACTGATGAAGGATCGAGAAAATTTTGATGATGTAACAAATAATCGTCTATGGACCCTATACTTTCACGACACTAAATGAAAAGATTGTTCTAGAGGAGGAGTCTGATTACTATCTATGGTAGGATTAGAGACCCTCAAGGCTTATCAATTCCCATTTTTGTGCTTTAATAATGACATAGAATACGAAGCCTTGATCAATAGTTTCTTTCTCGCCAAGTGGATGGGTAAGAAAATAGGTTGTAGGTATTTAGAGATTCCAAGTTGATTGTGAGCCAAGTCCGAGGGCAAGCAACTACTAAAATACTAGAATGAAGTCCTATAGACATCAGATATGGGATTTAATTGAATTTTTTGAAGCTTTCAATGTGCAAGTCATTCCCCCATCCTTGAATAGTATAGAGGATTGAATGGCTTCAATCGGGTCACAAAATGAGCTGATTTATTATTCAAAGTAGAATTTGTTGCAAATCATTGTTCGACCGTAAATTCCCGACAACAATTAGAATTGGCAAGTGTCCAAGGATGACACCTAGATAGCCACTTCCATCCAAAAGTCGGAAGGAGTTTTCAACTAGATTTACAACTAGAAGTTCAACCTTTCAAAGAGTAGGTCATTTAGCTAAAAGGAAAAAAGATCCCTTGAGGTTTAATTTCCCTCCAAAATCTTTTTGACTATGAAGATCTGAGGAATGGTAAGCAAAGGTTTACCTATGATGAAAAGGATTATAAAGAGTTGGATGTCAAAAATACATAGAAAGCTAAAAGATGGAATAAATTTTATGTGGGAAGATAAGGAAAGGTTAAAGGATATGTGTTCTAGGTACAATGGAGTTATAGCATGGACCTATGATGATCTTAGAGGGTACAATCTCAGTATAATCCAGCATACCATTGATTTGGTAGAAGGGTCAAGACCAGTTTGAAAGAATCAGAGGCCTGTTAATCTGAAAGTTGAGGCACTAATGGCCCAAGAGCTCACTAAATTAATTGAGTCCTGAATCATTTACCTGATTAAACACTAAAATTGGGTGTCTAATCTAGTATTGGTTTAGAAGAAAATGGTGGCATCCAACTTTTTGTCAATTTTCGAGACCTGAATAGAGCCTCGTTAAAAGATCACTACCCTTTGTCATCCATGGAGTAAATCTTGCAAACAGTAGTGTCGAGTTGGAGATGCTCTCATTGCTTGATAGTTTCTCAAGATACAATCAAGTATATTTCAAGGAAGGTGACCAACATAAAACAAAATTTACCACCAAGTGCGGAACATTCACATATGGAAAGATTCCCTTCAGACTCTCAAATGCTGGTGCAACTTTTCAGTGGGCCATAGACATTGCTTTCATGGGATTGATCAATTTGATCATTTTGATTTATCTGCATGACCTCACATTTTTTTCAAAGTTAAAGGTGGATCATTTTGATCATCTAGAACAAGTTTTCTAGAGGTGCCAAAAGTTTTGGATTTCTTTAAATCCCAAAAAAAATTTTTTTGGAGTACCTCAATGTAAGCTACTTGGATTTATAGTATCCAAGGAGGGAATTGCAATAGATCCTGAAATATTAAAATCTATAATGGATTTACCCTTATCGATAAATCAAAAAGGGCTACACTCTAGGAAAGATTAATTTTGTTTGTTGGTTCATTTCAGACTTTGTAGGCATCGTGAGACCCATCATGTTGATGCTCAAGAAGAACTTGAGGTTCAAATGGACCCCTGAAGGCAAGGTAGCTTTCAAGTAGATAGAGAAGGCTATTTTTGCTGCTCTGATGCTGGCCAATCCAGACTTCTCTAAAGATTTATTGCTTTACATATACAACGGTCAGCATAGCATAGATTTTGTGCTCACTCAAAGGGATGAAGAAGATAATGGGGAGCATTAAATTTATTTTCATTCAAGAACCCTTAAGAGTTATGGAGCTAGATACAATTTTGTAGAAAAAGAGGCTTTTTCCATTGTCAAGAGCCTTAATAATTTTTGACACCTAGTTTTGGCCAATAAGATCACCATCTTGGTTGCTCACCCAAGTGTAAGGGAATATATTATTGATGGAGAAATAACTAAAACAAGATCTAATTGGATTACCAAGATCTTGGAATATGATGTGGATATCAAAATGACTAAGCTGGTGTGGGGAAGAGCCCTTTGTGAGTATATTGCACAAGAGTCCAGTTCCAAAGCTGACAAAGAGATTGATCAAGTCTAGTCAAATTAGTTTGAGTCTAATGACTCTTGGGTGGTAGATCAAACACTATATTTGCAGAAGGGACACTACCTGTTGACCCTCGCATTCCACAAATGAAGATACTACCGACTGTAAGGCACTAGGTATGTATTAGTTAAAGGAACTTTATTTAAAAGAAACTATGATGGGGTATTACTCTGATGTTTAGACAGGCACCAGGCAGTAAGGGTTCTGATGGAATTCCATAGCAGTTCTGAGGGTAGACATTTTTCCATGAAAACTACCACCCTAAAAATCATGCAAGCATGATATTATTGGCCCTCAATTTTTTTGAAGCGCACCATTTGGTACAGTAATGTACTCAGTGTCAATTTTTTGTTGGTAAGAGAAAAAAAATCACTTTTCCTTTAAGTCCCATCGTAACTGAAGAGACTTTTGCTCAATGGGGATTGGACTTTTTTGGAATGATAAATCCCATCTCCAGTGTTGGTCACAAGTGGATCCTCACAGTGACTGATTACTTCACAAGGCGGATAGAGGCTATCTCCCTAAAAGGTGCTATAAAGGGCGAGATTTTTAACTTCTTAGAGGAGTTGGTGACTAGGTTTAGTTCACCGAAGACTGTCATATCTGACAATGCTTGGGCCTTTGTAGGTTCAAAGATGTAATATTTTTCTATTAAGAATGGGATCTACCTCAAGACTTCATCAAAATATTACCCACAAGAAAATGGGTTAGCGGAGTCAACAAATAAAAACCTAATTAGATTAATCAAGTGCATTAGGTTTCAATGACAAAGAGAATGGCACAAGCATCTACGAGTTGCTCTCTGGGTATACTAGATCATGTTGAAGCAAATCCTAAAGACATCTCCCTATGAATTATTGTATGGGAAGGAGGTTGTTTTACCTATTTCTATGGAACTCCCTTCTCTACAATTACTAAAAGCCCTAAAAATAGAGGGGAGCGATGGAATAGAGGTATGGATAACAAAACTTCTCAAACTGAAAGAAGACTGATAAAAGGCCTTTGGAGACATGATTTTTTCCAATAGACAGTCAAACGATGGTTTGATAGGAAGCCTTCTGACCTAGGCTTCCGTGAAGGAAGCCTAGTGCTAAAATATGATGAGCATACTACAAAACCAGGGCAGCACACCAAATTCAAAGCACTATGGAAGGGACCCTTCTGAATTAGCATGTGTAAGGAAAAGAATGCATAGGAGCTAGAAGACATGGAAGGTAAGACTTTAGAGATACTGATGAACGGTATTTATCTGAAACTGTTCCATTAAAGTACGTCATTCTTTAGAAATTTCATAGACATGTACTATATATAAAATTTTGTAAATATTGTTTTAAGTTTTAGAATAAGCTAGAGGGAAAATGAGGAATACATAAGAAGGAAATACTATATTATATATTATATTTTTATCAAAATTTACAAGTATGGGGTAGTCCAAGGCTCAAATTTTAACAAAAAATCTCTCTCGAGCAAAACCCAGAAAGGGTCTTTGAGCAAAAAGTGCAAAAGGAGAAAAATGGAGGCATTTTACAAAAAAAACAAAAAATGATAGGCCTCCAACAATAGTTACATGGGTGTGTTTCCCATAGTCATTCTTTTCTTCTTCTTCTTCGTCTTTGTTGATAGGAAAGCGAGAACACATGACACACAACACAGGACGCATGGACCTCAACCCTAGTCTCCGCTATTGTACAATAGAAGCTCAAAATGATTCTTGAAGTTCAACCTAGGAACAACCTCAATGCCATATTCTTGAAGGAAGTAGCTAGCTACAAGTAGAGATAGAGTGCGGTGGCTTTCGAGGTCCATGGTGCAAAAGTCACTCAGAAAGGGTAGCCAGGGCACGTCCATGCCACAATCAATGTACCGATGAAGTTCCATCATGCTAGGAATGTTGACACAAAGGATGGAAACTTGCACAATCTTGTTGAGCCCTTCCAACAAAGAGATGTTGAACATTCAGTGACACAACTCCACTATCTAAGGTTTGGTGGCATTCAGGTCTAGGAAGGAGGCCACAAAGCGGGGCAGGACACTACAATTTCTCTTCATCTAGTTTTCATCTTCAATGAAGTCCATGCTAATGACCCAAAAAAATGTAATTACCCCAAGCCAGTCACACCTCTTTATTAGGCGATTGATTTTGTTAGCAGTAATCTCACTAGTGAAGGCATATTGTGGCCTTTGTGGAAGCAAACAACATAGGAGTACCTAGGCTAGTAGACATGGCTAAACCAGTAGAAAAAAATATGATATGCAATTGGAGAAGAGGCTAGATAAACTCAAAATGCTTACTTTTTGAATGAATATAGCCTTAAGGTGGCACAACTATTTATAGAAAAGAGGTGTCAGTGAACCCAAATAGTGGAAGGTCTATTTTTCGTTAGACAATAATGGGAAAATATCAAAGCAGACGGTGAACAAAGAATAAATCATATGGATAATCTGACATAAGGTCTAAACTTTAATTTTTGGGCATTGGGAGTAAATGCTCACATAAGTCGATTGTTGATATGTATCATTTTCTATCAACAGTAGCAACTAGCTCATGTAAGTGAAAAGACATGGATTAACACGTTAATATCTGACAAATTAATGACCTCATCTTTTCAAAGGTACTTCATATCACCTAAGCAAGATTGACATAACTAAAGGAACTCTCCCTAAGACAATGGGATTATTTTTGAAGAGAGGTGGTGAAGGGAATGCACTAATTCCATTCTTGTAGAGTTTTTGGTATTCTCGAGGGATATGGATCTCCAACCCACACCTATCACCTCATTGACAACATTTAATAGAACAATGGTAGAAACATAGCCTTAGCTGCATGTAGTTTCTAAGGAAATTAATTACACCAAAAAGTAGATTTTTCTAAGGAAGCAAAAAGAAAGTGGTCATTTTAGTGAAAAACGCTTTGCAACTTTTGAAGTGTCCATGAAAGATCCATCAATGACTGGTAGAAGAGCATAATCTACATCGAAAAGGCTTATTTTCACCAATGTCTTTGGGAGAAAATCATTTTCCAACACCCCAATAACTGAAGATTGACTATTCAAGTTTTATAAGAGGGTGTAGGTGGACATAAATTTTACAAGAGAGGTGGTGTGAGATACTTCCAATAAAATTTTTGACCGAAAATTGGCAAAAATCTCTAAAAATCTTAGAGATGAAGTGTTTCAAAGAATGAAAGAACATGGAACCTCTAAAGGTTTTGCCTCATGGATCTGGAATTTTGGTTTTCCATAGTTTATGTTGCCTATCATACATTTGTGTCCAGAGCTAGTGGATGCATGTGTCAGAAGTCTCAACGGAGAAAGTAGAACCATAACATGCAACAGGATCAAGGTCATGATTTATGTTGTAGCTATATGATAAATGTTGTGTATCCCTCCCAAATGGCATGTTGAGCCATTCAGTGAGGAGGATATGGAGATTTACTGGGTAGAAGCAAATGAAAGAGAAGGTTTCTATCAAGATGAGATAGGAGAGAAGTCGATGAGAGGGAAATTTATTTTTCCTTTGGCATTTAGAAATTTTAAGACTAACACATAGGATCTTTTATTAATGTTGGCTTGGATTTTCGGCTTGGATGATGATGAAGAGGTCCATTATTTTTAGATGGCCTTAGCTATGATACTCAAGCAAGAAAGTGTGCAGAGATATTTTGACTTTGTCAATGTAGTAGCTACAAACATGTTGATGCAGTTGAAGAATTCCCAAACCAAGTCTAAATTTAGGTATTATTTTTTCTTGGTCCACTTAATTTTGCATCAGAACTTTGGGTTCCTGGAAAGAAATTTTCTGATCTCTAGGTTCGATGAAGAGGGTTTAGGTCAACCAATTTTTGTATGGACCTATGTGTTGCCAAAAACAACTAACTAATATTGGTTTGTGAACCACCCTCTGAGATCAATGCTTCAAGAGCTATATTCGTGTATGATGGGTTGTTTGTCCCCTGAGGTTGAAAAATGGATCAAAAATTCATCGACTCTAGTGGATTATTTCTTCAAGGAATATTTTACATTTACTAGATATCATGGTTTCGTTGGAGAACCTTTATGACTCCCCAAATTTATGATGGATAGGGTTTTTGCATTGGATGCATGTCATTAGGCAACCCTTGCCAACAATTCCTATGACAAAGGAAGGAACACAATGAGGCTATATCTGCTCCCCCTTTGCATTGTGAATAGTAGACTGGGACAGGAGAAGTGGGAAGCACAAAGGGAGCTTAAAAATTTGTTGGCAGATCTAGGCTTATTCCTTATTTGTGATACATGGGACTACAATCCGAAAACGTTGTTTCCCCTGAAATATGAGAAGCAGGACTATGTGGAGTCCAAGAAAAATCCAACTCCAGAGAATCCAAAACTATACATCAAATTGTCCCTCGTACCAACCAAAAGGCCAAGGTGGTTGATCTTTTATATGCCACGGGAAAAATATCAAAGGGAGGTTTTGATAAGTAAAACCCTCAACAATCAAACGAAGTGGAAAGGGTGGTCGAAAAGAAAGATAATAGACTTCTGGAGGTTCCAACAAGATATGGGATGTACACATAAGTTGCTTAGAGAGTTCTACCCATATGATGAATATTTCAAGGACATTTATGATCGAGAAGCTTATTCCGACAATAGTAACCCAAAGTCCAGACATGAGATAACAGAGGATTGACTTCCATGTCATACTTCCCGACCACAGGAGTCTGACATAGGGAGAAGCTCTAAGAAAAAAGACTCACAAGCTGCATCCTTCACTAGTGTCCAAAGTAAGGGGAAGAGAACCTGATGGTCCCCAAGAGAATCAATTGCAGAATAGGAGGGACAAGCTTCAGTGGGATCATCCACTAAGGGATCAAGATGCTCTAGTTTAGGTCAAACAAAGATAAGGTGAGTCCAAGACCTGGATATACCTGATGTAGCTATCGGAAATGAATACAAAATAGAGTTCAATCTGCAGAATGTTCAGACGGTTGTGGTTTAGGTAAGTCTTGCTCCACCTATTCTTATTTCTTCTGCATCTTTGGTCAATCCTTTGCCCCCACCCATTAAAAATAATCATCCGTCCATGGACCCCAAACTTTTGATTTTGAATGAGCCCCCTGCCATTTTCAACATACCAAGTGATATACCCCCACGTGGCGAGCAAGCACTATTCGCTTCAACCACTATTGACTCTTTCATTTCCCTATCCAAGGCCCCCATTAAGAAATAAAAATCATCCATGCTACCTATTACCCCAGGTCCATCCGCATTGGGACAAAAATCACCCATTCCATTTACTTCTCTTTTTACTCCAACTGATACTTCTGGTGCCCAATCTGAATTTGGCATCTCGTCATTTATAATTATTACTCTCCCATTTTCCTCTCCACATGCTCATACATCTGATGTCTCCCCTTCTATTAATTTTTAGATTTTCCCCCCTGGTGCTTCTCTTGTAGCATAGAGAATTGATTCCCCATAGAATCTTCAAAATCATTTTGACATGACTAAGTGGGCTCGAAAACCTAGGAAGCAAAAAAGAAGAATGAAGACTATTGAGCTAACAACTGCCAAAAAGATTCATACATGTTTCAATGGAGAACAAAGAGTTGAAACAAGCTACACTAAGATGGGGGTGAATTAGTGTTGTGCAAAAATTAACTTTATGAAACTTTATCTTCAAAGCATTAGAAACATTCAACCATAATGCATAAACATGAAGCAAATAAACACAACACCATAATACAAGGATTTTTATGTGGAAACCCTATTAGGGGAAAAAACATGGTGGATGGCCAATCCACAATTATTATTTGAGTATACTCAAATGAATTTTACAATATGGGGAATGCACTTTCATTTTGGCACACTGCCTAGACCTCACTGCTCAAAGGGAAGGCTCACTACCTTACAAAATGTTCAAATCAAAACCATCTGAGAGATTTGAACTGAAGTAGTAGCATCTACATATGCTTGATTACAGTTTTGGTTAGGCTCAATACTAGATCTTCTATCCTACAAAATTATTTTGCACTTCAGCTCTATTTTGCTCACACTCACAACACAAATTCTTTATGCACAAGTGAAACTGTGCATTATCGCTCTTTTTCTCTTCTCTTATTCACAATTCTCATGAATACACACATCATGCACTCCTCAAAATTATATGAAAAAACACTTATATATATATGTGATCAAGAATTTAATCGCAATAGGTCAGCATCAATAGAACACAAAATTAATTACAACTATCAGCCTGAAACATAAGTAATATGTAATGCGTATCCATAATGGTCAGCCATAGCTTGGCTAGGACCCAAAAAAATATAGTCAAACACAAACATACTTGAATAATTACTTCCCAAACATTCCCGACATACTATATTCATGAAGTTGGCTTACATGCACTGATAAGCAAAAAATTACTCAACCGGATCTCCAAACTCACACACAAATCGATATGAGCCACCAAGAATTACTAGAAGAAGAGATCATACACCAAACAATATTCCCTAAGATGTGCAACACAAAGTAATAACAAAAAATATTCATACAAATCGATGAACATTGAACTACCAGATGCTCTATTCTTCCTTGACTATCTTGAATCTATCTATCAGTATAATCAAATGATGATGTGCATATCTGGTCATCGATTATGGTTGCCATCAATGACAACACCAAATAATAGTAGCAATGTCTCTTGCCAAAAATCTCCCCCTTTAGCATTTATGGCAACACTTAGTGAAAAAATACTAAGTGTCAGATCAGTACCTAGATAAACTACACTATCATCCTCAAAATTCCAAAAATACAATTCTCCCCTTGAGATGATTATACATTTTTCACTCTACTATTCTCCCCCTTTGAAATCAATGGAAAAGGAAGGGAGTCGCATACCAAAAATAGATAAAACAAAACTATTATACAAAAAAATGCTTCTTTAACTTACATAAACTGGAAAATATTTGCAAAATCTTTCTTCAGCTAGATCAAATTTGTGTCCCAGACTCTTTTGAGACTCTCCAAGATTGTTATGTGACCAAAGATTAGGTGGGATTGTGTCTCTACAGATTCCAAGTTTTCTCTATCACTAACTACCAAAGTTTGTTCACCTTCTTTTAGAGCGCTTGACATTATCTCAATCTTTGGACCAATTAGGCCTCTAAGTTCACATGCTCTTGCAACAATTTTGTCATTTTCATGCTTCAATATCTTTATTTTTCCAAACAAAGATATCACTATACCTTCTATCTAGAGTTTATTCTTTCTCTCATATGCTCTTTTTATGTTCTAGCATTGAGTGTCCTCATCTCCAAAATGTCATATAGAGTTTTAGGTGAATGAGGAATTATTTCAATCAAAAATTTATTGAAAATATTCATATGTTTTATTGTTGCCTCCTCAAGAATTCTTTGATCAGATTTACCAAAAGATTCATACCATTTACAAAGTGGCTTGAGATTCCTATCTTTAACCAAATATTTTTCAACTGCTTCCACTGATATACCTAGTTGGTAAGTTTTTTCCTTCTTCTTTGCTTGGTCATCTCCACTACAGGGCTTTCCTTTTGTAACTATTTATGCCTTGATGCCTTGATGCTTGATTTATCTAACTCCTTTATTAGACTTTTTCACTTCATCCTCACAAACTGCCACATAGACTCTTTTTCTTTTATCTTTCTTAATTTTTCCATCCTTACTGGATGTCTTCATAGGAGTTGGCTTTGCTGCAAGAGTGGATGGGGGTGCAAAGCTCCTTGTTTCCCTAGTTTTCGTAGAGGGTGTTTTCGAACTAACTGATTGAGTTTTTGTTGCCTCCTTAGCTGCTTATTTCGCTGCTTCAACTTCTTCCATTTTCTTTCTGGCTTCTCTTATTTTCTCAATGGGTATGCCCATACTTTCTCCAAATATTTATATCTATTTTCTAGCTCTTTTAGTTAACATAGGTTTTCTGATTTCGTTGTGCACCTGTATATTATTTTCTACAGAAGTATCGAACCTCTCTTTTTCTGGATCTAGAGGTTTGCTCAGTCAGTGTTGTGCATACATTTTCAGATTTTTCTCTTCAACTTCATAGCCCATAGGCATGATCCAGATTGTTCTGGGATCAACAGCTTCCATCATGCATTGATCAATATCTACCATAAAGAAAATTGTATCCTTATACTTCTCCACAATAGAAATAGGAATACTCTCTCTTGCATGCATCATATCTTGAAAAATCTTATAATATCCCCAGATAGTTGCATTCTTTGTCTTAGTGTCTACATATTTGTGAAATAGATCTCTAATCTGAGCAGATACCAGCTTATCCTTTTGCCAATGAATCTTTTTGAAACTCGAAACCTCATTCATGAAACAAAAAAAAAGACATAATAGAAAATTACTATATTTGAAAGAATTTTTCTTGTCCTTCTTGATATTCCCAAGATTCTCCATCAGCTGACTTCTCAGTAACTCACATAGGTCATAGTATGCATTTTCCTTAACCATCTAATAGGCTGCATAAATGGTTGTACCAAACATAAAGTTGTCTCAACTAGAATGATAAATCCTGTACCCAATAACCATAGATGCAAATTTTACATCAACATCAACAATGCCATCAATTTAAATTGCCCTTCAGCCATATTTAGAGCCGTTTGCATCAGTGATCATTTGCTTCTTCACCAATTTTAGAACAGGTAATCCACCGAAGGAACTCAAACTTGTAACAGGACTTATAGCCTCTTTTGTTATCTTGAAATGTATATTCAACCACATGAATTCTATATGAACTCGACTCAAGATATACTAGACCCATTGATTCTCTTCAAAGACGGGAAATTTCACAATCTGTGTGAATGACTTCTCTTCTAGGGTTTTTTATTCTAGTTTGACACAAAAGTCTTCTCCAATTGTATGACTTTTATACAAATTCAGTAGTTGAGAGCTTCCCAATTCTTCAATGTTCACATGGATATATGCCCTAATTATGCAGTGTGTAAAATTATGTGTGACATAGATGAAAATGCTCCTAATGGACCTGTCTTGAAATATTTATAGGGATGCCATCTAAATTTGGGATGAGGTTTTTCCTTGACTTCAACTACCAAAGGAGTATTCATTTTGACCAATACAAAAATTCGTAGAGTTTTTTGATAAATACCTTTTCGATGGATCAAAATTTGATTGTCGAAACACTTCCACACCTAAATTTCACCTCAATTCGCCAAGGTTCACCTTAGAGATCTCGAAACTTCTTTTCTTCAAAATGCAAAGTGAGAAATGAAGAATAGAAATGAGATTTTATCACTTACATACCTAACCATTTTTGTTGCAATAAATGATTTTACCCTAACTCATCTGGTTACCCTATTTTTATGCACTGTGAGAGATAAATTTTATGTGGACCTTAAATACCACATACCACTTTCTCCAATGAGTTTAACAACATTTGTGGAGCATCTATGAAACTCCTATACATATCCACATCTGGTGTTAATTATAAGTTAGGGGGTTAAAGGATTTTCTTGACAGCTCCCCCTAGGCCAAAGGCCTGAAACTAATTCCCAGAGGAATTACAAGAAGTAGATTATGGTGCTGGCACATTTTCTTCAACAAAAGGGCTTTTCTTTACCCATTTCTTCTACATCTGCTATCTAATCACATCTATAGTGACTTTTCCTTTTCCCTTGATATCCTTCTACATGTTTTTCCTTTGATTTACTAGACCTTTTCTGTTGCAACAAAATGTAGTAATTTGACCAAATTTGTTGCAGTTATCGCACACAACATTTCTCTGTCTAGACCAATTGTTCCACTAATTTCCTCTTGATCTACACTGGTTAGCAATATGGCCAAGTCTATTACATCTATAGCATCTTACATCTCTATGAAATTTATTCATCACATTACTGTATTCATTTGACTTATGAAAAAACTTATGACGATTAAAGCACTGACCTGAGAATGATGGACCACTTGATTTCATTCTACTTCTACATTGAGTAGCCATGTGTTGAAATTTATTGCAACTGAAACAATTTCCATTAAATCTCTGAGAATTTGGTTACCTTGCTAGATACCTTCCAGATTTGTTCATTTGATTTCCTTGCCCGAATTTTCTTTGTCCAAATTTTGAACTTTCTCCTTCCTCATATCCAAGACCTCTCTTGTCACCATTAGTCCTCCGACCTTTAATCAGTTCATCAAGCTTGTCTTAGCTAACTTTGAACTTTTCTTTATATTCATTAGCAGCAACAAGTTCATTTTTGAGATCATCCATCTGCTTTTCAAGCACGTCTTCATTGTTTTTGTATTGTACTAGTCTATTGTCTAATCAGTTGCATACTTCAGATTTTTTTTTCAGGGATTGTGCTAGGTTCTCTTCATTCTTCTTTTTTGTCTTAAACCTCTCTGGTCATTCTCATTATGATAGATTCCATCTCATGCTTTAGGACAACATTTTCTTTGGTAACACTTTCACATTCTTCTATATTTTCCTTTAGGGCTTGACTGATTTGTTCATCTTCAATGATCTTACTATCATTTTGCTTAATCTGATCATAGAGTTCCTTTCTCTCTAGACTTATTGATTGTGTCTTTCAAAGACTCAATGAATTTCTCAACATTCGTGAGGTTTGCTTGCAATTTATAAACATCATCCTTTGACTGATCAAGATCATCTAGGGCCACAAAAAGTTTTTGTTGAAGACTTCTTGAATCAATTGAAACACTTTCCAAGATCTCCCCAAGTTTTTAGACTTCTTCAGAGGAACTAGCTCTGATACCAATTGTTGGAAACAAGCTACACTGAGAGGGAGGGTGAATCAGTGTTGTGCAGAAATTAACTTTATTAACCTTTATCTTCAAAGCATTAGAAACATTCAACCATAATGCATAAGCATGAATCAAATAAACACAATACTAGAACACAAGTATTTTTACGTGGAAACCCTGCTAGGGGAAAAACCACGGGGGATGACCAATCCATAATTATGATATGACTAACTCAAATGAAAATTACAATATGGGGAATGCACTTACATTCAGGAAAAATTCCTAGACCTCATTGCTCAAAAGGGAATGCTCATTGCCTTACAAAATGTTCAGATTAAAACCATTAGAGATATTTGAACTGAAGTAGTATCGTCTATATATTCTTGATTATAGTTCCGGTTAGGCTCAATACTGAATCTTCTATCCTACAGACTGATTCTTCACTTCTTCTCTATTATGCTCACACTCACAACACAAATTATTTATGTACAAGTGAAATTGTGCCTTATTTCTCTTCTACTCTTCTCTTATTAACAATTTGCATCAACACACACTTGATGCAGTCTTCAAAATAATATGAATGAACACTTATATATATCCATGATCAAGAATTTAATCACAATAAGTCATCATCAATAGAACACAAAAATAATTACAACTATCAGCTTGAAACAAGAGTAATATGTCATGCGTATCCACAACAGTCAACCACATCTTGTCTAGGACATAAACAAAGATGCTCAAACACAAAAATACTTGAATAATTACTTCCCAAACATCTATGACATGCTATATTCATGAATTCGGCCTGCATGCACTGATAACTAGAAAATTACTCAACCGTATCTCCAAAATCACACACGGATCAATATGAGCCACCAAGAATTACTAGAAGCAGAGATCATACACCAAACAATATTCCCTAAGATGTGCCACACAATTTAATAATAAAAAATATTCATACAGATCGATGAACACTGAACTACCAGATACTTTGTTCTTCCTTGACTATCTTCAATCTGTCTACCAGTATGATCATATGATGATGAGTGTATCTGGTCATCGATTAGGGTTGCCATCAATGAAAACACCAAATGATAGTAGCAGTGTCTCTTGCTGAAATATGCTTCTATTGGAATTTCCTTCACATCAACTATCTTCTCCTCAACCATTCCTTCCTTAGTTGCAAGTTCTGACTTATCTTCAGGGATCTCCACTTTTTCAACTGATACATTTTTAGGTACCTCAACTTCCATAGGTATTTTTGTATTGTCCACTCAGGAGGAATCTGTGAATCCTTGGTTCCATCTTATTTCTCTTCTTCTTCTTCTCCTGGACCAGATGGGACATCTTCAACATGTGTTTCCTCAGTAAAAACATCAATTTTGTCATTTAAAAGTATCTTTCTCAAGATTTTCTTAGTTTCTTTTGTAACCTCTTCAATAAGACCAATAATGATCTTATTCACCCTTGTTTTTCTCTTGAATTATTTCTTGGCTTTATTCAGGAGTGCTTGCATGTCATCCATAAACATTACCAGACACAATTTTACAAGGATTATTCCTCTCATCTGCTCTTCTTCTGTTCTAGCATTGAGTCTCCTCATCTCCAAAATGTCATATAGAATTTTAGGCAAATTAGCCACTATTTCAATCAAAACTTTATTTAAAATATTCATATGTTTTATTGTTGCCTCCTTAAGAATTATTTGGTCATATTTACCAAAAGATTCATATCATTTGCAAAGTGGCTTGAAATTGCCATCTTTAACCAGATCTTTTTCAACTGCTTTCATTGACATCCCTGGTTGGTTAGTTTTTTCCTTCTTCATTACTTGGTCATCTCCACTAGAGGGCTTTCCTTTTGTTACTATTTTTTCCTTGGTGCCTTGATTCTTTATTTCTCAAACTCCTTCATCAAACTCTGTCTCTTCATCCTCAAAAACTACCACATAGACTCTTTTTCTTTTATCTTTCTTCCTTTTTCTATCCTTACTAGATGTCTTCATAGGAGTTGGCTTTGCTGCAAGAGCAGATGAGGCTGTAGAGCTCCTTTTTGACCTAGTTTTGGAAGAGGGTGCTGCCAAACTAGCTGATTGAGTTTTTGCTGCCTCCTTAGCTGCTTCTTCCCTTTTCTTTCTAGCTTCTCTTATTTTCTCAATGGGTATGCCCATACTTTCTCCAAATATTTCTCTTTTCAAGATATTTTGGTTAACACAGGTTTCCTGAGTTCATTGTGCACCTATATATTCTTTTCCACATAAATACCAAACCTCTCAGTTTTTCGTCTCAGAGGTTTTCTCAGTAAGTGTTGTGCATACATTTCCAAATTTTTCTCTTCAACTTCATAGCCCATAGGCATGATCCCAATTGTTCTGGGATCAACGGCTCCCATCATGCATTGATCAATATCTACCAAAAAGAAAATTGAATCCTTATACTTCACAATAGAAGTAGGAATTCTCTCTCATGCATGCATCATATCTTGAAAACTCTTAAAATATCCCCAAATAGCTAAATTCTTTTTCTTAGTGTCTAAAAATTTATGAAATAGATCTCTGATCTGACCAAATACTGGCTTATCCTTTTTCCAATGAATCTTTTTGAATCTTGAAACCTCATTCATGAAACAAAAAAATAGACATATTAGAAAATTACCATATTTGAAAGAATTTTTCTTGTCCTTCTTGATCTTCCCAAGATTCTCTATCAGCTGACTTCTTAGCAACTCACATAGGTCATAGGTTGAATTTTCCTTAACCATCTGATAAGCTGCATAAATGGTTGTACCAGACATAAAGTTGTTTGATTGGAATGATAAATCTTGTACCCAATAACCATAGATGCAAATTTGATATCTAAATCCACAATGTCATCAATTATAATTTCCCTTCAGTCATATTTAGAGTCGGTTGCATCAGTGACCATTTGATTCTTCACCGATTTTAGGATAGGTTATCCACCGAAGGAACTCAAACTTGTAATAGGACTTATAGCCTCTTTTGTTATCTTGAAGGGTATATTCAACCACATGAATTTTGCATGAACTCGACTCAAGATATACTGACCCATTCATTATCTTCAAAGATGCAAAATTTCATAATTTATGTGAATGTCTTCTCTTCTAGGGTTTTTATTTCAGTTTGACTTAGAATTCTTCTCCAATTGAATGATTTTTATACAAATTCAATAGCTGAGAGCTTCCCTATTCTTTAATGCTCACATGGATATATTCCCTAATGTATTCAGTGTGTAAAATTCTATGCGGCATAGACAAAAATGATCCTAACAAGTTTGTATCAAATTATTTATAGGGATGCCATTTGAATTTGGGATGAGGATTGTCCATGACTTCAACTACCAAAGGAGTATTCATTTTGAACAATACACAAATTTGTAAAGTTTTTTGATAAATACCTTTTCGACGGATCAAAATTTGATTGCCAAAACACTTCCACACCTGAATTTTGCCTCAATTCACCAAGGTTCACCTTAGAGCTCTCCAAACTTCTTATCTTTAAAATGCAAAGTGGCAAATGAAGAATAGAAATGACTTTTTATCAATTGCATACCTAACCATTTTTGTCGCAATAAATTATTTTACCCTAACTCATCCAGTTACCCTATTTCTATGCACTGTGAGAGATAAATCTTTTGTGGACCTCCAATACAGCATACCACTTTGTCAAATGAGTTTAACAACATTTGTAGAGCATCTATGCACCTCCTATACATATCCACATCCAGTTTTAATTACCGGTTAGGGGATTAAGGGATTTTCTTGATAGCTCCCCCTCGGCCTAAGGCCTGAAACCAATTCCCGAAGGAATTACCAAAAGTAGATTCTGGTGCTGGCACATTTTCTTCAACAAAAGGATTTTTCTTTTCCCATTTCTTCTGCATCTATTACCTGATCACATCTATAGTGACTTTTCCTTTTCCCTTGATATCCTTCTACATGTTTTTCCTTTGATTTACCAAATCTTTTCTGCTCCAACATAATGTAGCAATATGACCAAATTTGTTGCAGTTATAGCACAAAACATTTCTCTGTCTAGACCAATTTTTCCACTAATTTTATCTTGATTTGCATTGGTTAGCAATATAGACAAGTCTATTACATGTATAGCATCTAACATCTCTATGAAATTTGTTCATCACATTTCTGCATTCATTTGACTTATGACCAAACTTATGACAATTAAAGCACTGACCTGGGAATGATGGACCACTTGATTTCATTCTACTTCTACATTGAGTAGCCATGTGTCCAATTTTATTGCAACTAAAATAGTTTCCATTAAATATTTGAGCATTAAGTTGCCTTACCAGGTACCTTCTAGATTTTTTCATTTGATTTCCTTGCCTAAATTTTGTTTGTCCAAATTTTGAACTTTCGCCTTCCTCATATCCAAGACCTCTCTTGTCAATATCAATCCTCTGACCTTTAATCAGTTCATCAAGCTTGTCTGAGCTAACTTTGAACTTTTCTTTATATTCATTAGTAGCAACAAGTTCATTTATGAGATCATCCATCTGCTTTTCAAGCATTTTCTTCACTGTTTTTAGATTGTTCCAGTTTATTGTCCAATCAGTTGTATACTTCATATTTTTCTTTCAGGGACTGTGCTAGGTTCTCTTCATTCTTCTTTTTGTCTTCAACCTCTTTGGTCATTCTCATCATGATAGATTCTATCTCATGCTTTAGGATAGCATTGTCTCTGGTAAGTCTTTCACATTCTTTTGTCTTTTCCTTCATGGCTTGACTGAGTTGTTCATCTTCAATGCTATTACTATCATTCTACTTAATATGATCACATAGTTCCCTTCTATTCTCTCTAGACTTATTTATTGTGTCTTTCAAAGACTCAATAAATTTCTCAGCATCTGTGAAGTTTGCTTTTAATTTCTAAACTTTAGCCTTTGACTTATCAAGATCATCTAAAGCCACCAAAAGTTGTTGTTGAAGACTTCTTGAATCCATTGAAACACTTTCCAAGATATCCCCAAATTGTTAGAATTCTTCAGAGGAACTAGCAATGATAACAATTGTTCAAAACAAGCTACACTGAGAGGGGGGTGAATCAGTGTTGTGCAAAAATTAACATTATTAACCTTTATCTTTAAAGCATTAGAAACATTCAACCATAATGCATAAACATAAGCAAATAAAAACAACACCATAACACATGGATTTTTATGTGGAAACCCTACTAGGGGAAAATCCACGGGGGATGGCCAATCCACAATTATGATCTGACTATACTCAAATGAAGTTTACAATATGGGGAATGCACTTGAATTCAAGCACACTGCCTAGACCTCACTGCTCAAAAGGGAAGGCTCACTACCTTACAAAATGTTTATATTACAACCATTTGAGATATTTGAACTAAAGTAGTAGCATCTACATATGCTTGATTATAGTTCCGGTTAGGCTCAATACTAGATCTTCTGTCCTACAAACTGATTCTGCACTTCTGCTCTATTCTGTTCAAACTCACAACACAAATTATTTATGCACAAGTTAAACTATGCATTATCGCTCTTCTTCTCTTCTCTTATTCGTAATTCAAATTAACACACACCTCATGCACTCTTCAAAATGATATGAATGAAAACTTATATATATCCAAAATCAAGAATTTAATCGCAATAGGTCGACATCAATACAACACAAAAATAATTACAACTGTCATCTTGAAACATGAGTAATATGTAATTTGTATTCACAATGGTCAGCCATAGCTTGGCTAGGACCCAGAAAAAGATGCTCGAACACAAACATACTTGAATAATTACTTCCCAAACATTCGTAACATGCTATATTCACGCAGTCGGCTTCCATGCATTGATAAGAAGAAAATTACTCAATCAGATCTCTAAAATCACACATGAATCGATACGAGCCACCAAGAATTATTAGAAGTAGAGATCATACACCAAAAAATATTCCCTAAGATGTGCAACACAAATTTATAACAAAAAATATTCATATAGATCGATGAACACTGAACTACTGGATGCTCTATTCTTCCTTGCTTATCTTCAATCTGTCTGTCGGTATGATCAAATGATGATTTGCGTATCTGGTCATCAGTTAGGGTTGCCATCAATGAAAACACCAAATGATAGTAGCAGTGTCTCTTGCAAAAAATCTCCCCCTTTAGCATTGATGGCAACACTAACTGAAAAATGACTAAGTATCCGATCACTACCAAGATAAACTGCATTGCCATCCCCAAAATTCAAAAAATATAATTCTCCCCATGAGATGATTATACATTTTTCACTCTACTATTCTCCCCCTTCGATATCAATGGTAAATCAAGGGATCCGCATACCAAAAATAGATAAAACAAAACTATTATACAAAAAATGCTTCTTTAACTTACATAAACTAGAAAATATCTGCAAAATCTTTCTTTAGCTGGATCAGATTTGTGTCCCAGACTCTTTTGAGGCTCTCTAGGATTTTTATGTGACCATACATTAGGTAGGATTGTGTCTCTATAGATTCCAAGATTGTTGGATCACTAATTGTCAGAGTATCTTCACCTTCTTTTAGAGCACTTGACATTATCTCAATCTTTGGACTAATTAGGCCTCTAAGTTCACATGGTCTTGCAACAATTTTGTCATTTTCATGCTTCAAGCTTTTTATTTCATCAAACAAATATATCACTTCACCTTCTATCTTTCCAACACCACTAGTTAAAGGACCAAACACTTCAAAAATAGTGGTTAGTTGTTTTTCTTGATCCTTAACCTTTTTCTCATTAGCTTTAGTAAATTTTGGAAAAGAAAAACATGATTTGTAAATCTTTCCATCTTCAAACAGATAATTTTGTACATTCTTCACACATGTGGCTAAAAAGTTTTTATCTTTAACAATCATTTCTTTCAACCCACTAAACCTTTTGATATAATTTTTTTTTTGCACTTTAACCATAGTTGATTTCTCAAGTGACTCAAAGTGAGTACTTACAGAGTTGATAAGCTTCATTATTCATCAGAGGAGGAACCGATTAGATATTTCATGTGAGTGGGCATTATCTTTTCCAGGACTCCAGATGCAAGATTTAGAAGTTCATTGTCCTTAATATGAGACTTCAACAGTTCTTCTCTCGCTTTTTCTTGAGAAAATGAAGCTACCTTTATTTTTTGAATTGGACTTAAGGTAGATAGGTCAATAGGACCTTCAATCAATTTCGAATCAATTTCTTCTAGTTGTTCTACCAATAATTTCTTCACTACCTCTATAGTGTCTCTTGCTTGTACTATAATTGCCTTCACATCATCTATCTTCTCCTCAACCATTGCTTTCTTAGTTGTAGGTTCTAACTTATCTTCAGGGATCTCCACTTTTTCAACTGATATATTTTCAGGAATCTCAACTTCCATAGGTATTTTTGTGTTGTCCACTTCAGGAGGAATCTTTGAATCCTTAGTTCCATCTTGTTTCTCTTCTTCTTCTTCTCCCAGACCAAATGGAACATCTTCAACATGTGTTTCGTCAGTGAAAACATAAAATTCTATCATTTAATAGTATCTTTCTCAAGATTTCCTCATTTTCTTTTGTAACCTCTTCAGTCAGACCGATCATGATCTTATTCACCCTTGTTTTTCTCTTGAATTATTTCTTGGATTTATTCAGGAGTGCCTACATGTCATCCATAGACATTACCAGACACAATTCTGCAAGGATTATTTCTCTCATCTTCTCTTGTTATGTTCTAGCATTGAGTCTGGGTATGTGCAGGATCATCATGGAAAAAATAGGCCCTTAAGTGGCAATAAAATTCAGAAAATCAGCGTTAGGCAACTTGACATAAAAATTTGAATAAGTTATCTATATTATTTCAAAAATATGTAAGAATATAATCTGTAGAAAATTGAATGTAGTCTCTAAACTACTAGGTTTTTTTTTTTAAAATCTATTTGGTGAAAATTTGAAATTTCAATGTAGTAGTACTTAAATTTCAGGGAAAAAATAAAAAGTAGGTGTCTATCTGACCACCCTAACCACAATGAAATGATAATATTTTTTTATAATATTTTATATATAAGTAGGGGACTCATGTCCTGATGTGATGCATTTAAAAAAAAAAAAAATTCCAAGTAAATAATTAATTATGATTTTTTTATTGCAAATTTTAAAAAATATAAAAACTCGTATGTCTAACCACCTTAACTTGGTAAAAAATTCATGAAATTCATTTTTTTTTTTACATCCTATAGTATGTGAAGCATAGAATGTGACGCATGTTTCAGACTAAAAAAATGTGATATCGTTTGAAAGCTATAGAGGGTTTTCAATCAACCTATCAATCAGGACTCTAGTCATAATTCAAATAGAAAATGAATAATAATTATTTATTAAATTCAAAGTAAAGCATAATTTATATTGGTGAAAATTTGAGAATCTCCTTTAAAAACCCTTTTCATTTCATCAATTTTGGGTTTAAAAAAATTCATCAGCCACATGGGCCATCATATCACTTAGATATCGCCACTTTTTGGCACATCATGATCTTTCACATACCCATCTCGTCATCTCCAAAATTTCATATAGACTTTTAGGAAAATTAGGCATTATTTCAATCAAAAATTTATTGAAAATATTCATATGTTTTATTCTTGCCTCCTCAAAAATTCTCTGATCAGATTTAGCAAAATATTCATACCATTTGCAAAGTGGCTTGAGATTCCCATCTTTAACCAAAGCTTTTTCAATTGCTTCCACTGACATACCTGGTTGGTAAGTTTTTTCCTTCTTCTTTGCTTGGTCATCTCCACTGGAGAGCTTGCCTTTTGTAACTATTGCTGCCTTGGTGCCTTAATGCTTGATTTCTTTGACTCTTTCATTAGACTTTGTCTCTTCATCCTCAAAAACACCCACATAGACACTTTTTCTTTTATCTTTCTTCCTTTTTCTATCCTTACTAGATGTCTTCACAAGAGTTGGCTTTTCTGCAAGCGCAGATGGGGGTGCAGAGCTCCTTGTTGACCTAGTTTTGGTAGAGGGTGTTTCCGAACTAGCTAATTGAGTTTTGTTGCCTCCTTAGCTGCTTATTTTGCTTCTTTAGCTTCTTCCCTTTTCTTTATGGCTTCTCTTATTTTCTCAATGGGTATGCCCATACTTCCTCGAAATATTTCTATCTCTTTTCTAGCTCTTTTGGTGAACACAAGTTTCCTAAGTTTGTTGTGCACCTGTATATTCTTTTCTGCATAAGTACCGAACCTCTCTTTTGTCAGATCTAGAGGTTTTCTCAGTAAGTGTTGTGCATACATTTCCAAATTTTCCTCTTCAATTTCATAGCCCATAGGCATGATCCAGATTGTTTTAGGATCAATGGCTTCCATCATGCATTGATCAATATCTACCATAAAGAAAATTGTATCATTATACTTCACAATAGAAGTAGGAATTCTCTCTCTTGCATGCATCATATCTTGAAAACTCTTAAAATATCCCTAGATAGCTGCATTCTTTGTCTTAGTGTCTAAAAATTTGTGAAATAGATCTTTGATCTAAGTAGTTACTAGCTTATCCTTTTTCCAATGAATCTTTTTGAATCTCGAAACCTCATTCATCAAACAAAAAAATAGAAATAATAGAAAATTATCATATTTGAAAGAATTTTTCTTGTCCTTCTTAATCTTCCCAAGATTCTCCATTAGCTAACTTCTCAACAACTCACATAGGTCATAGTTTGCATTTTCCTTAACCATTTGATAGGATGGGTAAATGGTTGTACCAAACACAAATTTGTCTCAATTGAAATGATAAATCTTGTACCCAAATACCGTAGATGCAAATTTGACATCTACATCAACAATGCCATCAATTTTCATTTCCCTTTAGTCATATTTAGGGCTGGTTGCATCAGTGACCATTTCATTCTTCACTGATTTTAGAACAGGTAATCTACCGAAGGAACTCAAACCTGTAATAGGACTTATAGCCTCTTTTGTTATCTTGAAGGGTATATTCAACCACATGAATTTTGCATGAACTCGACTCAAGATATACTAGACCCATTCATTCTCTTCAAAGATGGGAAATTTCACAATCTATGTGAATGTCTTCTCTTCTAGGGTTTTTTATTCTGGTTTGACACATAAGTCTTCTCCAATTTAATGATTTTTATACAAATTCAGTAGTTGAGAGCTTCCCAATTCTTCAATGTTTGCATGGATATATGCCCTAATGTCTTGAGTGTGTAAAATTTTGTGCGACACAGACGAAAATGCTCCTAATGGTTATGTCTTTAAATATTTATAGGGATGCCATTTGAATTTGGGATGAGGTTTGTCCTTGATGTCAACTACCAATTTAGGAGCATTCATTTGACCAATTGACAAATTCGTAGAGTTTTCTAATAAATACCTTTTCGATGGATCAAAATTGGATTGTTGAAACACTTCCACACCTAGATTTTTCCTCAATTCACTAAGGTTCGCCTTATAGATCTCCAAACTTATTTTCTTCAAAATGAAAAGTTACAAATTAAGAATAGAAATGAGTTTGTATCACTTGCATACCTAACCATTTTTTTCGCAATAAATTATTTTACCCTAACTCATCTGGTTACCATGTTTCTATGCACTGTGAGAGATAAATCTTTTGTGGAACTTGAATACTACATACCACTTTCTCCAATGAGTTTAACAACATTTGTAGAGCATCTATGCACCTCCTATACATATCCATATCTAGTGTTAATTACCAATTAGGGAGTTAAAGGATTTTATTGACAGCTCCCCCTAGGCCAAAGGCCTACAACTAATTCTTGGAGGAATTACCATAAGAAGATTCTGGTGTTGGCACATTTTATTCAATCAAAGGATTTTTCTTTACCCATTTCTTCTGCATCTGTTGCTTGACCACATCTATAGTGACTTCGCCTTTTCCCTCCATATCCTTTTGCATATTTTTACTTTGATATACCAAACCTTTTCTGTTCCAACAAAATGTAGCAATATGACAAAATTTGTTGCAATTATAACACACAATATTTCTCTATCCACACCAATTTTTCCACTAATTTCATCTTGATCTGCACTGGTTAGCAATATGGCCAAGTCTATTACATGTATAGCATCTGACATCTCTATAAAAAATTTTCATCACATTTTTGCATTCATTTGGCTTATGACCAAACTTATGAAAATTAAAGTACTGACTTGAGAATGATGGACCACTTGATTTCATTCTACTTCTAAATTGAGTAGCCATGTGTCCAAATTTATTGCAACTGAAATAGTTTCTATTAAACCTCTACGCATTAGGTTTCCTTACCAGATACCTTAAAGATTTGTTCATTTGATTTCCTTGCCTAAATTTCCTTTGTCAATATTTTGAATTTTCTCGTTGCTCATATCCAAGATCTCTCTTGTCACCATAACTCCTGTGACCTTTAATCAGTTCATCAAGCTTGGTTGAGCTAACTTTGAAATTTTATTTGTATTTATTAGTAGCAACAAGTCCATTTATGAGATCATCCATCTTCTTTTCAAGAACTTCTTCATTGTTTTTAGATTGTTCTAGTATATTGTCCAATCGGTTGCATACTTCAGATTTTTCTTTCAGGGATTGTGTTAGGTTCTCTTCATTCTTCTTTTTGTCTTCAACCTCTTTGGTCATTCTCATCATGATAGATTCCATCTCATGCTGTAGGACAACATTTTCTTTGGTTATTCTTTCACATTCTTCTGTCTTTTCCTTGAGGGCTTGACTGAATTGTTCATCTTCAATGCCCTTACTATCATTCTACTTAATTTGATCACAGATTTCCTTTCTCTTCTCTCTAGATTTATTGATTGTTTCTTTCAAAGACTCAATGAATTTCTCAGCATCCGTGAGGTTTGCTTGAAATTTCTAAACTTCAACCTTTGATTGATCAAGATCATCTAGGGCCACCAAAAGTTGTTGTTGAAGACTTCTTGAATCCATTGAAACACTTTTCAAGATCTCCCCAAGTTGTTAGACTTCTTCAAAGGAGCTAGATCTAATACCAATATTTGGAAACAAGCTACACTGAGAGGGGGGGTTAATTAGTGTTGTGCAAAAATTAATTTTATTAACCTTTATCTTCAAAGCATTAGAAACATTCAACCATAATGCATAAACATGAAGCAAATAAACACAACACCATAACACAAGGATTTTTACGTCAAAACCCCATTTGGGGAAAAACCATGGGGGATGGCCAATCCACAATTATGATCTGACTATACTCAGATGAAGTTTACAATATGGGGAATTCACTTGCATTCAGGCACATTGCCTAGACCTCACTACTTAAAAGGGAAGGCTCACTATCTTACAAAATATTCAGATTAAAACCATCTAAGATATTTGAACTGAAGTAGTAGCATCTACATATGCTTTATTATAGTTTCGGTTAGGCTCAATATTGGATCTTTTGTCCTATAGACTAATTATGCACTTCTACTCTATTATGCTCACACTCGCAACACAAATTATTTATGCACAAGTGAAACTATGCATTATAACTCTTCTTCTCTTCTCTTATTCACAATTCACATCGGCACACACTTCATACACTCTTCAAAATTATATGAATGAACAGTTATATATATCCATGATCAAGAATCTAATCACAACAGGTTGAAATCAATAGAACAAAAAAATAATTACAACTGTTAGCTCAAAACATGAGTAATATGTAATACGTATCCACAACAGTCAGCCACAGCTTGGCTAGGACCCAAACAAAGATGCTCGAACACAAACATACTTGAATAATTACTTCCCAAACATCTGTGATATGCTATATTCATGAAGTTGGCTTCCATTCACTGATAAGCAGAAAATTACTCAATTGAATGTCCAAACTCACATGTAGATCGATACAAGCCACCAAGAATTACTAGAAGCAGATATCATACACCAAACAAAATTCCTTGAGATGCACAACACAAAGTAATAACATAAAATCTTCATATAGATCGATGAACACTGAACTATCAGATGCTCTGTTCTTTCTTGACTATCTTCAGTCTATCTGTCGATATGATCAAATGATGATGTGTGTATCTAATCATCGATTAGAGTTTCCATAAATGAAAACACCAAATGATAGTAGAAATGTCTCTTTCCAACACAAAGTTCTCTATGGATCACTACCATGAAGCCACTCGCATCCTAACTTGAAGGATAGATGCAAATGGAGGATTATCACATCAGGGCAGTGGGTTTGGATTTAAATTAAATTTTCCTCTATGACAAGGTAGATCTAGCTAAGACAACTCAAAAGGTAGTATATACAGATTATGAGAGGCTAGATTAGAATTTGAGAAACTGTGAAGTTGAGCTGGCAAATGTACAAGAAATGGTGAATCAAATGTAGTCAGAACTCAGGGCCCAAAATGATGAAATTACTTGCATAATGTAGGTACAAGATCAATAGGAGGAAGCAACAAGATCTCTTGCAGCACTTCAGGATGAGCGGATCTAGTTGTATGCTAAAATAGACAGATTGAAAGGTGAACTTGTAGTTGAGCGCAAATCTAGTGCAGAGCACCAGTGTGTTCAAGAGAGTATAAAGGTGTTCGATGGTGTCTGATCTTGAGCCTCTAACAATTTGCAAAAATCTTGAGAGGAAGCCAAAAAGCTAAGAAGTGACAAACAAGAAGCCGAGTCTGCTCTGCATGCTCGTAATCAAGAGGTTGGGAACTTAGTTTCTAAATTGGCAAATGCTCTCAATAAAAGGGATCAAATGGAATAGAGAGTGAAAGAAAAAGAGGCTCAGCTACATGAAGAGCTAACGATTGCATAAAGGTCTACGACCCTTCCTATAAAGAGGAGGTTGGTATACGCCTATTGGGAGTGAATCATTATTGTGCTCACCATTCTAAAGTTGGCCCTACAATTTTTGAGGGATGCTTGAGAGATAAATGAAAGGGATGGCTTGTTGGCTGACCAAATTCTCTAGGAGTATGCTCCCTGAGTGGCCGAGTCTCATAACTTGATTTCTAAGCTATGTACAGTGACAAATGAGGCTCTGAGAAGTGCAAGAATTACAAATCAAAGGTTTCCCTCTAGCAAAGCAAGTGAATTTTCCCATTGTCATAAGGTAGCAGCGAAAACTAAGAATAGCTAGGTGGTACTAAATAAAAAGGGTCAACGAAATCAAGAAGGATTTTGGTGTTCTATATAGCTTTGGGTTACCTCCATTCCTTTCGAAAAATGGGGATGTGTTATCAGTTGAGTAGATTACAGAGGTCAGGAATAAGGTTCAAATTTTTGTAGATCTTCCAAAGTCGAGCATGACACCAACTATGGAGGACATTGAGAGTGAATTTCTTTAGCTTTCTCGTATGTATTATCATCTGGGAGTTGTTTCAGCAAGGTGGGGATTTGTTTCTTTCAAAGAAGACTTCAAGTTGGATCAAGCATATAAGGCTTTTTGTAGTCTTGCTCAACCAAATTATGCAGATTGGGAAATGTTGCACTCTACTTTCCTCAAACTCCAAGAATAACCAGAGGTCTAGGTCCATGCCTTCATAAGCGAAGCCCCCCTATGAGTCACCAAAAGTATGGAGAATTTTTTTCCTTAGTCTATTTTTTGATTTTTTGATTTATTTTTGGCTTTGGGAAGATCCTGCGCTAAGAAGTTGTGTTTCTGATGGGTGTGCAATTCACCACATGGTGGATGCACGCATTATGTTGATCATTTTCCTTTCAACTAGGATTCAGACCACATGTTGGCTTGGTGGATGATTTCTTAAAATCACTTTTTGCAAATCTGAGACTATCTGCATGCTCGACACATTATCTCTTTGCTGCTAAGAAGTTGTACCTTGGGAGCCTTCATTGGGAGTTTGTTGGAATGTGTCTTGCCTTTTTCTAGAGAAATGAAGTGTGTCAGTGCTGCCAAAGCCACTTGATCGGTTTACAAGACCTTTGCCAGACTACTTTTCTAGGATTTAAGCATTTACGAGGGGAAACCTGTTAAAATATCTAAAGGATATTAATGTGGTAATTTAAATTTGATAAGTAAGATTGCAGTGACCTAACCAAAAGATCTAGGATCAAATTCTAAGCTATCAAGTGCAAAATTCTGGCAGTCATTACTTCTAAATGAAGTCGGTGTTTCTCTCTCCTTAGTGGCTATAAATTGGAAGCCACAACATGTAGAAAGGGTTGAAGTTTTCCTTTTGGAAAAAAGTTTCTTTAGCTTTCATAATTATAGGAGTATTTTCTTTTAAAGTTTACAAAACACTACTTCACTTTGGTATGTTATATCTTTTATTTAATCAAACTATAATCGGATTGGAATCCGACCTCTATTTTAAAGTTCATTTGATATTTGAAGTACGAGTTATTTGAGAGAATACTGGAAACTATGCATGATATGGCCTCTGTCAATATTTTCTTCTTTATATCTTTGTCCAAAATAGAACACTATGTCTTGCTTAATCTGAATAGTTTGATTATTCGATTTTCATGTTGTATGTATGCATGATAAATTTATAATCACTAGAAACTAGATTATGTCATTGGCCTTCTCCGTTTTATTTGTAGGTTATCATTTCTTCATGTTTTGCTATATTGAGAGGGAGAGTTTATGTAGCTTTTGGATGTTTTTCTCATGATTCTTGAAGCTTCTATGTTCAAATGATCAGATCTTAATGCTCACTTCTTGCAGGTGGATTGAATGACTACACTATGCTTATATCTAGCCTATGTTTCCCATTCTCTTCCCAACAATGAAGGGATGTGGTGTTTTGTGTCTATCATGTCACTCATAGAAAGGAACTTGTGGTTTTGAAATGTTGTAAAAGCATTGGCACATTACCATTTTTTATGTTTTTCTATTTACATTTATTTCTACTCTTTTCCCAAACTTAGAAAAGAGTCATGTTTCTATAAAAATCTCAGAGGTATTCAGTGAGGTGCATATTGTTCCCCCACTCGCTAAATTTCCCATAAGACTGTCGAAGAGGTGCAAGCTTTGATGATCAACACATATCATTACAAAGATAACACATTATGTTAAAAAAAACATATGAATTATAAGCACGGTGAAGGAAAATGAGATATTATAAGTATGGTGAATTTTAACATATTTTCTAAAGCCTTTTTCAAAAAACCCCTTTTGTGTATATCCTACAATCATGGCATTCCATGAGACAACATTTCTTTGATGTATTTCGTCAAACAGCTCATGTGCCTTATCTATGCTTCCACATTTTGGATGCATGTCTACCACGGAAGTTGCAGATACAACATCTGACAGAACTCGATTCCTTTATCCTGTGGTTGATGTCTAAACCCCATTCCAAAACTCCCATTTGGGCATAGGCAAGGAGGATGATGGAAAAGATTGTGAAGTCTGGATTTAAACCTATCGAATGCACATTCAATTGAAAGTTTCTAAATCCTTTTCAACAACTACATTTTGGACATATCTTGCAATCTAGCATTCAATGAGACAATGTTTCTTTGAGGTATCGTAGAAAACAGTTCACGTCCCTTGTCTATGCTTCCACATTTTCCTTACATGTCTACAAGAGAATTTACAATAGTAATGATGGAGGCCCATACCCTATTCCAAAGCTCTCATTTTGGCACAAGCTTCAAGTATGCATGCAAATGAATCTATTGAGGTCATAAACCTATTTGTTGCTAACATGGATAATACAGGCAGGAGAAAATGGTTTTAAAAAATTAAAATTTGGGAAGAATTAATAAGAATGAGAATGACGAACTAGATGGATTAAAGGGGCCCACACTAGCCACCTAAGTGTTGAGTGTGCTGGTTAATCCTAGCCAATTGTGAGTAGCCTAGACTTTCCATGGTGATTCCTGAGATGATAGAGGTAACATTCAAGGGTCTCCTCATCTCTCAAAAACTTGTTGTTGAGAATTATTTCAGTAGGTGTGGTGCTCACTATCATTAGGCTGGTTCTAATTGGAGTATCCAACTTTGATCCTATGAAAGGAACTTGGTGCAATATGGTTTCTTTTGATTTTCTATTTTCATGCAAGTGTATTGACTTTGCAAGCCTTGCTAGTGCTAGCCTATCTCTATTTTTGTATGTCTAGAAGAGTAAGTGAGAATAATATTGGTGCAAGAAAGTAGTAGGTGTTAGTTATATTCATTGTTAGTCTTCGAGTTTTTTGTCACCCTCCTTGGTGGATTGTGAGGCTACTTTTGTTGCATGCATTGTTCAAACCATGATTGTAAAGACTTTAAAAAAAATTATTTTGTTCATATCATGTAATCATTGCATTCCATCAGAACACATTTTTGCCTTAGACTTTGCTAGTCGTTGGCTACTTCTGAAAATTACCCTTTTGCTATTTGCAATCTTGTGAAAGAATGCATGGCTTCTTTATATTTTTGAGGTGAAAAGAAGAAATATCTATATAAAATTTAGATTTATTCATAACAAAGATTCCAGATCAATTCAAATTGACGTTTTTCTCTTTTCTAAATGTTTTATATTTATATTATTGTTATTAGTATAGATTTTCCCTCTTTGCTTGTCCTACATTTTTCCTCATGAAATTCTACTTACTGGGCCTCATATAACCCTGTTAGATAATAAACCCATAAAACAATATTTCATAGTTTCAGATTGATTTTGATTAAGTTAAAGAAGAAATAAGGCCAAAATCACAATTATATTATATCACCTTACATAGCGCATCGATTTTTTCATGGGGGGTTCTAGTTGCTACATTTATTGTACTTGAAGTCCAATTAATGTTCATGACTAGGATTTCTACTTTCAGCTTTATATGAAATGGCTCACTATGCAATGATATTGAATAGACTAGAAATATGGTACACAATAGGGCTAGTGTTGATTACAGAATTTTTGCCAAATCTAGAAATTGCTTTGCATTTTATATCTATCTAGTATACCACTAGGGCCTTATTTCATTGTTTATCAATTATGCTGCAAGATTAAGATTTGTGAATATATATATGGATGGTTTTTGATGTTGATTCACCTAGTGCCCATGGATTTGTTTCCATTTATTATACTTCTCCACCAGATTTTCCTCTCATGTCTGGTATTTTCTTCTTGCGTTTACCAAGCTTTGTGGCATATGCATGAGATATAAAAATAGTGGAATTACAAAGTATATCATGTTTGACATACAATTTATATTATACTGAAGTCCCTATACAGTACAAGAAGGTTTAGTTGCTTTGTTAGTCATTAAACGTCTAGTTTCTTTCACAGTTTGTTTTGTCTCTGTTTGAAAGTTTCCAAAGTCTTTTTAAGAGATCTAATTTGTACATATCCTACAACAATTACAATCCATAAAACCATGTTTCTTTGAAGTGTTTTGCTAAATAGTTCAGATGTCTTTTCTATGCCTCCACATTTTTTATACATGTCTATGAAGACAATTGCAACTACAACATTTGATGAAATTCCTCTATTCTTTATGCTTTGATGGATGCCCATGCCTTGTTCAAAAGCTTCTCTGTCCATATTATGTATTGTAAATTATTCTTACAGTTTATTGCAAACTTTTCTAATGGTCTTAGGCAGGGACTGCAGCTGCATCGCATCCCTTGTTCTTATTTGTGGCTATGGCAATTTGAAGAAGAGAATGTTCCTTCTGTTGCTATAATTAGCAATTTTTTGATCAGGGTTCGACAATGTTAAAGTCCATGGGATTCATGGGTACCTTCTCGACCAGCTCATGAAAGACAGTATGAACGATCGAACCGATCATTATGGAAGAACATTGAATAATCGTTGCAAATTTGCACTTGAAGTTGTGGAAACATTTGTGGATAAAATTGGAGCAGAGCATGTGGGAATTCGGCTTTCTCCATTTTTAGGTCATTCGGAAGTGTATGACTCAAATCCAGAGGCCCTGGGACTTTACATAGCCGAGGCTCTAAATATATATAAAATTTTATATATACATTTAGTTGAGCGAAGGATTCTTAATTCGTAGACAATGATAGCGAGTGAAAAGAGCCTTATTCCAATCCGAAAAGCATTCAAGAGGACCTTTTTAGCTGCGGGGGTTATGATCAGGATGATAAGAACGAAGCTATATCCAGTGGCTAAGCAGATTTAGTGATATATGCGTGACTGATTTTTTTTAAATTTCTGATTTAGTTGTTTGAAGATTTACTCTTTTTTAAAGCCAATACTTATCTTTCAAACATGTTTAAGACAAAGTCCATTAGTCTCATAATCAAAAGCAATACTTGAATAGGTTGGTATAGTTTTTAAAAAGATAAAAAATGTTTAAGACAAAGTATATTAGTCTCATAGTTAAAAGCAATAGTTGAATTGGTTGGTATAGTTATTAAGCGGGAATTAAGAGGCTAGATGATAAAGTATTATACCTTATTTTTATGAAATACACTTTTATTTTAAGGTTAATAAGGGTGGGTGAAATTTCAATATTTTAAGGTTAAATAATGAAGATTTTGTATTCTTCCTCATCTTGTTATTTTAATATTTTTCTTAAAATTATTAGTTTTAAATCATTTTTAATTTCATATGCACTTTTGGTATATTTAGCATTTTCTTACTATTCTTTATTACTATATGTAGATTTCTATATATTTTCACTTTGAACGGACTACACATGATAACATACAGGTTGAACAATAGTCTGCATACTAGATGATAGCATGTCACACTAGTGTCTTGGCTAGGGTTCTTCATTATCCAATCTTTGTATTTCTACTATTTATTTTTCATTTCTATATTTCTACAGTTAAATATTTATAGTTTATTTTTCAATTCTCTCCTTGTTTAAATTGTGTTAGAATAATAATCTCTATAATTAGAAAATATGGGCATATCTAGCATATTGAAAAGAAAATAGTTACTAAATATTTCTTTCAATTTATAATTTTTTATCTCCTAAATGTTTAACTTGATTGCTCCATAGAAATGAATTATTTTGATTGCGAGAGCTTAGTGTGATTTGAGAGGGAGTACATTTTGAAATTTAGGTGATAATATATAATTTTTATATTTAAAATATGTATTAAATATGGTTTGTGCATCGTTTGGGCAGCTTTACATCTTTTTTTTGTCTTAGAAATACTTTTGAGATTTTAAAAATGTATAAATTGTATTTATCTTGGAAAAGAAAATAATATGAAAAGTTAAAAACATATATTATTAATTAAAACACTAATCTGAATTTGATTTAAGATAAAAGTTGTGCTGTAATATATTTTTAAATTATCAAATGTTTATATAATTTGAAATATTTAATATGAATTATGATATTGATTGCCATGTTTTGTGTCATAAAAGATACAAACTCATACTAACTAGCACTTGTACCTAAAGAAGGTTTAAGGATTACGTAGATAGAAAATTATATGTATGCTAATATGTTCGAAATTACAGAGATTAAACAATTAATAATCAGTGTTAAATAATGGAATGAAATAAACTTAGATAGATCTATATTTTTTCCTTATAGAAATTAGGTATTATCTGATTTTGAAATATTTGTATGCAAATTTTAAACATATTAGCAATGCAAATGAAAAAAAAATTGTCATCAAACTGGAAAAATATATGTAAATAGAAATAGAATGTTCCCATCCAATTGGCAAATCAATATTTATCTAGCTTTTACATAATAAGTGATATTTTGGAGGCTTTTACATGATATTTTGGAGGCTTTTACCATTAAACGAAGTTGATTTACTATTAAATGGCAATTGAAACTTGTTTTAGGATGACTCAACAATTGTTTGCAGTCGTGAGACTTGTTTCGAGCTCAAATATCACACTATATTTAGCCTATCGGCTAATAAATGTGAATTATAATTTTGTATATATTAATAACATATATTTTATTAAATCAAAATAACTAATTAAATAATAAATAATACATTATCATTAACAATATTTACATCAAAGGCATTCCCTATATGAAATGGATGACCTACTTTTTGAAATCAATGGTTGACAATTGAGGAGAAGGATGCAAGACCATGGAATTAATCTCAACTATCATTTTGTATTTTTTATTTTTAAAATCATTTAACAATTTAAAAGTGTAATTTTTATTAAAAAAAAAAAGAAAAAAAGAAGTTGATAAGATTGAAATGAAAAATAGAATTATATTTTATTTATATTTTAATTCTAATAACTTTTAAAAAGAAAATGATTTAACAATTTAAAAGTTAGTTTTTGTTTAAAAATAGAACTATATTTTATTAATATTTCAATTCTAGTAAATTTAAAATTAGTTTTACTTTTTTATTTAATTATTTATTAACTTAATAAGTTTATAATTTATTATTAATATTTTAAAATTATTATTTTTATTAATATTTGCATTTTGATATATTTTGATTTTGCATTTAGTTTTTTTTATTTTAATTTTTTATTTAGACTTAAGTTTAAAATTTATTTTAATTATTTATGTCTTCTTATGTAATTACAAAAAAAAAAAATCTTAGAATTAATTGTCTTACTAAAATTTTAATTATTGTAGAATAATTATATTTTGAATTTTTATTTCAATTTATATAATAAGATAAATTTAAAACTTAAAATCTAAATTAAAAGTGAGAGAGAAAGAGAAAAACTAACTTTTGATCAGTCATTTTGTGCCAACAGTCCAAAGATAATATGTGTCCCTAGGGAGTTATTCTTAGGTTATCATGTCATTTGATTAAGGATATGATAATTCACCTGTAAGATAGGTCTTCAATGTACTCATTGCACTCTTAAGGAGGAAAATAGATAAAGAGAAAACAAACAAAGAGAGAAGGGAGATGGAGATAAAGATAAGATATAGAGAGGCAAAGGGGGAAAAGAGAGAGAAAGGAAGATATATATAAAGAGAGATGTAGAGATAGGGAGATATATATATAGAGAGAGAGAGCTCTTTATATCTTTGTCTCTCTCTCTATCTCTATGTTTCCCATTATCTCTCAATCTCTCTCTCCCCTATTTCTCTTTATATTTGCCTTCTCTTCTATATTTATTTCTTTTCCCCTCTATTTTTTTCCCTCTCCTTCTCTCTCCCTTACTCTCTTTTTCTATACCTATTCCCCCGTCTCCCTTTGTCCCTCTTTATCTCTCTCTACTTCTCTCTCGATATGACTTCATATCTATACCTTTATATCCCTTTAAATATACCCCTCTCTCATTCTCTCTCTTTGTATCTCCCTCTTTCTATCTCTATTTATTTCTCTCCCTCTTCTTTTCTCCTTCCATCCCCCCTCTCTCTCCCTCTCTATATAGTAATCCTTGTTTCCATCTCCATATATCTCTATCTTTTTCTCTATCTCTCGTCCCTTTCTCTATCTCCTTACCTCTTCCCATATCTTTCTCAATATATGTACATCTCTATCTATCCCTCTTTTTATCTCTATATTTCCCTATCTCTCCATCTCTCGCTATCACTCCCTCTTTCTATATCTCTCTACTTCTCTATCCTCTCTCTATTTCTCTCCCTCTCTCTCCCTTCCTCCCTATCTATTTATATATATCTCTTTCCCTCTCTATCTCTATCTCCATATCTCTCTCACTCACATGCACTCCCTAATTCCCCCTCCCTATCTTTATCTTTATATCTATCTCTCATTCACACACATACACTCCCTATTTCTCCCTCCCTATATCTATCTCTATCTCTCCCCCTCTCTATCTCTCTCCCTCTTTCTATTACTTGTCTCTATCATCTCCTTTATCTCTTACTCTTTCCCCATTTATCTCTATGTTCCCATCTCTCCATCTTTCTATCCTTGTCTCTTCCTCTCTCTGCCTCTCTCCATATCTCTCCTTCTTTCTATATCTCTCTACTTCTCTCTCCTCTCTCTATTTCTCTCCCCATCTCTCTCTCTCTCACTCCCTCCCTATCCCCCTATATATCTCTTTATACCTACCTCTCTCCCATTTCTCTTCACATATATCTCTATCTTTATTTCTCTTCCCATATATCTTTCTCTCCCTCTCTCTATCTCCCCTACTTCTCTTTGCCTCTGTCTGTCACTACTATTCTACCTCTACTTCTCTCTATTTTCTAATCTCTCTATCTCTCTCCCACTCCCCCTCTCTCTATATCTCCTTATATCTCTCTATTGCACAATCTCACCATCTATATGTCTCTATATCTCTCTCTCCCTCTTGCTCTCCCTCTATATCTATCTATATCTTCCTCTCTATCTCTCTCTTTATCTCCATCTCTCTACCTCTCCCTATCTTGTTTATTTGTCTCCTTTCTCTCTTTCCCTCTCTATCTATCCATCTCTCTCCCAATCTCCCCCCCTTTCCCTCATCTTAGACCTCTATAGCTATATCTCTTTGCCTCTCTATCTCTATCTCTCCCTCTATACCTATCTTGTTATATCTCCATCTCTCCCTACCCATATACCTCTCCTCTCTCTACTTCTCTCTATGTATCACTTGTTTTTTCTATTTTTATCTTTCTATCTCTCCCTCTCTCTCCATCTCTATCTATTCTTCTATCCTCTCTCTCTTTATCTCTTCCTCTCCTTCTCCCCATACCCCTCTCCTTCTCCATATCCATATGCATCTCCATCTCTATCTCTATATTCCTCTCTATCTCTATCTCCTTACCCCCTCTCTCTTGCACATTCTTCCCATCTTTATCTCTCCATGTTTTATCCCTATATCTCCCTCTCTCCCTATTGCAAACATAGCATGACTCTCTTGGTAATGAAGCCTTTTTATCTTCCCGATTCAAAGATTTTGTTTCAATCGTGTCTAGATCCGTATAAGTGGATGCATACTTGATTTGAAGCTATCACTTCTTCATTAAAACCTTTGTTGCACAAACATCATTTGCTAAATGACCTACCAAATGACCTCACAATCTATGCAAATGAATGAAAAAAAAATAGATATTATTTTTTTAATTGACCTTCCACACTTCCGACGTACCCATTGCACACAAAGGTGCGATTGCTAGTTTATTAATAAATCATAACATAACAAATACACTCAACTTCTAGAATAGCTTCCGTCATGGTTGCGTAACACATTTTCCACTTTTAACTTTAAATGTGCACCAATCAGTTCACGTGTGCATAAATGTGGACGGTTGATAATCTGTGACGCATAGGTATATGGCACTGCTTTCCTTCATGGCTGTGCATGGATCTTTTGAAGTTGTGGGACTCCACAATTTTTGAAACTTGGATAAAATTTTGGAGTGAACTCAAATCGAACTCAAACTTTCCGATCATGAAAAGTACGTGAAATGACTATATACAATGTCTTGGATTCACAGAAAAACGACGGTTAACGCTTCACCTGTATGCAAACGTAGGGACAGACGTTTGCATCCTTCGACCTCACGGCATTGCTTTTGTTTACACCATTGTCTTCTTCATAATTTGGGGCGCATTTTCCCCGGTGGACTCCACAATTTCACTTTTGTGCAAACGTAGGGACTGACCTTTGCATGCGTTTGACGTCCTTGCTTGACTTGAGACACCACTACGGCTGGGCCCTATAAATATTAAATAATTTCAATGCCTTCTCACCCAATTTGAGATCCTTTTCGTTTCCGACATTTTAGCCTAGACTTCTACAGGCGCAGCATGTCTGAAACGCTTAACCAAGTCCAATGGACACGAGAAACTAAGCAGAGCCCAGCTCCGCTTTTAACGCCCTACCAAATGGGCTCTTTCAATTTGGCTCACAGGTATCTCTCAACACGCAATTTTATTTTGGAAGCACCAACAAGATTGGTTCTTTTTCCCTAATATTTTCTTTTTTTGTGGCAGAGTGGTTTTGGCTCCTCTAACCAGGCAAAGATCCTACAACAACATTCCTCAACCCCATGCAATTTTGTACTACTCTCAGAGAACAACCCGCGGGGGCTTGTTGATCGCAGAAGCAACCGGGGTTTCTGATACTGCTCAAGGGTGGGTCATGAGGACCCGACATACCTTCATTTGAATTTCTCCTTATTCTACATTTTTAAACGTTTACTGATATGGAATTCTCTTTGAATTGCAGGTATGCAGATACGCCTGGAATATGGACTCAGGAGCAGGTTAAAGCCTGGAAGCCCATTGTCAAGGCTGTACACGACAAGGGGGGCATTTTCTTTTGTCAAATCTGGCATTGTGGAAGATTTTCTCATGTCGGTCAGTATTTCCATGCTTTCCCCTGTTTTTTTCAATTTGTTTGGTTGTCGTACAAAACACATAGTATATGTATATTTATTGGGTTCATTGCAATGCAGATTATCAGCCTAATCGCCAATCTCCAGTTTCGTCTACAAGCGAACCACTGTCTGGAAAGATCGGTTTACCCAATCAAAAGGATGTGGCAGACTTCTCTCCTCCTCGGCCTCTGAAAACAGAGGAAATTCCCAATATTGTATCAGATTTTCGAAAAGCTGCCAGAAATGCTATAGATGCAGGTATGTTTTTGTTCGTATTTGTGGCTGTTGTGTGATTTGATGAAGAGAATGTTCCTTCTGTTCCTATAATTAGTAGGGTTTTGAACAGGGTTCGACGGGGTTGAAATCCATGGGGCTCATGGGTATCTTCTCGACCAGTTCATGAAAGACAGCGTAAACGATCGAGCCGATCGTTATGGCGGAACAGTGGAGAATCGTTGCAGATTTGCTCTTGAAGTTGTGGAAGCAGTGGTGGATGAAATTGGAGCAGAGCATGTGGGAATTCGGCTTTCTCCCTTTTCAGCACATTCAGAAGCGTATGACTCAAACCCAGAGGCGCTGGGGCTGTACATGGCGGAGGCTCTGAATAAATACAACATTCTATATGCACATGTAGTTGAGCCCAGGGTTGCTGATGCGCAGACGACGATAGCGAGTGAAAAGAGCCTTATTCCCATCAGGAAAGCATTCAAGAGGACCTTTTTGGCTGCAGGGGGGTATGATCGGGATGATGGGAACGAAGCTATTTCCAGTGGCAAGGCAGATTTAGTGGTCTATGGGCGACTGTTTTTGGCAAATCCAGATTTGACAAAAAGATTTGAGTTGAATGCGCCCCTCAATAAATACAACAGAGAAACATTTTATACTTCCGATCCTGTCGTTGGATACACAGATTATCCATTCCTCCAGTCCTGAATTCGTTTCTACCCCAATGTTATCATGCCTTTTTCAGAAATTTGTAACTTCAAGGAGTACTCGTTAAAAATTGCAGACTATTTAGCTTATGTTATAGCTCTATCAATTTTCAACACCATTAAATATATTAAGTTTATTTTAGCCAAAATTTTTTTTAAGGGAAACACTTTTTTATTTTTTTCCTTAGTCGATTCATTTGCTGCTATCCCTCTTCTCTTCTCGTTTGAACTACGTTAAGCATTTTTATCATATTAGGTCCGAATTAGGGGTTTCATTGAAATAGATGATTTCATATATATATATATGTACTAAAAATATTAGGGAAAATAGAGGTGACATATTTAAACTTTAATTATTGGATGGTTATTATGTTTAAAAATTTATCGGGGCAAATAATATTATTTCATTTATGATAAATAATTATATTTTGTGATATAATTTTATGAAATATTGGATATGTATGTTATCTATTAAATATTAATATTAGGTAATCTTGATATATGGTCTTAGAACTAATCAATTTAGTATGTATTAAATAGAAAAGCAATTAATTTCATTTTTTTACAAACAATTTCAATTTGTTTTTATGCAAGTATTTGTCACTATATGGCTCTTGTTTAAATTTGTATTCACTTTAAATAAAAATTCTTTTCTTAATGACGATTTATAACTTACAAATAAAAAAGTATATAAAATATTCTTCAAATAAAATAATTAATATTATAATAATCATAAAGATCAAGAAGTTCAATGGCCAACTAAAGGGTCAATGGGAAAAGTGAATAAAGAAATAGGGCCACTTAACATATTTTTTCAATGATTAAATAGCAATATAAGATTTATATTAAAGGAATGATATTAATATTTGTCATACTTAAGAATATTACAACTTGAACATTAATATTTCATTATCGTAACAAAATATTTATTCAAGATTTTAAAAGTATCTTATTGAAGAGCTCTACAATACATTTTGTACATCTTCTTGTAATTTATATGAGTACCTCTTATAGTCATTGTAACCTTATTCATGAGCTCTACAATAATTTTGTGTACATCTACTTGCAATTTATATGAATACCTCTTGTAGTCATTGTAACCCAATCTAAAACCCATGTTAGTTTTAAGCCTTTTTCTTCAAATGGAGATCATCCCACACTAGATCCAAGACAAACAACAAGGAAGAAAAACTTATAACAACATTGGATTGAAAAGAGATAATCTATCAACAAAACCTTGGCCACCTTCCCACCCTTGAATGATTGTCATTATCAAATCTCATAAGTAAATTTTTAATGAGATTATTATATGGGTGTCAAAATGTGAATCCTTAGTATCTTTCTTTACCAACCATAATTTGCTTCCCTCATCACTATTCATTTCCTCTTCCAATAATCCTACACAAACCCTACAAGACCTTAGTCTTGATCCTTTCAAGGATATTGTTGTGTTCAACTACCAAGAAAATGGACCTTACAACATCCATCAATTTGAAATTATGAGGGGGTCTCTTGATAGACACATTAATCTAAGTGGCACTCCAAGATATAGGGATATTGCTTTCAAACTTCTTAGTGACACTATAAATGTGATCTTTGGTTGTGAGTCTTGTTATATAATATTTTTTTCCTTATAAGGAGTCTCATCTAAGTTAAACTTTTCCAATGGGTTAGGGAATTAGAGGATTCAGTTGAGGGTACAATTCATGCATGTTTTCCTTAAGATTTCATATGATATAAGTAACTGGATATATGTCAAAAGAAATTATTTAAAAGATTGAGATTTTAATTTTTATTAAGAAGGGTCCTCCAAATCCAAATACCTAATAGGGATTTGAATTCCCTTTTTTGAATCCTTCTTTATTAACCTTCTTATGAGATATTGTTGGGAAACTTAGTCATGTTATTTGGTGAAATAATAATGTTGTTGAGGAAACAAGTTCTCCAACTTGTGCTTTCATCCAAGGCCATGTATATAAATAGACCTCACCCAACACCTTCTAGAGTACATCAAGCTTTAAGGACCCAAATATGAATTTATTTGGTCTATTACTTACCTTAACAAGCTAAATTCTTGTTTATACTATCATAGAGAAGAACATTTGATCAATGAATATCTTGTTAGGATAACTCATCCCACACCACCCTCTTCTAATGGTTCCAAATTTGTCCCTTCTTTACCTATTGATGGTGTTATTATAGTGCAATTTTTAATTATAACATCATTGTATTTAATGTTGGATCTCCAAACATCTTTAAATAGACACTTGGAGACCCACATAAGTGGTTGAGAACTTGTATTAATATTTTATTTATTCTCCCAGTTAACTTGAATATTAATTTTCATGGTGTTAAGATGGAAGTTAGATCATGATAGTAGAGTGGTTACAAATTAATTTTAGATTATTTATGGAATTTTATAATTCTTAACTATGCTAGGTGGGAAATTTGAGAATCCTACATTTATTGGGTGGATAGTACTCCATCATGGAGTGCTACTATTTGGGAGGTGTACATGGGGAGTTACAAATCAAAGATGTTAATTATTAATATTTATATTTGTAGAAGATGCTATCCTTGAGTGGAACCATTGGTTTTTGCATGATCTCATGGTTTTGGTAGTACATTACTTTAGAAAATTACTTATGATTTCCCTCTCATGTTCTATCTATATATTTGAGGCATGAGATATAGGTTTCACGTGCTATTTTATACACATACAAGTGCAATTATAATACTTTCAAATTAAGGATAAATTTGTTGTATTACTATAGATATTTCAAATGGACTACCTTATTTCTACAAATATTTTAAAGAAAATGAGGAGAAGATATATGGATGAGGTATTAAATTATTTTGTGCCTACTTATGGAAGGCCCAAGGAAAAATGTGGGATAAAATGGGATCAATTTATAAATTGAAAGATATGTCTAAGTTGAAAGGATGACCTAAAACATCCCTCAGAAGTGTAAAGTGTTACAATTATAGAAAGAGATGGCATGTTTTCATATCCCACTTTTGAGCTCTCTAGACTATGTTATATTTTACTCTATATTTTTATTATGATGCTAATATATAATTTTGAATTATGAACAATTAGATTATGATGATAAGCGATTTTTAATAGCGATCACCTATTGTATTAGTTGATTTTCGTATGAAAACTGAATTACTAGAATAAAATTGAATATTAAACATTATGTTTTAGTGATTTATTTTGACATATATAAATATCATTGAACTAACTACCTCAATGGTTTAATGAGTTGGATGTTGTATATCATGTTTTTCCCTCCTAGATGAAGAGGGAGAGCATCATCGGAGAGAGAGCATAAGGTCAACATAGAAATACAAGTGCCACCATTACTCTGAGAGTGTGCACACACACACACACACACTCACTCACACACTAACATAAGTTAATTTGGTCACAATGATCATGTGTATATATTGTGAGATGTTTAGTTGTGACTTGTATCAATTAAATTGTTTGTGCATACGTCATGATCTTTCAATGCCATATTAATTTCCTTACATATTGATGTATGTGGCATGTGTTTTATTGGATAGAATAATGTTAAAAAGGTAAACATGGTTGTAATGGAAAAGATTGTCCTATGCAAAACATATTCTATGAATAGGATATATAAATTTACATATATTTATTTTTGAATCTCCTTATGCATATAATTTTTTATAGTCAAAATTGATAAACACCATTATGATCTTTTAAAGATTTCAATTTACAAAAGAATGGGTCCTCTACAACTTTCTAGGGTTTCACCTAGAAGGAAGAGGGTTTTCTTTCTCCTCTACGAGCACCAAATGTTGCGATTCTTTCATTGTTTAGGGATTGAATGTGTGGTGTGAGGTATGCAAGGGTGCTGAAATGTAATATGAAAACTTAACTACTTAACCTAAACTAATAACACTTACATTGCTGGAAAACACATGGTGTAATATAATAGAAATGAAAGCAATATGAGTAAATTAACTGAACAGATCAGAGAAGTGTACCTCGAAGCTGAAGGGGGCTGAAACTAGGATTGTGGAAGTCATTGGAAAACTCAAAATTCAGGGTTTTGAGACACCTAGGACACTTACGCCAAGTGGGGTGACCTAGTCCCTTTTTCGGGAAATTTTCTCTGAAAGCCATTTCTATCAACTGGGTCTTCGAATCTACAACTTTCAGTGTCAAAAAGCTTCACTTGGACTAAGTCGCCATTATGGGCGACCTAGTCCCTTTCTACTTTTCTAAGAAACCGAAAGTGGACTCAGAGGCTTTAGGTCTGTATTTTGCTTCTTCACGGGAAGCATGTTCCAAATGTGCAAAATACCTACAAAATAGAATATATTTTTCTTTCTAATGTGGGGTTTTCCTTGGTCAAACCCCTAGTTTGTATTTAAACTTGAAATGGAATAGAAAATCTACATAAACCCTAGCCATAAGTCTGTCTAGAACTAGGAAAACTTGAAATAGAGCAAAACCCTATTCTATTGTGCTAGAATAGGATGTATGTACAAGATTTTAAATGATGCAAGAATCTAAACCCTAGAAATCCTACACCATTGCAAATGAGAGTAACAAGGAATGCAAATGAGATGCAAACCTTAAATCTGCAAATGGGCTGAAAATAGAAGATGGAGGCACTTTGAAATCAGTCTTTAGGAATGATTTGGTGGCTAGTTGTATCTCTTCAACCTAGATTTCTCCATGAATCTCCATAGGCATCTATTTCCAACCTTTGTCAATGAGTGATCTTGGATGTAAAGTGAGCTTCAATACCCACAAAAATCCTTGGTTTACTGTCTAAAAGCTTCAACTTTTTTTGTATGAGAGATTAATCTTCTTGAGGAAGATGTTTTACGCTTGATTTCTGGAGTTGGATGTTGAAAAAAGACCAAGAGAGAGCTGCAAAATGACCTAAAAACATGTATATATAAGCAACATGACCTAATTGTCGATAATTTTGACCTAAGAAGCTTACACTCATTGGGGATTTTTGATTAATTATTCATTTTCCCGCTTTAAACTTTAAAAATCCTCAAAAAGGACTAGGTCACCAACTTGGGTGACCTAGTCCCACTAAGGAGTTTTTTAGTGGAAATGGTACTTTCTGATTGGTTTTGATGTTGTTTTTCAGGGATTGAATGATCCCTTGGGTATAACAGGCTTCCAAGTCAAACTTAACAACCTTACGGGCCTATAAATATTGTTTTAGGGTGAAAATTGGTGAAATAAGACTTAGAGTAGGACCAAAACAGGCACAAAATTGTCCCTTTCTTTAAAGGTATATAATTTTTAGCAACACATTTAGCCCCCACTTTAGTTTCCATATGGATCTACGTGCATATATAAGCGAAAGGACTCTAAAACAAACAATGCACCTTCATTTTCATAAAAGGATACTCATTACAAGGCAGGAGAATGAAACCCCCAATGTAGTTATCTGCAAAACCACAATGTTAGGAACTGCATCCTACAACATGGGTGCTACCACACTAATGGGTTACACTTTTTGGGACATCTTGATTTTTTGCTAAAATCACATATTTTTAGAAAATATAATGATTTAAGCCTTCAAAAGGTTCCATTTTAAGAGTTTTAATTGAAGAGGGTTTGATCAAACCCACTTATATCCAACCCCCTTGGATAGAAAGCCACTAGTTTAAAACCATACCTATAATGGAGTCTCCTCTACACCTATCAAAATGCTAATAAAAAACCACTTTTGGTTTACCTTTTAGGCGATCAAATTAATTTATTTAAAATTAATTTTTTGTAAACATGTATTCCTTATTATAAGCTTCCCAAAAAGTATAATTTTAAATATGTTTAATTTTATTATTATATTTATTTTTTATTTCTTGTGAATGTAGTTTTTTCCATGAACATTGAGGTCTTTATTTCACACATACAAAAAAATAGGGAAAGAGAGAAATTTTTTTCTTAAAAATGCATGTACACTAGCTATTGATGTCCTTATTCCAACAAAAAAAGAATAAGTTAATTCAAATGAATACAAAAAAAGTTATGTAGCTGAAAGAATAATATATCCAAATTATAATTACTCTGAATTAGAAAATTAATTGAAATATATATATGCAACAAAAAATTATGAAAAAATATCCATCCACTAGATAATGGTGTGAAAACACTGTATTTAAAAAATTAGAATCGTATGCTTTCTATATAAAAAGTTATGTAGCTGAAAGTAAGCATCGGTTTTTGAAAATGATGTTTAGTAGAAAAAATAAGTTAATAAAAACTACATAAAATAATTCACAATTTATTTTTTATTTTTTCAAAAAAATATAATTAGATTCTCAACACAAAATATCACAAATCACTAGTTTGCTTCATCTTCAAATTCTTAATGGTTTAGCTTCTATAGGCGTACGGAAGTGAAGATCTAATTAAAAATGTTGATTTCAATGCCAAGTTTGGCCAAAAAGTGTAACCCATTGTTGTGGGATTACCCACACATATTCATTAGAAGTCCTAGAAATCCTCTTATCTAGTCCCTAAAGATCAAATTCAAGGGTATATGTATGCCCCCCCTTCATTTTGCTTGCTTTACGGAGTTGGAATCAAGATAGCCATCTAACCACATCGAATGAGCGCATGCATATTAAAGGGAATTTCCAAGTACCATGCCTCATAGAGATAGGTGAGTGATGATATAGGATGTGGAAACATGATTCTGATGCAACAAATGACATCAAAAATGGGGATCACTAGCACCCAAAATGTTGATTTTAATGAAAAAGCACACTAAAAGGTTAACAAAGTAAAAAGTACAAATGTGCACATGTATGTAAAAGTGAGATAGCTAAAAAGAAATGAAAAGGAGTAAACATGCACTTAATTTCTTATTTACCTTTTGTAGCATTGAAGAGTGATGAGGAGAGAGCGACAGAATGTCGAGAACATGTGATTTCATGCCCGCGAGGTTGGACATTTTGTGTGATCAGGTGGTGAGCGACGACTGCCAGCAGGGGGTTAGTTGATTATGAAGCCTGTGTTTTTTGATTTTGCAATTATAGGATGAATTTAATGCTTATTTATATTATATTAGGATCCTAGAAAAAAAAATTTCAAAGTGACCCTTTTGTTCGCAAAGTGTCCCTTTTGTTTGCAAAGTGTCTCGTTTCTTCGCAAAGTGTCCCTTTTCTTTGCAAAGTATCTCGTTTCTTTGCGAAGTGTCCCAAAAGGGTTCTAAAGTGTCTAGAGACATAGAAAAAGCACACTAGAACAACATTAGCATACTTGCTTGATGAATTAGAGTAAAATTGAAGAAATTAGATGATTTAGATAGCATATTGTGAGAATTTGTATAGGTACCCACATGGTCTCGAAAATGATTAGGTGGGAGACAATTGAGTTTCCTCAGAGACTTGGCTCCAACCCTATCACCAGTAGAGATGGAGCACTTACAGATAGTGGGGATCTATTGGGCCTACCTTATGCCACCAATGAGATACCATGATTCTATGTTGATGGTGCTATGCGAGAGGTGGAATGTAGATACCTGCACATTTCACCTACCCACATGAGAGATGACTATTACACTAGAGGATGTCCATCACATTCTCCAAGTCTCTATTTAGAGAGAGTGTGTAAAGCTATAGAGCAAACATTCCTTTCGAGAGCAGCGAGCAAACATGCAGTACTGCCTCGAGGGTCCCATTCATGATGACAGAGTAGCAAGACAGATAGAGTTGGCGATGTTACTATATTCATGAGAACCATTGGTGAGGCGCATTATGATGCACACAGTGGCACTAGTCCTTTTGTCAGATGGGCGAGAAGTGCATCTGGAGGGTGGACTGGTACACCTTATACAAGGTATGGTAGAGCATCGAATAGTATATGCCTTGGGTCGATGCATTCTAGCACATGTCTACTATTATCTTGGTCAGTTTGTGTTCTTAGAGTTAGATAGAATGGTACACTACACGCTCTTACAAGTATGGTACCTTGAGCACATCACATGTACACGACTAGTGGGCTATCCATGAGCATTTGGGTATCCATTACAACAATTGTGGCAGTACGGTGATTTGCACTTTTGGAGAGTAAGATTTGATCAAGTAGATGAGGACCATATCCTATGGAGGCTGTACCAGCTTGTCCTCCAATGGCTAGATCGTACTAGATAGCTGAGGAGATTACAAATGACAAGGTTCCTAGTAAGACAACACGATCACATAGTGCAACCATTCTACTATGATTAGGTTATGAGGAAGTTCAGATAGGTACAAATACCGCCACAACCACAATCTTCATTCACAAGGTCTATTCAGAGTGCACAAAGGCCAGGAGACATAGCACAATTCAAATTAGATGATGTCATCGAGAGTGACTCAGACTACTCAGATCATAAATAACCACCAGTTGATGATGTGGATGATGTTGAGGCCACATGGGATCATGAGGAGTGGTGGAGAGCCTTGCAACCAGAGCCAGTGTTCCTAATGGATGAGCCAGTGGGAGAGGCTCAGCCTATTCCAGATGAGGGGGAGGATAGGGAGAGAGAGGATAAGGCCAAGGAGACACGGTATAGGGATGTAGACATATTTATAGATATTATTGATGAGGATTATGATGAGGATGCAGACCCAAATTATGATGGACAAGAGGGAGAGGAGGAGGATGATGAGGAGGATGAGGAGCAGGAGGAGGAGGAGGAGGAGGGGGAGAGAGGAGAGGAGCCACCCCTGAGTGAGGATGATGATACCATGACTGAGGAATGATATGAGTAGGGAGGGGTCTCACCTATTCATAGAACTAGATCCTGGAGAGTAGCAACAACAAGTGCCAACACTCATTGCCAAGGGGAGGCAATCACATCTTCTATGCCCCTTACACAGGATGAGGTGGACATTCCATCATCCACCAGAGATATAGGTGATGATATTTAATTTTGATAGATGTATTTTATTTATGATTTAATGCATATATTTATATGATGATGTGTTATTGATGAGACTCTTGTTTGATTTTACAAGGCCTACAGAGGGTTGGCGAGAGTTCCTAAACTAGGAAACCATAGAGATAGTGTCAGCGACCTTCGATGAAGAGGAAATGGATACTGACTACATGTACCCACCTATCATGGAGTGAGCCAAAGATCCTGAGACCCTTCATGAGATTGCAGGTAGCCTATGAGGGCCTAAGGAGGTAGGTTCCCCGAGTGAGAGCTGCACCATAGCAGTAGCCATCACAACCTCCAGCAGAGGTGGAGAGACTAGAGAGAGTTGTCACAGGTATGGGTAGAGAGGGATCAAATAGCAGGTGAGCATTGGTTGGCACTCACACAGATGGGAGGATTGGAGTTTGCACTCAAAGTTAGCGAATCACGATCATGATCACGCACAACTGTCTCTCGACGCCCTACTACCAATGCAACATGAGTACCAGATCCTAAGGGATCTAGTAATCATAGTCCTCATTGACACTATGTATTATGATGATATATAAAAAAAATACTTTTGATATATATATGCATTTGTATTGTGTATGATGTAATTTAATTGTGTTGATCTTAAATGACAATGTGATTAATTAAATAGTTTAGTATTGAATTAATGGAAACATGATTTAACATAATGTATGTGATGAAAGTAAAATAGATTTAGAATGTATGTTAGATTCACTACTTAATTTCACTCCAATTTTCGATGATAATTTGTTGGAATCTTGACAATCTATTGTCAGAATACCGACGAATCACCAAAATATTTTTTGTTGACCAAATTTCATTGATATTCTGACGAAGTTTTGAAACATTGAAATCATGATGCAAGCTCGTTGGAATATCGATGGAAATTTTTGTCGATCTAGCGATGAACAGTAGCTAGAACACAAGTGACATGCCTTTGCCAAAGCGTTGGATCAACAACAGAAGTTCGTCGCAATTACGATGAAAGTTTCGACGTATTGCAAATATTGGTGAGAGATCAAGACTATTACAGCGATCAAAATTTCCTAAGAAGATATATCGGGAGGACTAGCCTGTGGTCTTAGCGAGGAAGTTTCATTGGAGAGATACTTATCTTGTCTCATCGATGAAGCATGAGGGAAGCATATCGGCAAGACATATACTATTGGAGTAAGTTCTGAATGTCTACTCGATCCGCTATTTCATGCTGATAAGATTACATCGGCAGGAGCCTTAGCAACATACTTGGCATCGAAAGAACAATGATAACAGTTCATCAAAATTGCGACGAAATAGGCAAGTCAGTACCACAAAATTTTTGTTGGATGTATTGCAAATTCGTCGGATGCTTTTGGAGGTTCGTCAAAAATTCGTCAAACGCTTTTCGAGGTTCGTCAAAAATTCAACGAAACAATGCAAATTTTTTTTTAAAAAAATTATTCGTTCAAATGTAGGCATATCGGTGAAAGATCAAGACTATTACAACGATCAAAATTGCTTGAGAAGATTTATCAGGAGGACTGGCCTGTGGTCTCAGCGATGAAGTTTCAATGGCGAGATACTCATCTTGTCTCATCTATGAAGCACAACGGAAGCATATCGGCAAGACATATACCATTGGAGTAAGTTCTGAATGTCTACTTGACCCACTATGTCATGCCAATAAGATTACATTGGCAGGACTCTTGGCAACATACTTGAGATTGAAAGAATAATCATCGGGGAGACTCACCACATTGGGGAAACTAAAGAATATCCTAGCAATACATGATCTCTTGTCGATGAAGATACAAATAGATCGAAATACTTATCGGGGTGACTCTGGGTGATATTTAAAAGTAGTAGGAGGCTTCAAAGTGAATCCATAGGGATAATGACAGGACATAAGGACAGGTCAACCAAAGAGATAAATTTGATGTGCCAAGACCATGAGCATTTAAAAGGGGTAGTAAAAGACAAGATGGATTTTCATCAATGCTCAAATATAAAGGATAGATTGGAAGACTTCATTATGAAAATTTAGATCACAATATGATTAACCCTTTTTTGACAAATGCAATGACATTAGTGTCAAGAGTTAAGAGGCCATTCAACTTTTCATTTCAATAAATTATTGTATGCATTAAGTAAGTGTTTACAAGGTAGAAAAAGGACAGTGATATGAATTTTTTAAATATCTAACATGTCATTTGTTGTGTTTAATTAGGCTTACAAAGGTAGGGATTTATCAATTTTTGCATACATCTGTAGTCCAAGCTCTAGGTTTGCATTATTTGGTTACTATGTATGAGAAATGATCAATGAATAATTGTAGAGTATGGAGGCTATGGATGATATTATTATGGCCACATTTGATGTTGATGATCAACAATTGGAGCAAAATATAAAACCTATGATGATTCATGAGATCAAGGGGACTGTCATGGACAATGAATGACGAATCATAGATGTTAAGACAAAAAAATATTCACCATAGAGCACATGAAGAATAGACTTTATGATGCTATAGGAAGGTTTACTATCATAAATAATTTATTCTCAAATTTTAAAAGATAGTCATACCAATGTGTAAGTACAATCACTTCAGCAATGAAAGATATAAGGACATGTGCTAGAGGAATGATAGCTAAATAGTGGATTGAGCATAGAGATGGTAACCCTTAAAAGTATAATGTTGAGTTGACATCAAAGAAAGAGAATAAGGTTACTGTCAAGTGAAGTACAATTGCATGGTTGCCATCAAGAGTACAATCAGATCCATTAGTGATAGTGAAAAGGTTTTGACAGTAGTCTTGATGAATACCACGGTGCCCTTTACTTCATATCAAAATGACAGACTATACTAAGGCAGTGGTATGAAACTTTGTTGAAGATAATCAACTAAGATGAAGAGGGAAATCGATATATAATGATGGTCTGAGCACTTTGATAGACAAGTTTGGAGGCCAAAGTCAAGCCAAATGAACAATCTTAAATAAGCTCTGAAGACAAATTTTGTTAATGGAAAGTAGAAAGCACAGTATTCAGAGGACAATGTAGGACTCAAAGCTGGATAGATAGTAGAAGTTTGTGAGAGTTCCTTCAAGAGTGTAATGGTGATGAGGTATTGAAGGCTAAAGCTTCTGCAAATGTACATAGATTTACTAAATGGAATCTCAATTTCTTTGTTTCCCATTCTCATGGTCAAGGAAGTGTTGACATAGTAACACATAGTTCATCATGGGAATTACAGAGAGGTTGAAGACACTATTGCAAAAAATTAGAGGTATGACAAAATATTGAAGTAACATAAAGATGTGAAAGATAAGATTGAGAGATTCATATGAAGGACAACCATCAAACAAAGGTTTTAATCAAGACACAGTCATCCTTTGATAAGTTGAAAGAAAGTCATGAATATAAGAGGACAGTTTGCAAGATAGTCATATACACTGATAAGGACAATGAATCTTAAGGTTTTAAATTATAACTCAAAGAGAAACTAGTAACCTAATCCTAATATCTAAACTCCATTGCATAAAATTTAATTGAAAAAGGAAAGTATTGTGCAGCTGAATACAAAAAACTCATCTTACAAATTTGCATAGCAAGCACAACCTACGAACTGGATTTTAGTTTTTCTAAAAAAGAAAAAATCAAACTAGTGAATATTAAGCTACGCACTAGAATCTAATTTTATGTAAAATGAGCAATTTAGTAAGAAAAGTACTTGCACTACATCTTGATACTTAGCTAGTGTACTAAAAAATAGGATTGCAAACCCAAAATTACTCTCACTCTGGAAATTCAATAGAAAAATACAGAATGTTATCCTGGATACTTAGCTCTTAGATAATCAATCAAATAATATGAGCACAATTATGAATGGTTTTACCTAGTCCCACTCTTGATCTCCATGTTTGACAGCCTTCTCTTTAAGACCCCATGAATCCACTTTGATCCATTGCTGTCAAAAGAGATATTAATGTGTAAACAGGGAGCCAAATTTAGACAAACTAGTTGTTGATTTCTTCTAAGAAATTTAGAGACTACAAAAAGAAGATACCTGATGGGGATCATGTGGGATTTCTAGAGAAAGCACTGCAATATGGCCTCGAGCAGCAATGAAAAACTTTGGATTAGCTTCACAGTAAATCCTAACAGCATGACATTGAGGCTCCTCTTCATTAAGTTTATGGTATGAAGAACCAGATCCATATCCTCCTTGAGATACATATCATATTGAATAGAAAAGAATAGTGACATAGGCAATCTGAATTGTGAGATAAAGCCTCCAAACCCTCTATGGAAACATGACTTTTACTAGATAATCAAAATTTAAAATTTAAGTAATACCCAAGAAAAATAATTCCATACAATGCAGCTACACATGAAACTTACAGATGGGACCGATCTTCCACTTCTGACTCTCCTTCTTACTCCATTTGAAGAGGACAACCTCTACCCATTGATTCACCTATGTAAGTTTAACATTAACAAATAAAAGTATTTTTAGCACAAGAAACAATCCTCACCCATCTAAACAAGCACCAGTAAGACAAGCCCAAAAATCTAAGTTTATCACAATCAAGTAAAGATTAAATCCTTATAATCAATCAGAGTAACTTGAAAGTATTAATTGGATGAATAAGAAGAATCAAATAATTAGGGTTGGGCACTATATAAACCACTACTATCACAACTATTTAAACATGCTCAGGTACTAGGTCCTCTCCCCTAGATTAAATTAACGAAAATATTATTGTAAGCACAATATGTATAGAAGAATATGAATGTAAAGGAAAATGGATATTAGCAAAGCATAAATGTAAATAAAAGTAGTGTGAGCAGAAAATGAATCTAAATTGGTCTTGATCAAATAAAATCATACCCAATTAGCATTAAGTTATATTGACCTTGTACACATTGCCATTGTCAATCTTGAAGGTTACTTTGGTGCCTTTTGCAAAAAATCTCTAGCCACGAGGCAAGAGAAGGCGGGTATACCAAGTGTATATTGATGAATTCCTGACAATCAAAAAGAAACAAGAAACCATTCAACCCTATTAGAACAAAATAATCTTATGAATTAATTTTATTTGTTTTACTGGCTAATGGATAGTGGACCTAGTTCTCTTTAATTGAGATACTACTAAGATGTGTTGACTGGTGATTTTAGATTACCAATATTCTATTTCAATCTCTATAAGTTACTTTTGTCTTATATATATTCAAGATAACTCTGCAAAAAAATTCCCTGATCTCTTAGAAATTATGTAGATTATTTTGTTAATACTTCTCAATTTTGATATTTTCTTTCAAAAATTCATAGAAAGATATGTAATGCTATATTTGAAACTTACATATTTTAATTTTACTAGTTTTGTAAATATAGGATATGACTCCAACAATTGGGAAACGCATTGGCAATATGATAGATGAATGAAGTAAACTATGAAATTGGCAGGTGTAAAGCGAAATTCCTTAACCGTTGCTAGCATCCTTCTTGCCTGTTCTAAAACATGTGCTTTGGAAAAGGGCATGAAAATCCATCTAAGTATAATGAAAAGGATATTTTCGTCAAATATTATAGTACAATAAGCTAAATGAATGTAAGTAGAGAAATTTTTGCATACCTACAGATCGTAAAAAAATTCATGGTTAAGTGGAAGCCTCCCATCAACAACAAGATCCAAATATCCGTGTATCTATCTCAATCGAGCCTCTAAACCCTTTAGAGCTGTCAAATTTTCCACTCACCTATTATGCACAAAAGTCAATTTTAGAGACCACTAAAAACAAAAGAAATAGAGCTTTGAAACCAAATCCACACACAACACAATGTTCATTGTGAAAATTTAGAACTTTCTTTCATCTTTGCATATTGGTTTGATGCTTCAAATGATGCATTTCTTATATTGAAAAATGCATTACCTAATTGAGCTTCTCTTTATTTCGAGAATAGTTTAATATTCTCTACTTAACAGGGCCAACCGCGTGAAGGTGGAAGCTTATTTGGCCCCTCCCCCCCTCACATCACTCTCAATTCCCCATACCTGATCATATAAAATTAATCATTCATTCATCCATTAATAACATATAACATTCATTCATTCATCCTACATTAATAACATATAGCATTCATTCATTAACATATAACATTCATTCATTAACATATAAAATTCATTCATTAACATATTCACATTCATTCATTCATCCATTAATAACATATAGCATTCATTCATTAACATATAACATTTATTCATTAACATATTCACATTCATTCATTAACATATAACATTCATTTTTTTAGTTTTTACATATTATCAAAAATATGGTTGTCATAATATGATTACAATCACTTTTTTTTTGTTTCTTTTTTGCAACTAAAAAAAGCTAAAGTGGAGTATCGTTTTCAAAATAATTTGTCCCCCCTTTAGTTGTTTTGAGCTCTACTTGTGATCTTAATGTATGCCTAGTCATGTACTCAGAACGTGGACGCTGTTGCAAGAGGGGTCTGCTGCAATAGCAAAGAAATGTTAAATTGATATGTTTTATTATTATTGTTACATGTATTTCATTAAGTAAAAGAACATTAGAGTGGTGCTCTTTACCTAATGGGCCCACATCATGTTCTTGATCTTGTCTTATAGCCTCATGCTCAACATGTTGAACACCCTCTAAATCCTGATCTAGAGTTGAAACACAAAAGGTTACATTAATTAATACACCAATTGCAATTAAATATGTTTAAAAGAACATTAGAGTGGTCCTCTTTACCTAATAGGGCCACATCATGTTCTTGATCTTGTCTAGCCTGATCATGCTCAACATATTGATCACACTCTACATGCTCTAAAGTTGAAACACGAAAGGTTACATTAATTAATACACCAAATGCAATTAAAGATGTTTAATTGTATTAATCCATACTACGTTTTGTATATCACATGAATACATCCAGTACCAGGATGCACACCATGGCCTTCATCTACAGGTTGTGCTCCACCCTCAGCAGGCTGCATTCAATTTTAAACGAACTTTATTGAGTTTATTTACCCCCGTGTTGGATGTAGTGGAAGATTGTGTTTTCCTAGTCAAGACTCTTAGGTGTTCAGCCAGGGCTCCATAGCCTTTTTGGAAGGCAATCTTCAGGTCCTCTTCTATGGGAACTCTATTGAAATTAGAGCCCTACATTTTTGCATAAGATCATGAATTTTGCTTCTATGGTGTGATAAAACCAAAATTGCTTGCAATTTATTATTTGGATGCAATATTTCATTTATTGATACTTACAATTCATGCGGCTAATTTCATATAACCACCAGAGCCAAGTTTGTGCTGCCCATGTTTTTCTAGTCTTGCCTTCGATGTGTCAGACAACCTATGACAATTTTGAAATAAGTTAGATTATGTAAAAAGAAAGAGTAATCAATATATAATTACATTGTTGATAGTACACATACCTTCCTTGGCTTGGTGGTGTCTTTCCTTTTTTAATTTTCAGTCTTCTCCTTTCCATCTGACACCAAGTCCTTCCACTCCCTCTTTGGAATCATGGGGGTACGCTCATACTTTCTATTCTTCTCTAAATGTGACCTATATTGGTCCCTCACATATTTAGATAGGTACCAGATTTCTTAAGGACCTTGGTTCAGTTGAATGTTTTATCACCAAACAACACAACTAAATAGTTAATGAGCTCATCTTTTAAATCTTGATTTTGGCCATTCCACCGTGTACGTATGATGGGCCCGAAGAGATCCAATGTAATATCACTTAGATGTTTATAAAAAAGTCATTTCCTACAAAATGATCATGGGATCATTAGTCTATAAAAAAGTGATCAATAAGTAAATCTCAATTGGATTATATATAATAATAATTAAAACATTTTAAAGTACATGGGACCTTCTCTATCTTTATGGGAACGAAATCCTCGGTCACCACAAATGTGACCAGCAATGTTCCTATACTAGTAATACAGGAAGATCCAGGGAATGCTGCTAAAACATCACCAGTACTAGTGGCCTTTGCATCCATAGGTATATGTCCTGACACATGTAGTGGCATGTGTTCACTACCAGAGGGTGCACTATCGAATGCCTGCATGTATGTGTTGCCAAAATTTCAATCGATAATATAGGCACAGATGATGGGGTCGGATGATGTGAGGTATGCACAAGAAGATCAGGATTGACACTTGTACCGACCCCTACTTCTCGTGCAACACTTGCAGTACTTTGATCATGGCCAACAACATCATAAGGACACAAATAATCTTATAAAAACAACACATATTTTAGTTCATGACATAAAAGAGTACAAAATATAAAACCATGAATGAACTTATGTTATAATTAAAGATCTCATGATAGCTTACTTGCAAGTTTTGTGCTCTCTCAAACAATATTTTAACCCTTTCTCTTATCTCATCTATTTGAGGCACTATGAATACCAACTTAAGGATTTATTCATTGCATTTTTTTTGGGCCTTCCTCATCATATCCATAGGGTTTGTGGAAAATGCGATGTCATCATCGCATAATAGTGACTACATCTTGATATGGATGCTCTCCTCTACTGTTGGTGCCTTTCCCCGATCAGCCGACTGCAACAAGAATATTAAAAAAATTATCGAAATTAACCCAATAAACTCATGAAAAAAACATAATAATAATACATTTTTCTCGTATCTGATTTGTACAATTACATTGAGGTAAAACATGTCGGGTAGAAGCACCTAAAGATGGATCATGATTTGTGTTCTGGGTTGGAGCCTTCCTCCTATAATCAATGTCCCACTGTGACAAAAATTAAATATAAAAAAAATACCAAAATGAAACCAATAGACTTACGAAAAAAAACATAATAATAAAATGGTATATTGGAGTTATTAATTAGAGGTTGGGTAAAATGGTATATAGTACATACCACCGCCATAGTAACTGTGTTTGTATCTAAGCGATACAAATTGTAATTGATTAGCAACTCTTCCCCTACAGTTATTGATTTTATCGCACATATTAATACACAGTTTCCATCTCGCACCTCGAATATGAAATTGGGTTGCTTATTTGTTGACCCAGGTCGTGTACTATTTATAAAACTTGTAATATTTCTTGATGCTTTTGGCCTTCCGTCAATGTACCTAGCCACTCCTTTATTTTGATTCTTGTCTATTAGCTATTTATAATTTGTTGACATTGCATACCTACGCATACTTCGTGTATATCGAACCAGCTGCATCCAATCTTTGTAATTGTAACAGGGTCCAAGATACTCCATCAATTCAATAACATTGTCATAATAGACCTTTATTTCATCCATGCAAAATAGGCCCAAACCATGTAATGATGATGGTGCTATGTGATATATCCTTTCGTTGACACAAAAACCAGTGTTTATTGGAAGAAGTTCCTTGGGTACCCATTATTTCTATAGATGTTTGTACCTCAAGGGCACCTCAATGTCGCCTATGATCTCATCATCATAAGAACATGACCCCCCTTCAGCAAGAAAAAAATTCATGCATTTACAAAATTTTCTTCTAATATTTTGACCTCTAGTTGATCTCCCTCTTTTAGACCTACTACATGTCTCGCTTTCCTCTTCTCTTCCCGAATTTCCCTCACTCAAGGAAGACAGATCTAACAAATACCTATTTGCTGGTACCTCCACTCATAAGGATGTTGGATGAAGTTCTTTCATGGTGATGTGATCCCAAGGTGATATTATGATTAATTTATCATTTCATCGCTAGAATTTGATAGGTTATAACGTAATCAAGTCTTGATAGATTGCAATTTATTGTTACTACTATCCAAATGTGTCCATCACAAATCAAATCTACTTAATGTTTTAACTCACAAAATTTGTAACCAGTGTTAAATGTGACTATGGTCCACCAGTTACACAACCAAGGCCTCAAATGTGTTCTCTAATTGTAATCAAAGGACTTTTTCTCTTCATTCAAATAAATAAACTTGAAGGGAAACACCACCAAGTGGTTTATTGGACACCTACATGACTAAAAATAGCAGAAAATTTATATTTAATTTCCATATGTCTAAGTGGTTAATGGGGAGGGAGTGTGTAATAGGCCTGGTAAATTCATCATAAGTTTATGCTTTGGCAATACAAAATGTTTAAGTCATCTTAAATATTCCTATGTCTAATTTCTAGGAGACTTTTGGTACGTTTTAAGGTAGGATGAGTGGTCGCATCAATGTTATAATTCTCTATGAAAAGGTTTCAACATCTTCAAATAGTGAAAGTTAGTGCTCATAGTCATTTGAAACAACATCATTTTGATTATGTATGATGGTAGGATTTGATAACTTAAAAGAATTGGCTACCCAACAAACTTAAAGTTAAAAGAAACTTTTTCAGTTTAAGGGGTTAACACTTTCTTTCATCTTTGCATATTGATTTGATCCTTCAAATGATGCATTTATTATCCCACTTCTATCATATTGTATTCCCATCCCATTGCAATTGTTGGAGGAGTTGATACCAAAATTTCATATCAAATACCACATTCTTGAAGCAATTTTCTATGTTTTTACTATTTTTCTAAAGTTCTTTTGTATTGTATGGATCCGTACAAGCTTGAAATGCTCTACGATCATTGGTGTAGATAAATATGTGTTCCCTTTCATTTTGCATTTTTTTTTAAGTGCTCAATCACTATTTTGTGGGAGAAAACAATCAAATATAGGGACTGCCCTGTTTTTCCTATGTAAGGGCTTGAGGGCTCAATATAAATGACATCCACCAATCCACCTACTATCTTGAAACTGTAACTTGGTGGATTGGTGTGAATCATGGTATGATAGAGGTTCATTGCATTTAGGGGTCTCTTAAAGAAAGAAACTTGTCATTTAATTGACACCCTATGGCTAATAGGGGCAATTTTCTTGTGAATTTGTGGTTGTTAAGTCAAGGTTTATCAATTTGATGGTCCAATCTCTACTTCGAAATAAAAATATCTCTAATAAATCTAAGATCTATAATGGGATGGCATTAAAGGAACCTTCATATGAAGGATCTTCTAATGAAGGACCTTTGAATTAAGTCTTCATTTGAAGGTCCTTCATGCAAAGGTTCCTTTTATAAAGCATTTTGAACATGAAATATTTAAAATAAAAAATACCTTCATTTGAAAGTCTTGACATGACATCATTTTTGAATGAAGGTTCTTCATTCAGAGGTCATGACAACATCACCTTCAAATGAAGGTTCTTCATTCAACTGGTATTTCGTAATTTTGAATGTGTGATAATAATTTAGGGTTAAAAATAAATCCTTTTGAGCCTTTTATAAATGAAAGGACATTTTATGCAATCATATGACTTTTCAAACTTTTAACATAAAAGTAAGGGCATCATGATTAGTTTGTTGGGCCCATTCAACAATCTCTGATGGAAGGATTGAATTGTCTAGAATGTATCTACTATCAAGATAGCCAATTTGTTTACCTATATGACTATATCTCAAGCAATATGTTTAATTGTGATGGAAATGATTTCGAAAATGATTTTGTAATCTAGGTGTTGAGAAGCATAATTGGCCACCATCCTAGGAAATATTCTTCATTCTCACTTTTAGGTGTTAAAATTTAACAATAGCTTGATTGATGAAAGATCCCAAAGAGCCTTTCTCCATGGTATCCAAGTACACATAGCAGTGGTCTTCTCTTATACGGTTGGACATGATTTAAAGAAATTAGATAGGAATTATTCATTTAACCTAAGGTTTTCTCATAATGGAATCATTGGAAAAGTATGATCAAATTATTCTATTATGAAGAATTGGTCTATGTGCCTCTAGTAATCACTATAAATTTTTTTAAGGATAAAATGACTAATTGTATTAGGTAGGAAATAATCAATTTTGATTTCTTCAAATATTATATTCCTCTATTCATAATTTTTAAGGGTTGTGTGTGGAGGAGGTTATCACTACCAAGAAGGGAGGAGACCTTTCCTTGCATATATTTGTGGTGGAGGTATTAAAGAAGAATTGTATGCTTCTATTTCCATTCATTAGATCTAGCTTAGCCTAACATATACTTGGGATCCTTTGCCCCTATAAACTTTCATTTGTTTGAGTTTATGCTATGTAAGTGTAATTCCATGCTATGTTGAAATATAAGAGGTGGATGAGGCCAAAAGGAAATAACCCTTTTTTAGTTGTACCTTCGAATTTTTTCTTATTGTTTATGTTTTTAGCAACTTTGTGGACATAAGATTTGAGGTAGGTCATACAACAAAGAATAACATGTTCCCACCAACAACCAAGATGTGGGTAGATTATGGGATTTTTTCCAAGAGCTAAGGTTGGTCGATCAAAATGTGAAAGACTAAGCTATTTTATTTTTTGTCTTATCTTATACCATTTTACAAGAATGGGGGTGCCAATGTATGAGAAGATCTTTGGAAACTAGGCATGAAAATTGTAGGTTAAAGAGAATGGGGGTGCCAAACTTATAGTACTCATTGTCCCTTGGTTGTCAATTTTACCTGAGTGCCCTCAACCTCATCCTCGATGCTGCTATTGACCTTGTTTTCACTCCTCCATACTCTTCCTCGGCGCTGGTATTGACCTTGTTTTGACTCCTCCAAACTCTTTGTTAGTGCTGGTATTGACCTTGTTTTAACTCCAAACTCTTCCTCGGCACTGGTATTGACCTTGTTTTCACTCCTCCAAACTCTTCCTCAGCGCTGGTATTGACCTTTCACTTCTCCAATTTGACAAGCTACAACTGGGTTTCATTAGGTTTTAAAGTATGTTAATTAAATTTAAAATTATGGCACCATTTAGAGTAGTGAATATAAAGCAAGCCAAGCCTATTATAGTCATGAGAGAAATAATAAAACTCCTAGGATACTTTGTGAAACCATTTTCCTTGGTTAAAGGGAGGCCATAAAATATACTTCTGGATTTTTTCAATCTTCAAATATGATATCCTAGTATTCAAATAACCCATATCATCGGCAAGACAAGTTCCATTGGGGTGAAATGAAAAGGTCATACCAAGCATATAGGTCTCACCAATGAAATTCCATCGAAAAGAAACCTATCTTGTCTCACTGATCAAAGTTGTGCAAGGAGTTGAATCGGCTAGACCAATTCCATCGGAGTAAGATCCCTAAGTTAGCCCAAGTTCATTTTTCTCGTCGATGAAATATCATTGCCGAAAAAATATTGTCTTGCTGACAAAACAAAGAAACATACTATCGCCAAGAAAAACGCTATCAGAATGAGTTCAAAATGTCCTCCTGACCCACTATGTCACACCGATAAGATTGCATCAATAGGAGTCTTAGTGACATACTTGAGATCGAAGGAATAATCATCAGGGAGACTTATAACATCGACAAAATTATTGAATGTCTTAGCAATACACCATGTCTTACTGATGGAGACACAAATAGATCAAGATAGTTGTCAGGGTGACTCTTGGCGACATTTATATGAATCATATGGATAGATTATGTGATATCGGCGTAATGTCTCCCCGACAAAAATAATTTTTAATGAGCGTTAGTCAAGCCTGAATAAAAGAATCACCCAAAGTTTGAATTGTCTTGCCAATAGAAAATTTGATGTGATAGTGGGTAAATTCGAAGATCAACTACACTCATGCTCAAAGCTAGGACATTAATGGTAGTATTACTACCAAATGTGTCGATGATTTCCTTAATTGAGAAAATTAATTGAAGGTGAATTTTGCAAAGTTAGCAGCAGAGGAATGAACGAAGGGCCAAAGGATCTTGCGGTCAAATAATTCTAAATAAACTTGTAAGTTCCTTGCAATTAAATTTCTGGTTTTGTGATTCATAAAATGGAAAGCACTAGCTCAGGAAAAGAAAATGGTAGGAAACAAAGTGAGAGTAAGAACCCTAGAGGAAAAAAGAAAAAAATTTAAGCAAAGAAGGAACTGGGCGTAGCTGGGAGGAAGTTAAACTAGGACTTAATTGATCAATTTCCTGACTTAGGATCTAAGGCCAAGCGATCTACATAACTTAGGGTAGAAGTGGAAAAGTTAGAGGATAAATTCAAGCATATACAAGACATATGGACCCCAATAGGGGATATGAGCTGTTTATTTTTCATTACCAACGAAGGAACCGATACGAACCAGTGTGCAATACTTGGAAGTTAAATCTAGGGAAACTAATCTGCCCCAATGTATTTGTAAATATAGAATTGGTGAAGATGCTAGCTGGCTATTATAATCCAAAATGTAAAGTTATTTGTGATCAATCAGGAAAACTGTATATACATGTATTTGAAGCTACCATCTATGAGGTTTTTAACCTAGAGGGAGTGTGTGGTGAAAAAATTATACCTGAAGAGCTGGAAAAGGAATTTTGGAGGATGGATACTTTGTACGAGGGTTGGAGTTTTCCACTACACGGGTCTAAGAAAGATGGTATTTCAGTTCCACTGAATGATAGTGATGGTCCCCCGTTCCATGTTAATTTTTTTGAACCCTACATGAGGTACACATATTTTTCAGTGTGTCAAGTGTTGGGAATGGAGGCCCCTAAGCACATGTCAATTGTACCCATGGTAATTGCAATGGACATCCAATGCCACAATTCAAGGATTTTTTATTATGCTTCACACATCTTTAAAGTACTTGATTTAGAACTAACGGAATTAAAAAGTGGAGCTCCTATCTTGCACTTGGATGCTTATTCAATCCTAATGCATATGATACTTTATTATGGACAAGAATTGTAGATGTGGCCTAAAAAATTGAGGGTTGTACAATTTTATAAGGATGGAAGCTTATTACCAGTACAACTCTGGATGGCCACTTGGGATTGTAGATTTGCTAATTCTTGTTATCTACATTTTGAAGCATTTTTGTGAAACCACTATATATATTTTACAATCATCATTGTGAATACTCATTGTCCAATGAAATAAAAAGGTTTTTAAGGCCTAAGGATTTCAATGGACCTGTGAAACACAATTGGGGAGACTGGTACTGTCTAGAAGATGCGACCATGATAAGAGTATATGGATTTGAAGATGGACCCTTATTTCTGCCCAAGACAGTGCCTGATAGGATTGCATATTTGGAGATTACTAGGCAATTGGACTTTTCAGATGTTATGAATTTGAGTTCTTTTGGAAAGCAGAGATTTATACCTAGTACATTATGCTTCGGTGATTTCACTATATTAGCAAGGGATGGATATGACATGGTTCTCAACAAATTGCTGCAATACAACATGAAGAAGGGTCCACTATGAAAAGGATTTGATCCAGAAGGGTATATTGATTTTTCCAAAAATAAAATGAACTTGGGAGGATACAATCACATACCCTATCTATATGATGAATTGATCAGGAATTTGGAAGCAGAGGAAGCCAAAAAAGTTCTTGATGAGTATAACAGGGGATCACAAGATACAAAACTATTATCTTTTGATGTAGAGGAATCTGGTGATGGTAGGTCTAGCAGTATTGATAAAATTTCTAGATTGAGAACTCAAGACTACAAGTATGTTCCTAGGGAACCAGATGTTGAAGAGAGTGCAGATACTGAAACAAGGCAGATAGCATATAAATCATTTGTGGCTAATGATGAACTCATTAAAACCTTATAATTTAAAACCTTTTTGTGCAAATTAAAATGAAAATCAATAAGGGAATCAATGGAGAATATTACACCAAGTAATGAGGAACAACTGCTGAATAACTTAAAATCAAGTGTGGAAGAAGAAATGAAGAGCATGACCCCTGAGAAAGGAAAGAAATTATTAGAATATGTAGGTTTCATGATCTTTCCTGGGTTGGATTTAAACTCTGCTTTGGTTTTTGATAGTTTTCTAAAGAATAGTAATGCCACACATAAAATCACTCCTGAGGGGGTAACAAAGATTTATGCAAGATCTAAGTATAACCTAGATGAGGGATCACTTATGATATGGGCCCTATATCCTCCACACAAGAAATTTGTTGTAATCGATACTAAAAAGGATTTTTGACATGTAATGACATTAAAATTTGGTGAGGTTGATCCAATAGCTACAATAGAAATTGGCATTAATATGGCCTAATTAAATAAAGCCCAAATCCAAAAGCTAATCAAGGAAAAAGAAATGTATAAGATTAATAATGAGAGACTACTCAGAAAAAATGATCACTTGAAGGACATGATGGGACGCTGGGACTCACAAAGCAATTGACTCATGGTGAAATCTCCCAGGCAAGAGACTAGTGGGAAGAATCAAATGCATACTCACAAGGTAAATATGATGCACTCACTGCAATAATAAGGAAGAGGCAGACCAATTTAATGACCTGGTTGAGTAAGCTTTGGGGAACACATTCACACAATTTTACTACACTATAAGAACATAAGAGGATAGATGGTAGGATTTGAGAGAAGTTCTAGGAAATAAACCAAAGGGATGCTCATGATAACATAGCTATTGATATTGGAAACAATTTTATGAAAAAATATAAAGACTTCCATGATGAATTATAAGGTGATGATCAGGGGATGATCAATGTCACAAAATGGGAGTACCAATGCTGTTAGAAGATGGAGGGGATCTAAAGGGAAAAGATAGATGGATGAAGGAATGCATGACGATGATGCAAACAATTATGTAGATAGCCACAGGAAACGATTTAACAATGGATGGGGCATGTGAACAGAATGAGAGGATGTTTGAAATGGGGATAGCCATAAGGAATGCGTTGGAGGATACTGATACACATGAGTGGCCAACTTATTGAGATTATCTGTCAAACATCTATTTATGGCTTTAAAATAAAGCATAATTTCTAGTTTGTTATTGTTGTTAAGAAAAATAAATTTCTAAAAGGACGTGCCCTTTCACAATTTTGATATATTTATATATGTTTCATGATGTAAAACAAATATAGGTAGATAGGAGAAAGATACAATAGATAGTTTGCAAAGAAACTTTCCTTTAAAAGAATCAGATGCATGTATGAATTTTGATGAAGTTAATGAAGATTTCTGAACATGTGGCTTAATCTTGTTATCAGTTGTTTGTGGAATTATAAATTTATCTGGTTTTCTCCATTTTGATTCTTTTATGTTATTTAAATTGATATATCAAGCATATATTTAGTTTACTGATACACATTTTCTGTATTTGTGTGATGTGATTATTTGGTTCTTTCAAGTAAAGATTAAACCCTTCTAGTCAATCACAGTAACTGAAGAGTATTAATTGGATCAATAAGAAGAATCACATAACTAGGATTGTCATTCTATCTCAATTCATGTCCTTGCACATTTATACAAGTTATAAACTACATCTATGTGCCAAACAGTTTGAATTATCAATATCATAGATTACACTTTTCTAGATCTTCATTAGACTCCATACACCCAACAAGGCACTGGTCTCATGCTTTCATATTTTAGTTTATCCATTTTATCTTTTACATCTGTTAACTGAACAAATTCTAATATTACACATACACTTTATTAGGATTATATCTGTTCATTGTAAGATTGCCATTGTGAATAGATTGATGTAAATAAAATCCAATTTCAATGCCAAATGTAGCAATTGTTTTGTTGCTTTTGTCAAGTTTCCTTAACCAAGATATTAAGTGGGATGAATAAAGTTGTGTTATGACCCTTGGTCTCTTTAAAATAATTACACAATATTAGGGAGATCAGGAAGGGGAGAAAACTAAACTCCTTGAAAATAGGGGTAGTTGTGGGTTTGTTGGTTTTCTTTGTATACTATATACTAGTTCCTCTAGGATAAATAAGTCACTGTAGAAAAGAAAGATGTTTGATTATCTACCTAATATTGTTTTTTGTTTTTGAAATGGAAGAGATCTAAAACTCTATAGAAATTGCTATATGCTAATGGTCAAATTATTAGACTATTTAGATCATTTTAATTGACTACTACATAATAGTTTGTGTTGAAAGAATTGTTTCCATTCTATGTAGTTTTTACATTCAAATACAAATAATATTTAATTTCATGCCAATATACTTCTTTCATAAAGATATTTGTTTGATTTTTCATTGCTATTTTCATCTTAAAATTTAAATAAATGTATTCTATAATATAAAATTATTTTCAAATTGGGACAAAAATTTTTTGAGAGATATATTCAATCATAAATATCATTTAATTTGTATGTTGTAACTTCAGTACGTTTAGTTAAAATAAAAATAACTTAAAGTTATATATACATATAGTTAAATTGGAAAATTTGTTTGTCCATTTTATTTTTTACATCTGTTAACTGAACATATTCTAATATTAAACATACACTTTATGAGGATTATATCTGGTCACTGTAAGATTGCCATTATGAATAGATTGTTGTAAACAAAATCTAGTTTCAATGCCAAATGTAGCAATTATTTTGTTTCTTTTGTCAAGTTTCATTAACCAAGCTATTTAGTGGGATGAAAAAAGTTGTGTCATGACCCTTGGTCTCTTTAAAATAACTAGACAATATTAGGGAGATCAGGAAGGGGAGAAAACTAAACTCCTTCAAAATAAAAGATAGTTGTGGGTTTGTTGGTTTTCTCTGTATACTATATACTAGTTCCTCTAGGATAAATAAGTCACTATAGAAATGAATTATTTTTTATTATCTACCTAATATTGTTTTATGTTTTTGAAATGGAAGAGATCTACAACTCTATAGAAATTGCTATATGCTAATGGTCACATTATTAGACTATTTAGATCATTTTAATCGAATACTACATAATAGTTTATGTGTTGAAAGAATTATTTGCATTCTTTGTAGTTTTTACATTCGAATACAAATCATATTCATTTCGCGCCAATATACTTCTTTCATAAAGATATTTGTTTGATTTTTCCTTGCTATTTTAATCTTAAAATTCAAATAAATGTATTCTATAATATAGAATTATTTTCAAATTGGGACAAAAAAAATTTTGAGAGATATATTTAATCATAAATTTTACAATCATAAATATCATTTAATCTGTATGTTGTAACTTCAGTAATTTTAGTTAGAATAAAAATAATTTAAAGTTATATATAGATATAGTTAAATTGGCAAAGTTGTTTGTCCATTTTATTTTTTATTTTTGTTAATTGAACATATTCTAATATTACACATACACTTTATTAGGATTATATTTGTTCACTGTAAGATTTCCATTGTGAATAGATTTCTGCAAACAAAATCACATCACTTAAGTCTACTCAGTTCGCAAAGGTAGACCCACCTAGGTTTGGCAGCACCTGAAGAGAAGAAGGTTCAAATCATTTGGCCTTGTTTGTTACCCTAAAATGTATCAAGAGATTGGAAACCTCTTGAGGTATTATTACCTGCATTTTTGAGAGCTAACAACCTCCAAACCTCCAAATCCACAAAAATATTCCACTTGTACAGCTAAATTCTTGCCAAACCCAAAAACCCTTGTTTTAGAACAAAATCATGAGGGTTTACTGAATATCCTACTTCCACAACCTCCCAGACCTCAAAACAAACTTAGACACAACCCATTAGTACTGTACATGGGTAAAATTTCATAAAATCAGATCACCCATACATATTTTGTTGAAACCTAGGCTTGAACCTCTCATTTCACATGCTTTTCTTCACAAAACTCTTGAGGATAGCAGCTATACCTTCTTTATTTCTCATCCTACTCCCTATTCATGCATTGTAAAATTACAATAGTATCCATGTGGCCTCTTACACAAGCTACAATAATCACAAAAAGTGTAAGAGCCCCTTTATATCATGTTTGGACTACAAAACCCTCAAAAAAAGGGTAACCGGGCTGTATGCAAAGAAATGAAGATTTCTAACTCAAATCAATGCCTAAAGCCCTCAAATCAGATTAAAATAAAGGATAACACATATATTCATGACATGGAATTCATTTCACATAAAAATATGGCTGTATGTGACCGTACAGTGCTGCAAAACAAGAAAATTACAGAAATTTTGAAGAAAAACATAGATTTTGGAATGTCAAGAGCTTTTATTTTAAATCCTCAACCATCAAAAAAATTTGCAATGATCACTTTATGCAAAGCCACAATGTTCGTCCAAAATTTTCTCACATTACGCAAAGCCACAATGTTCGTCCAAGATAAGGCAATCAAATCCTACCTTATGTGTCCTAGTAATAAAATTGGAGATGATCCTAAAAATGACATTGCGAAGGGTGATTGGTATAAAAAATATAAATGAATTTGAAATTATTTCACTACTACGATCAATGTGTCATCTTTCATGAAATTTTTCAAAAAACTATTCATTATGATCATATGGAAATTTCTAGGAGAGCTACAATAGTTGTAACATCATGAATTAAAATTAAACATTAAAAAGTACATCATGAATTAATTATGTAATGGCTTAAAAATTAAAAACATCATGAATTAATTATGTAACCACATAAGTCAAATATAATTCTATCAAGAAATTAATATCAAATAGATAATACAATCGCATAACTCATACATTTCAATGTCATTGATCTTCTTCTTCATCCAACTCTTTGTTTGTATCATCTGATCCAAATTCGACATTGTAAGGATTGGTCATATCATCATCATCCTCATTGATATCAGTTTCAATAATGTCATTATCCACATGGATATCATCTTCATTAACATTAACTCCTACATCATCATGATCTAGTTCCTCCTCTTCGACATCTTCGTCAGGTACATCATCAACTAACTGTTGATCCTGATCATCATCTACATCATCTTCTAGTTCTTAGGTGTCTTCTTCTTCCACCACATTAAACTTTACTGACCTTTCTCTTGGATCATGTCTAACAACATATGACCAACCCGGTTTACCTGGAACATTTGAGTAAAATATCTTCTCACATTGGCTTGGAGGAACATAGGGCTCCAACTCGCTCAAAATACTTTGTATTAACCATGGTAAATCCATTATCATTTTCAATCATAGTTCTCTTGGGATCATTTTCATTCAATTGTTGCTTGTATCATAGGACGACGAACAAAACTAATTTGAAGGACTTAAAGTCACACTCAAGTATATCATCCAAAATCTCATAGTATTTATTTTCTGAGACTTTTGGATGTATTTTGCTTCTAGATGAAACATTAGTCACCTAAAAGATTGCAGTTATCCTAGAATCACAAGTTTTTTTCGTGTCATCAAACATTTTGATTCTAAATTTAGGACCATTGCACCACATAGGCTTGTGGTGTTTCACCTGTAATATGTCAAACATGTAAAAATTATTGCAATATCATTAGTTGATAAACATATTTATTCTTGGCCAAATGTATGCAAAGAAAAAAATCTCAACATATATATACATCAATATAATTGAAAATAATTAAATAATATGGGTGATTAATATATTTATACATACCTATTTATCTCTTAAACCATATGCTAAATCAATTTCCCTTGGTGTAACATTAGAATCTCCATTAAGATGAGCTTCTTTAACCAATGAAGCCACACCTTCCCATGTTAATGCACAACTAGATTGTTGACATCGTTCAATTCATACCGTCATCCAATCAAGATTGTTTGCGACGTAAAAATGTAGTGCATCCCACTCTTGACCAACTGTATAAAAAAAATTAAAATTCACAAACGATGTATAATTAGTTAATTACCATGGTATACAACCTTAATTTATAATTGATGTATATTGAAGATTAATAATTGAATAAGTACAATATACATTAAAAACCAAATTTAAAATGTATTCTAATTAATCTCCATGACCATCTTATAATTACCTGTCACTTTCCTCAATCTACCTTTCCCCATCAGGTACTCCCCTTTGAATTTGTTAATGGAGTTGGGATCCCAAATGCAATCTACATGGATCTTTGCTGCAAACTTAGGAATATATTCAGTAATGTACACCATGGTCTGGTATACCATATATCCCTCCACCATAGAACCCTCAGGATGTTCTCTTTGTCTAACCAAAGCCTTCAAAAATTTCAAGTGCCTCTCAACCATCCACATTGACCTTGTGTGTATAGGTCCACATAATTCAATCTCCTCAACTTGGTGTATGAGGTAGTGTTCTTGTGCATTGAAAAATGTCAAAGGTAGAGACTTTTGCATTTCACACATTAGATGAAGAATTTTTCTCTTCCAATAATTTATATCTTCTTTATGTATTGCTTTAGATGACAACCATCTACAAGTGATTCAAGGCACAAATATATTAACGAGATTTAACAAAAATATACAATAAATTGAATAAATATCGCTACTTACCTCATGTATTTTCCAAGATCATATATAACTTGCTTGACATTGTTGTCGACGTTGTCTGGGAGGGATAGAGGTAGAACATACTGCAACAATTATAAAATGTTCCTTTCATTATTTTTCCAAAAGCAGTAAGCATAATACACTGAAAAGTACATGCAGTATACAAATATATATATAATATACCAGAATAATTACCTTAGTGAAGGTATGCCAATCATGCATTTTCATCCCTGACCCAAATTCACCTTTCTTTGTTATGATATTGTTTATGTTCGCAACAAATCCTATGGGAAATTGAATTTTTTGTATGACTTCTTTTATAGCATTTCTTTTCTGCTCCGTTAATAACCAAGGAAGGGCACTTATATTAATTTGGTCTCCATCGCTATTTAATTGAATGAATTTTTTCATTACATGATTGGATTCCTAAATGTCACTACAAATTTTGAAATTTTTTTCTTTGTCATGCCTTCCATCCAATATTTTCCATAACGTTTCTGTCATATTCTTTCCAATATGCATTGTATCAAACAAATGCACATAGCTTCTCATAATAGGGCAACCTACTAAATTTTCTGGGATAACTTCTTAGTCCCTGTGGAAGCCGACCATTAATGCCTTGATGACCTTCATGAAGCATATAAGTTAAAAAAATTAACAACGACAATCATTGTCAATTACAACATGAGTAAACACAACACAATATAAAAATATAAATTTAAAACATATCATATATGATAGATAAAAAATTTGATCTGATGTATAACCTTGACAATTAATTCTATTATATTCCAACTTCCAGAGGTGAGGTGGCATTCTTCGTGGTTTTGATGTAGTCTCTTCTTTCCCATTGAAAATATGTTTTTCATTAGTTCGATACTTATGATTTATGTGGAGGAAGTGCCTATACTAATCAAACACCTACTTTCCTAAACTTTTTGAATGACAATATTTCATCTTTGGACCACAAATTGGACATGCAAATTTTCCCTTTGTTTAAAGACTTGCAAATCATATATAATTGGATTAAATATGTCAATTTTTATAATTATATATAATGAATAGATTATTTAAAAAACATGCATGATATCTACTTCATAAAATTAAATATCATTAAAGTCATGCAGTGGAACGTTATAACATACCAAAAAAATGTGTTAGCCCTAGGGCATCATGAATTGTCCATACAAGCATTGCATGGAATTGAAATTGTCTTTGTCCTATTGGTCTAGATACGCCATACATAGTGACGCCATTCCATAACTTTAGTAACTCGTCGATAAGAGGCTCTATATATATATTCATATCTTTAACTTGGTACTTACCTAGTTGAATGAACATAAACATTACATAATTATTATTACCATTTTACTGTAATATATATAAATTAATGTACATGACTATTAAATGAAAAAATATAAGTCATTATGCAACAAATAAGACAAATGAGATGCTAGTATGTTAAAAAAAATTGAGGTAAAGAAATACCTGGAACAATCATTGCCAACATTATGTGCTCCCTCTTTATTGACATCCATGGAGGAATGTTATTGTTGATAACAAAAACATGCCACACCGAGTAAATAGATCTCATCTCTCCAAATGGATTGACACCGTCCGCTGCCAATGAAAGCCTGAGATTATGAGGTTTTTCTTTAACATGTGGCCATTTTTCCTCCATGTCTCTAAATGTAGAACCATCCACAAGAATTTGAAGAATGTCATCTCCACTTCTATTTCGTGCATGGCAATCCATTAATTGTGCTAAGCATTTGCACCTAAATAATTTTTGCATACATGGAATAATGGGAATATAATGAAGAACCTTGCGAGGCACCTTTTTTGTTAGTTGATTTGTTCAACATCTACTAATATGACATTCTGGGCATTCTGTTTCAAATTCATGTTGTTTATGATATATAATATGATCATTGAGATATGCATCTATTGCTTGATACTATATTCCGATATCTTTCATAATGCTAGATAAATCTCAATATGAGTGAGGTAAAATATTTAATGGTGGTAACAAAAATTCACCAATCAATCTACAACAAAAAATAATTTGTTAATATAAAGAATATTAATGGTACATATTTCATCCTTTATTTACTAGTGATGAACTAACAACAATTAAAATAGATGAAAAAAGATGACATACCTTATCATCCGTGAGATTACTATGTTGGATAAACCATTCATAACCTTCAAGTTCACTAGCAACAATACAATAGAGAGACGAGTTGTTTGGGAGCCTTCATAAAGGGTCTTGTATGCCTTCTCAAGTACAGGTAAATCATGAACATCATCAAAGTCATCTCGATCAACATGATCAACTATGCCACTAAATGTGTCATGGATCAATGTATTTGTACCATCATCTTCAACTGTGTTTTTTGGTGCATGATCATCTTCTTCCATAGGATCATTAACTTCATCTTTGATATTCATAGCTCCATGTTCCTCCGCTTCCAAAACCACATTCTTCATGCCATGATAATCCATATCATGTGCCCTAGGGCACCCCACCTTTATAATAATGATAGACACAAATAAACCATGATCATGATCAAGTGATTATATATATATATATATATAATGTTAAAACAATATAAACATTTACAAATTCAATCAATATAAACACATATAATGAACAACTTATCAATGGATGGTAATCAGGCCCCCCTTCAACGTGGCCATGCTACCTACAATGTTTCTCAACTATTGTGATTAAAATTCTTCTCATATTTAAGCCCTTGCAATTATTGCAAGGACAATAACATTTTCCATCACTCTTTCTTTTCAATTTAGCCCACAATGTATCAAGTGACTCTTCATTTTGTTCTTGACTAATATTATCTGACATGATTTTTCTTTACCAAGATTGAATATTTAGATCTTCAAAAAATATCAAACTCGCACTCCAATAATTTTTAATCATATACAAGTAACAAAATCTAATAATTCTGATATTTTACACCAAAAAACTTCGGCATGCAACCACCCCTGCAAAAGAGAAGATAGTCTGAAGATAATGACCCCAAAAAACACTTTAAAATGCTAATTCTAGAAATTACTAAATTTTGATTTTACTATGATTTCCAATTGTTAGACTCCTAAAATCATAATATTGAACTTGCACAACAAAATCTAGAAATAAAATTTTGAAAATGCACAAGTCTAAAAATGAAATCTGATGAGATGTTGCTTTAAAATATAATTTTCAAACTTGGAAGGACAAATATGACTTCACAAATGAATTCAGGAAATAAAATAGTATGGCATAATAAAGAGTTTTATTTGAAGTGGACCACCCTATTATATGCCTTGATAAAGTTAAAATATCTATGAATTTTATCTACAATATAGCCTGCATAGTCATTAGTCTTATTCACATCCCTACTTTGGATATCAATAGCAAACACCATTAGATGGCCTCCTTGAAAGTTCAATCAATTAAGGGAATAATGAAAGGGTCTTCCTTAATGATTACATCCATCTAACAAAAATAGTGTATGGCTGAATAAGGATGATATCATTTTGAAAGACTAAAATGATTGCTAAGACCGATCCTAACATATTTATGTTGAATACAATACATACAAAAAATATTGTATAGACCTTCACTTCCACACTCTCGATAAAATTGTTTTGTAAGGACAACACTTCATTTTCCTAGTTTTGTAGGTTAAGCTAAATCTTGTTCTCACAAGCAACTTCAAATGTCTCGTACACTTCCATCTACTTATGAAGAAAGCCTCTATCTAAATTGACTTCACCATTAAAATAGTGCTTCAAAATATCATAGGTCCATTCTCTAGTTTTATATGTCAAATCTATTGCCATTTGTATTGAATTTTCTTCCATCCATGTAATTCATGTCTTTCGTTACTGTTAGAACTATAAAATTTTGAAAATTTTATGGCTGTCTATACTTATAAGTTTCCTAAAAAGCCCATACCATAAGTATAAGAATCTAATTTGCATAACATATTTGCCCATGTTCTAGTCATTTTTTATCATGTGGTCCTATAAAATTCACCTAACCTTGAGCATTTGAATGTATAAATTATATTGGCATAAGATGATGCGGGTCTCTCTGATCCATAAATAATTTTATACTAACACATATCTTTTTTTAGTATATTGGCAAGAGGTCAGGAATGTCATACTGATAAAATCTCATTTGAGGATACACATCGGGAAAATGTAGTTCATAGTCTCAAACGACTAATAGATCCTATTGGCTAGATAATAATCATCGGGGTGATAGTGTGAAGTCATATCAAGCTTATATGTGTCCTATTGCTGAAAGCACAAGGAAATATGTCATCCAGACCAGAGTCATTGGAGTAAAGTTCCTAAAGTCAGCTTGAGACATTCATCTGGTCTTGCCAATGAAGCAAAGGAGGATTCCATCAGTAGGATAATGTTACCAAGATGAGTTAGAGGAGTCCTTCCGACCCTCTATGATGCACCGACAAAATTGTATTAGTAAAGGACTTAGCGATATGTTTAGAGGGAATGATTATCAGAAAGACATGATTCATGGTCTCGTTGATGAAGAAATTCATCGGTCAGACAAAATTTAGCAGAGAGAGGTAAGAAGGTCACATCGAGTGTAGTTCCATTGACAATAAAAAAAAATCATTATGTCTTAGCGATCAGAATTGATGAAGGAAATATCTCGGCAAGATACATATCTTTGGAGTAAGATGAGGACTGTCTGCTCGACTTACTAAGTCACAACAATGGGTTTGCATCGGTGGGAGTCATAGCGATATACTTAAGATTGAAATGATAACTCTTGAGGAGACTCATAACGTCGGTGAACCTACAGGACATCTTAGCGATATATGATCTATTGATAGCAAAGATACAAAATAGTTGTTGGGGAGACTCAGAGTGTAAGGGAAACTACAAGATGTCTTAGCAGGTGTTTAATGAACATTGGTAAAATCCTCAATAAAAGGATCACCCAATATTTGAAAATATCTTGCCGACAAGATTACATGATGTGACAATCAGAGTTTCAAAAAATCCTGCTACACTCATGTTTTAGCTAAAACATTAATGGTGCCATAGAGCATGAGTAATTTCATAAATCAAGGTGAATTCAATTGAAAACATTATTGCAGAATTGACAGCGAAGGAAGTAGAGGGGTGAGCAAAGGACTAGGGCATTCTTTCAGTTCAAAGTTTTGAGAAAAATACAATAAGTTCTTCATACCTTAATTTTGTAATTTTGAAGAATGGAAGCCATTGGTTTAGGAAAATAAAGGGGTAGAAAACATGGCGAAAGTAGTCAGTCTAAAGGGAAAAATCAGAAAATCAAAATTCAGCTAGAGGGCACTGAGCGAAAGCTAAGTCAAGATCTTATTGACCAATTACTTGGCTCTGGAGCTAAAGCCAGATGATCTGCACAACTTAGGGAAGAAGTGGATAAATTTGATGACAAATGGAAGCACATAGGAGATATTTGGACTCCAATAAGAGTTTATGAACAGTTTAGCTTTGAACTAGTATGCAACCCATGGAAGCTTGATCTGGGGAAGTTGGTTTTCCCTAATGTATTTGTCAATGTTGAATTGGTGAAATTCTTGGCCACTCATTATAATTTGAAACTCAAAGCCATTTGTGACCCATTCGGGAACCCATTGATACACATATCAGAGGATGCAGTAGGTGAATTTTTTAAATTGGAAGGGGTATGCAAAAAAAAGATCATATATGAAGAGTTATAAAAGGAATTTGGGAGGATGGACACAATTTATAAAGGTTGGAGATTGCCCTTGCACAGAATTAGATATGGCAAAAAACCAATTCCGCTAGAAGATAGTGAAGGACCCCCATTCCATGTTGATATTTTTGAGCCCTATATGAAATACACTTATTTCTCAGTAGGTCAAGCATTGGGAATGGAAGTGCCTGAGTATATGACAATTATGCCCATGGTAATTTCAATAGATATTCAGTATCACAACTCTAAACCTTTTGATTATGCCTCATACATTTTTAAGGGGCTCGATTCTGAGTTGATGGAAATAAAAAGTGGAGCCTCTATCTTACATCTTAGGCATTATTCCCTATTGATGCATATAGTTTTTTATTTTGGACAGGATTTAGGGTTGTGGCCTCAAGAAATGAAAATTTCACAATTTGACAAGGAAGGCATGTCATTACCTATTCAATTATGGACTATTGTTTGGGACAACAGGTTTGCTAATTCTAGTTTTGTACACTTTGAGGAATATTTTGTAAAACCATTGTACAAATTTTATAATCATCCATGTGCTTATTCTTTGTCTGATGAGATAAAGAGGTTTCTCAGGCCTAAGGAGTTCAATGGGCCAATTAGCCACAATTGGTGGGATTGGTACTGTTTGTAGGATGCTACCTTGATTAGGGTTTATGGGTTTGAAGATGCCCCATTCATTTTGCCTAAAATAGTTCCAGACAGGATTGCATACTTGGAAATTGTTAGGCAAATGGACTTTTCCAATGTTATGAATTTCAATTCTTTCGAAAAGCAGGCTCTTATGCCTAGTACACTATGCTTTGGTGATTTTACTGTATTGGAAAAAGAAGGGTATGATCTGATTCTTGATAAATTACTGCAATATAATATGAAAAGAGGACCACCGAGAAAGAATTTTTATTCAGAAGGGTATATCAATTCTCCTAAACAAAAGATAAACTTTGGGGGCTATCAACATGTGCCCTATCAATTTGATGATATGATTAGGAACTTGGAGGCAGAAGAAGTGAAAATGGTGATTGAAGAATATAATAAAGGGTTACAAAATACAGATTTGTTGTCTTCTAGGCAAGAGACATCTGGGACTAATGTACCACAAGATCTACCTAACAAGATGTCAAGGTTGAGAACTCGGGATTACACCTACCCTACCAGGGAATTAAGTGTTGAAGAGAGTATAGATACAGATGCAAGGCACATAGAGTATAAGTCATTTGTAGAAGATAATGAATTTATAAATTCTCCAAAATTTAAGGCGTTCCTATATAAACAAAAAGGAAAAGAGATAAGAGAAATGGTTGACAATGTCACACCAGGTAATGAAGAGAAGTTACTAAATGATCTAAAGATGAGTGTGGAAAGAGAGATGGCAAGTATGACACCTGAAAAGGGAAGGAAAATGTTAGAAAGTGTTGGTGTTATGATTTTTCCAGGCTTGGATCACAATTATGCATTATTTTTTGATAGTTTCCTGAAAAAAAGTAATGCTACACACAAGCTCAGCCCAGAAAAGGTGACATAAGTCTATGCAGGGTCAAAGTACAATCCATATGAAGGGCCATTAATGATTTGGACCTTGTATCCACCTCATAGGAAAACAATTTTCATTGATACTAAGAAGGCATTCAGGCATGTTATGACCCTAAAGGTTGGGGAGGTTGATCCTGTGGCAACAACAGAGATTGGGATCAACATAGAAAAACTGAACAAAGATCAAATAGAGATGTTGATCAAGGAAAAATAAATGTACAAAACAAATAATGAGAAAATTTTGAGAGAAAATGACCGCCTGAAAGATTTATTAGGAGTTACAATGGGGTCAACCAAGCTACTCTTCCATGGTGAAAGTTCATAAGCAAAAGATCATTGGGAAGGGTCAAGTGCATATTCTAAAGGAAAGTATGATGCACTTGTAGCAGTAATTAAGAAAAGACAAGCCACTCTAACAACTTGGTTGAATAAGCTCTGGGGAACACACTCAAATAACTTTTCTGCATTACAAGAACATGAGAGAATGGATGGTAGGATCCTAGAGAAGCTCCAGGAAATAAACCAGAGGGATGCTCCTAATAATGTGGCAATTGAGGTTGCAAATCATCTTATGAATAAGCACAAAGACTTTTTTGAAGAATTGTGAGGGGATGCGCAAGGATTAATTGATGCCACGAAAAAAGGGATTGACTACATTCTTTGATGATGGAGGAAGATTAAAAGAAATGACTAGGTGGAAAGGTTAAAGTGAGTCAATATTGCAAGAAATTTTGAAGACAACTACAACGAAAGATATAACACTAGATGAAGCATGCAAACAAAATTAAAAGATGGTGAAAATGGAGATCACGATCCAGAATGCATTGGGAGATGTAGATACACATGATCACTAGGACTACTTGGACCACATGTCGAAGATTCACTTATGGCTTAATAGAGCCTAATTACCTTTTTTAATTTATTGTTGTTTTAACATAAGACATTTCTGAAAGGACGTGTCCTTTCAAGCAGTTGATGTATAAATATCCATTTTGGTAGCAAAAAGAAAGGGGGGAGATTAGAAGGAGAATAGTCTATTAGAATAGATAATTTCTAGAATACTTACATTTAAAAGGACCATGATGCGTATATGAAATTTTGAGGAATCAATGAAAGGACTCCGATTTTAATGGCACCATTCTCATATCAATTGATTGTTGAGTTAATTGAAAATATTATTAAGTTGTCTCCAAGGTTGGTGTTTCTTTGTTATTTAAATTGATATACCAAGCATATGTTCAACTTATCGATACAGATTTGTTGTATTCATGTGGTATGATTAATTGGTTCTTTCAAGTAAAGATTAAATTCTTCTAGTTATTCACAGTAACTTGGAAGCATCATATGGATCATTAAGAAGAACTTGATAATTACATTCTTGCATGTTTATACAAGTTATAGAAAAATATGTGTATGCCAAAAAATTATAATTTCTTTCAGATAGAAGTCGTTCCTCATAGACTTTCATTTGACTCCATTTGCGCATATGCAGGATCATCATGGAAAAAATAGGCCCTTAAAAATTCACAAAAATCAGAGTTAAGCAACTTGACGTAAAAATTTGAATAAGTTAACTATATTATTTCAAAAATATATAACAATAGATTCTGCTGAAAATTGAATTTAGCTTCTAAACTACTAGGTTTATTTTTATATTTAAAAAATCTATTTGGTGAAAATTTGAAATTTCAATGCAATAGTACTTAAATTTCAGGGAAAAATAAGAAGTAGGTGTCTATCTGACCACCCTAACCACAATAAAATGATAATATTTTTTTATAGTATTTTAGATATAAGTAGAAGACTCATGTCTCGATGTGATGCATATTTTTTTGTACTTTTATTCGAAGTAAATAATTAATTATTATTTTTTATTACAAATTTTTAAAAATATAAAAACTCATACATCTAACCACCTTAACCTGGTCAAAACTTCATGAAATTCAATTCTTTTTTTTTTAATCCTATAGTATGTGAAGAATAGAATGTGACGCATGTTTTAGATTCAAACAATGTGATACCCTTTAAAATCTATAGATGTTTTTCAATCATCCTATCAATGAAGACTTTAGTCGTAATTCAAATAGAAAATGAATAATAATTATTTATTAAATTCAAAGGTAAAGCATAATTTATATTGGTGGAAAGCTAAGAATCTCCTTTAAAAACCCTTTTTGTTTCATCAATTCTGGGTAAAGAAAAAGTTGTCAACCACATGGGCCATCATATCACTTACATATCACCACTTTTTGGCCCATCATGATCCTACACATACCCATTTACCCAACGAGGCACTAGTCTTCCCCATTTCATCATTTAGTTTTATCCATTTTATTTGACATCTGTTAACTGAACATATTAGATTTTACCTTGATATTACTAACACAATTTATACCAAATTAGGTTCACATTGCTCTATTGTCAAATTGCCATTGTGGATAGATTGGTCAAGTAGGAAACATAGTTTAAATCTGCATCATGCACATAGGTACACCCACCTAGGTTTAGCAGAGCCTAAAGAGTAGAAGGTCCAAGTTCATCATTTGGCCTTGTACGTTAGCCAAAAATGTTGTAAGAGCTTGACAAACTCTTGTGGTTCAAACGTGCGTTTTTGAGACCAAACAGTTACAATTTTTATTCTAGAATCCATATACAACTTCCTCCATCCTATTAACATAGAATCAGTATGGAATACTATCTTGAATTTTAAGCTAAATATTATACTATGCAAAGGAGAATAAGAATAAATCGTAACCTTATCAGCAATTGAAATAGATAAGGGGTCACTATATTCCACATATTCACATAGACAATGAACATGCTATTTGGGGTTCCTACTCTTACTATTTTTCTATTTATTTATATAATAATAAGGTTACACTACAATTATTTTGTTTTGTTTTTATCTACTCTAACTCCTATTTCCTCTTATACATTCAATCATACTAGTATTTTGCTTCCCATAAGAACATTATATCATGGTTGAATGAAAACAATTTTCAATGCCATGAGGCCCAAATGGTATTCATGCATTGGTCTTGAAATGTCATCAAACTGAGACTAGTCATTATTATATAGTATCAAAGTTTCATTGATACTATTGGTCAGTATGATTTCTCATGTGAATTGATTAGATATTGATAACCTATATATTCATAGGGTCCAATCATTATGTTTGACAATGATTGGCTAGTTTACTGTCCAATGCCATTTGCAAAATAAAATATAGTAAAATATAAAACAGTGATCTTTTCTATCTACTCCAATGTAAATAATAAAGACTATAGAAATTTCCTTCCAATTTGAGTGTTGGAAGTCTTTATTATTTATAGTGGAGTAGATAGAAAAGATCAATGTTTTATATTTTAATATATTTTATTTTTCATTGTATTTGATCAACAAATATAGTTTGATGATGATTCTTTGACTAGTGCTACAATATTAGTATCTTGGGGTATTATATATGCAGATATAAACTATATTTGTATGATGCCGGATGTTATACCCATGTCCACTAGTTATCACCATAATTGTTATTATTATGTATATGCAATATAGGGATACTATAGAGATAAGAAGCAACGAGCAAAGAGAAAAGATTTATAGAAATGGACTTCAAAGAAAGGCATGACACTTTACTATAGATTCCAAAAAGGAGATCATAGTCATGACTATTCAAATAAATAATGATTAGTTTGTGTCATAACCATGAAGGGGGCATTGAAATTAATAATAATAGTGATAGGGTGGTATGACGGACTTTAAAAGATACATAAAGAAAAGTAACTGAGTAGTCAAGAGGGCTTTTAAAACATCATAAATATTGTCAGGGGTTCATTTTCTTCATAGCAGTATGGTGAATTAATAAATATTTCCATCTCACAAAGTTTCAAAAGAGGACAACCTACAAGTTTATTAAGGAGTGCATGGACAATATCTCAAGGAGCTACCACAATTAATTTCTTCAAGTGTTATGCAAGGCCATTGAAATAAAATGAATAAACTCATGCATAACCTAAAAGACAAGGGATAGTCAAGTTGCTAGAGGGAAGGTATCACAAAGGATATGGGATCACTCAACAAAGATGTGATTCACTTTTACGTTTTTTTCTTTATTTTTCCTAATAAGGTCAAATACTTTCTTTTAGTGTTTGAATCTACCACATAGAGATTAAATATGCTTACTCTCAAATAAAGTTGAATTATATAAACAACAGTCAGATGCCTCCCTTAACATAAAGGAAAATCTAAAGTACTAAGTAATTTTATATCCTTTATAAGAGATTTCTTTTAACCAGTTAAAAACTTGAGAGGGTAATATGTAGGTTGCAAGGAAAGTAAAAAATAAGTGACTCAATCCAAAAGGAAAAAAATAAGCATGGAAAAGCATGAGTAGGTTGACCAGCTTCACTAAAAGCACAATTATTTTTTAGAACATCTCACTTGGATATTACTTGATAAGGTAAGGAATGCTCTTTTCCACTCAATTTCATATGGTGGCACATCTACACACAAAACACCAAATTGTCAAATAACTAAATAAATTGTATTACTTAATAAATTTGTTACAACATGTTATTCATGTCAAAATCAACTCTTCTTACCACAAAAAGTTTGGTTTCCAATTTGATAGGTTCACCTTTTGATTCCTATACCACTTTAGAAGGAATTTGGTAGCTTATACTTCTACATGAGGAGAAAATTTAATCTTGTAAACTGTTCCAAACTACAAAACAGATAAAAATCATATAATCTACATGATAGTTATAGCTTGCTAGATGTTTGATAGCATCTAAATTTTTTAAGCGAACTGAGAAAATAAAGAGGCCTTGACCTTCATTTTTTCATTTTTAGTTTGTTGCTCTAAATATCTCACAATATTTACAAATTGGTTGCTTTCTTTCTTTCTTGTTCAAATAAAAAATAGATACATTTGTATAGAGTCAAGATGAATTCAAGAACTTTAGGTAACATATATACCATAACTGCTTTTATAGGACACTGGCATCTAAGGTCTAAAATCTATTTCTGAAACTTGGCAAAGGGAAAAATACATCTTTATGAAGTAGTCTTCAAAAATATCATAGCTAAATGGCTCTAACTATCCACTATCAAACATTCCCAATTCTTTGTTCAACCCTCTAGGCCTAAATCTTGGTAGTTATTTCACTCTGTAGCTATCCCCATGTCTTTAATATTATCTAGTTATGGCTCCCAAATCTATTGAAAATTGATCATTAAGGTTAAAATTGAAACCTTGCAAATATAATCTTTGTCCAAATCCATCAATAATTTTCCATCAGTTATAAACAATTCCCTTATAAAGAATTCGTGAAGTCAGGTCTAAAATCTGGAAATGAAAATTTGAAAATACACAAGACTAAAAATGAAATCTGATGAGATATTGCTTTAAAATATGATTTTCAAACCTGGAAGTACAAATATGACTTCACAAATGAATTGTAGAAAAATACAATGACTATCCTCAACCTGGCAATATCTTCTTGAGTTTTTTTCTGATTTTTCCCAAGAAAATCATTGAGCAAAACACTTTTGCAATAAATAGTCAAGTTCATTTTTATTTATGTCGGCCACAATTTAACTTTGCAAGTCCATCTAAATTTTGGTGAAAGATCTTCATCGAAACTTTGACGAAAAATAAGGTTCGTCAAAATTTCAACGAACGTCGGGGATAAAAAATTTTAAAAATGAAAAATTTGCACAAGTGGCTGATGATACATCTGATTATATAGGTTTCGTCAGAAATTTTTGTTGGAATTGGCAATCAAATGAGTTAGTGATTAAACATTAAGATTAAATATGTTATGTACTTATGATTTTAAAGAGACATCACACAAAAAAGGGGAAGGAAGTTATGAAATCTAAAGTAATTATACAAATGAATAAAATAATCACTTTAGTGTTTGAGACACAAACATGATGATGTGTCAAGAATGAAGTAATGAGACAGCGCATAGGATAGAATCCAATTGCTACAACAACATTTATTTATTAATCAGACCATTTGAAAGGGGATTAGACATAATACCGATGCAAATGTGTGGAATTAATGAGATCTCGAAGGGGAGTGTCATCATGTGCGATTAGGGTATAGACACCAGATCCATAATTAGAGTCGACCTCGTAGGGACCAAGCTAGTTAGGACTGAATTTACCTTTGTCGGCGTAATCGGCGATGGTTTTGTATTAGTTTTCATATAAAACCAAATCACCCTTGGTAAAGCTTCAAGGAATGACACCAACATCATGTTTGCATTGAAAATGTTTAGCATAAGTTTGAAGGTGCTCGAGAGCATTGATGTCTTGCTGAATCAAGCATTTCAAGTTGGTGCAGACGTTGTTCCACATAAGTATCATTATCAACAAGACTTTGGAGAGAAATTCACAACATGGGGATTTCTAGCTCTAGAGGGAGGATAGCCTCAATACCATAAACAAGGCTAAAAGGGGTATTTCCTCTAGAAGAACGGACAGTCATGCGATATGCCCATAATGCATATTGCAATTTTTTATGCCGATCTTTTTGGTTTTGATTGACAGTCTTCCTAAGTATTTTCTCCAAGATCTTATTAGTACTTTTGGCTTGACCATTATACTGAGGGTAGTAAGGTGTGGAGAATCAATGCTGGATATGGAAGGTCTCAAGGACCTTCTTCACCTCATTGTTCTTAAAGGGAGTACCATTATCCGAGACTAATGTGGAAGGGAGACCAAAGCGAGCGATGATGTGTTCCAATAAAAAATGACATATCACCTCAATCGTTGTGGATCGAAGGGGAATAGCTTCGAACCATTTGGTGAAATAATCTATAGCAGTGATAATGAATGTATGTCCAATAGAAGAAGGTGAGGAGATTTTTCCAATTAGATCCAAGCCCCACACAGAGAATTTCCAGATAGGTATTTGGGAATGAAGCTCCAAATTAGGAGCGTGCATCAAATGACTATGTTCCTAGCACTAATGACATCACTTAACATACGCATAACAATATTTTTCCATTTTTTTTAGTAATAACCCATATGAAGGAGATTTTTCACTAAGGATTTTTCTCCAAAATTTCCTCCACATGTACCGAAATGGGCTTGTTCGAGGGTAATATGAGTTTCGGCATCCTTGAGGCATTGTAAAAGGATTCCATCGAAGGATCTTCGGTACAAGGTGTCTCCAAGGATGATATACTTAGTGGCTAACTTTTTTAAGTGCTGACAAGTATTTTTAGTGGTGGGTTTGGGAATGGTACTATATTTTAGATAATTGTAGATGGCATCATACCATTCACATGGATTATCAGAAAAAGTGGGACAAATATTAGGAGGTTGATCACTGATGGAGGGTATCATAATAGGATGAATGGTGAAGATGATTTGTTCAGAAGGGTCGGTAGGAGAAACAAGAGAGGTTGTACTAGCCATTGCATCCGTGTGGCGATTATCTTTGCAACGGATGTTATTAATGGTAAAGGAGTAAAACTGGTCTAATAGATTAAGAATAATCACCTTATATTGTGAGAGTTTATCATGTTTAGTTTGATAGAGAACGTTGGGCTTTTTAATGACTAATTGTGAATCACCATAGATCTTAATATTTTTAACCCTCATGACAAGAGCAGTGCATAACCTAGAGAGTAATGCTTCATACTCAGCTGTATTATTGGTACATAGGAAATTGAGATGATAGGAGAAGGGAATAAGCTTACCAACAAGTGGAATTAAGATAACTCAAGCATCAGAGCCTATTTGGCACTTGGATCCATAAAAGTACAATTACCATGTAGGAATGTCAATAGTAAACACACTGTCATCAAGAAAAGAGTCATTGGTGGGTAACGCTAATGCTGAAGGAGCATCAACTAGAAGGTCAGTTAAGGCTTGAACTTTGATTTATTTTTGAGCAATGAACTTAAGGTCAAACTCAAGACATCCTAACATATATGTTTTAGTGAAAAGATATCGTAAAGGGTCAAAATTTGTTGTCACGTGTACTTCAGTATTAATGAAGACAAGAGTGAGAATTTTTTTTTCACTTGTGGAGTAATGGGTTTCGTAATCAAGGAGAATTCTACTAATGTAATAGACAAGATGCTCTTTACCATTGAAATCCTTTTGAGCCAACAAGGCAACAAGAGCATGGGCAAAAGCAACGATATAATGGATGAAAGGTTGAGTGGGTATAGCGGGCTGTAAAACAGGTGGAGTTATAAGGTATTCTTTCAAAATCTCAAAGGCCTATTTACAATCATCATTCCAATCAAAATTGACATCCTTTTTAAGGAGGTTAGTAAAGGGTAACGTACGATTGGCTAAGCAAACCACAAAATGGTGAATGCCTTGTACCCACCCTTGTAATGTATGTAATTGGGAAATATTATGAGAAGGTGGCATATTGATGATATCATCAATTTTATTTGTATCCACCTCAATTCCTCTATAAGAAATGGTAAACCCCAAAATCTTACCACTATCCACTCCAAACAAACACTTTTTAGGATTTAAGCGTATGTTATACTTACTCATACACTCGAAGATTTGATGGAGGAAATTCACATTATCTTGGCGGGTTAAGGATTTGGAAAGAATTATATCAACATAGTCTTCTAAGATTTGTGAATGTAATCATGGAAGATTAAGTTCATTGCTCAATGATAAGTAGTGCCAACATTATTTAAACCAAAAGGCATCATAACCCAACAAAATGTGTCCCAAGCAGAGGTAAAAGCCATCTTGTATTGATCTTGTGGGTTAATGAAGATTTGATTATACCCTAAAAATCCATCCATAAAGGATAACAAAGCATGTCTAGCAGTGGAATCCATGATCATATCAATGTTAGGAAGAGGAAAGTCATCTTTTAAAGAGGCCTTATTCAGGTCTCTAAAATTTGTACATATCCTAACACGATTATTGGGTTTGGCCACTGTGACAATGTTTGAAATCCAAGGAGAATAATCAATGGAGTGAATGAAACCTGCATCAAGGAATTTTTCAAGTTCTCCTTTAACATGCAAGGCTACCTTAAGATTCAATTTTTGAATCTTCTAACAAATAGGCTTAACATTTTCAGCGAGGACATTGTTATGGGTAACTATCTAGGGATCTATTCTTGGCATGTCTGAATATTTCAAAGAAAATATTTCAGGGAAGGTATGAAGCAAGGTTGCAAGATCATCTTGTTCTTCGTCATCTAGGCACTTCCCGATTTTAATGATTTTGTCCTTGTCATTGATATCCATGGGGATGTCAAGGGTATCTCCTAAAGGGAATTCCTTAGACTTAGGAGCTTCAGGATCATATGGTTCCAAGTTGTTGTGAGGTTCGTTAATAGCACTAATGATAGACTTAGAAATCAACATATCACAAGAGGCATGTCTTGTGGAGCGAGAAGGCTTATCTGAAGCACCTAACAAATTTTTTAAATTGTCATCATTATGAGCATAGGTGAAGAGGGGAGCATCCACATTAGGAAATTCAAGGTGCCTAAGTGTAAGGGTGGTCCTTGATGTGCATGATATAGTTTTGATGTTGAGAGAGGGTTGTTTATTGGCTTTTGTAGTTTTATAAAAGGAAAACCCTAGACAGGTTTTACCTCTTTGCATATTAGGTTCAATGGGGACATAGATTCCTTGTTCATGCTTGTTTAATCCTTTAACCTCATAACCCATTTGTTTCACAAGATCATAGCCACATCCATAAAGTCTTTCCATTTCTTGTGGGTTCTAGGGAGTTGTTCATAAACTATTTCATCAAAATTTATTGTATATGTGGCATTTTCTTCCAAAAGATGAGGTAGATATGGGGGAAGGGTGTTATTCTTGTTGGGTAGAGAGGACAATGGATTTCTTGTTTTGAGTTTCCTCTTTGCTTGTTATACTACACTCACCCATAAAGGAAGGAGTAAACTATAAAGAGCCCCAATCGTCACCAAGTAAATTAAACTTGGTTTTATCTTCAGGTTGGTCCTTCTCAGGAGGAGCAATATTAGAGGTAGGAATTAGGGTATGTAGAGGAATTGATGTTCCCTTTTCAAGTTGCAAGCAACTCTCAGGTTCAGGATCGATGTTAATTTGATAAACATTATTATTATAGACATATTTCATTTTGTGATGAAGGATCGAGGGTATCGCATGTATCCCATGTATCCATGGTCATCCCGAGAGGAGATTATAAGAAAGATCATAGAGCATGACATCGATAGGAGTTTGTAGCATAACCATTCTAACAGTAATGGGTAAGCTGATGACACTAAGAGGTTGTTTGGTAACATTATATCAAATCCTTTAATCAATAAGGAATCAAATTATATTTTTGATCGGTCCACATGTAACCTATCAAGAAGCTTCACATTGCACACATTTAGGGTAGAGCCATTATCAACAAGGGTCCTTTTAATACATATTCGATCATACTAGGCTACTATCATAAAGGCTTCACTTTGTTGGCATAATTCTAATGGCGGTAGCTCATGTTGATAGAAAGTGATATCCACATTAGTTGTGTTCATGTCATTTAGGAGAGCTATCACATCAATAGTATTCATACCAGGAGGGACCACTATCTATTGTAAGGTTGTTTGAAGCACAAAGTGATAGTTAGGGAATTTTGAAGAAGACCCCAAAGGGATATTTTGGTGGGAGTGTTTTTATGTTGTTCAACCAAATAATACTCCCTGAGTTGTGAGTTGAAATGAGTTATGGGTAAGATAGGGTTGGGTAACAATAGGGAAGTGGAGGTGGATGGTTTTTGGGGATGTGGGTTATTATGAGTATAATGAGTGTGGGCAACAGTATTGTTCTTAGGAGGGTAAAGGGTAAACTCGGGTTTGGGTGGGGTTGGAGGTTTTGGACAAGGTGGGTAAAGAACAAATTGGGGTTGGATGACATTGAAATATTTTATGTTAGTTTGGTCATCACAACAAACTATAGTGGATGAAGTAGGGGAGATGAAATCTTGGAGGACATCATCTAACATACCCATATCATCACAACTAAAAGGTTTGGAAGACAAGGGTGGGGGAGTTGTAACTATATCATCACCAACCTTAGTTGATGAAGTGAGTGAGAGGAAGATTTGAAGAGCTTCATCTAACTTATCAAAATCATCACTACTGAAAGATTTAGATGATATAGTGTTCCTATAGTGAACAAGTGTGTGCATTGTATTATGCGAGTTATCTATGTTTCTAGGTGTATGTTTCACATAATCTACTTTGAAAGAACTAGGAACCAAAGAAGAAAAGGAAACATGTAAAGCTTTAATGCTACTCAAAAATTGCATTTGAAGCTAAGAATAACCATATAACAAGGAAAATCAAAAGGGTATGTGCAGGATCATGAAGGACAAAACAGGCCCTAAAGTGGCAATAAAATTCAAAAAATCAGACTTAGGCAACTTGACATAAAAATTTGAATAGGTTATCTATATTATTTCAAAAATATGTAATAATAGAATTTGTAGAAAATTTAATGTAGTTTCTAAACTACTAAGTTTTTTTTTCTTTTTTAAATTCTATTTGGTGAAAATTTGAAATTTCAATGCAGTAGTACTTAAATTTCAGGGAAAAAATAAGAAGTAGGTGTTTGTCTGACCACCCTAACCACAATAAAATGATAATATTTGTTTATAATATTTTACATATAAGTAGGGGATTCATGTCCCAATGCGATACATATTTTTTTGTAAATGTTTTCCAAGTAAATAATTAATTTTGAAATTTTTATTACAAATTTTAAAACATATAAAAACTTCTATGTCTAACTACCTTAACTTGGTCAAACCTTCATGAAATTCAATTTTTATTTTTTTAATTCTATAGTATGTGAAGCATAGAATGTGACACATGTTTCAGATTAAAAAAATGTGATACCATTTGAAAGCTATAAATATTTTTCAATTAGCTTATCAATCAGGACTTTAGTCGTAATTCAAATAGAAAATGAATAATAATTATTTATTAAATTCAAAGTAAAGAATAATTTATATTGGTGGAAAGCTGAGAATCTCCTTTAAAAACCCTTTTTGTTTCATCAATTTTGGGTAAAAAAAATTCATTAGCCACATGGGCCATCATATCACTTAGATATCACCACTTTTTGGCCCATCATGATCCTGCACATACCCAAAATTGAAACCTAGCATTAACAAAAAGAAACAAAAAGTACAAAATCTAGAAAGAAAATGCACAAAGTACTGATGCAAAATGTCTACTGGGACTAGGTCGCCCAGGTTCGCGACTTAGTCTTGGTATGGTTTTTTTTGAGTTTTTAATGAATTTTCTGATTAAAAATGCAATTTTTTGGAACCTAACATGCAGAGGTATAATATATATGTCAAATTTATGTATCAAGCAAGGAAATGAATGAAAACTATGATGCTTTTTCAATAATGCACAATGGAAAACCCTAGGATGCTTGTTTACATAATGCAACATTCACTGCAATGCTAAGTAAAGAGCTCCTAGTATGCAAATGCAATGAAAATCAAAAGTATGCATTGTGTTGAAATGCAGGTTCACCAAAATGAACCGCAAAACTTGGATGCTTTGTATGGGGGTAAAAGAATGGGTCCTCTACAACTTTCTAGGGTTTCACCTACAAGGAAGTGGGTTTTCCTTCTCCTCCAAGGGCACCAAATGTTTAGGGATTGCATGTGTGGTGTGAGGTATGCAAGGTTGTTGAAATGTACTATGAAAACTTAACTACTTAACCTTAACTAATAACACCTTCATTTTTGGAGAACACATAGTGTAATATAATAGAAATGAAAGCAATATGAGTAAATTATCCTAATAGATAAGAGAAGTGTACCTGGAAGCCGATGGGGGCTGAAACTAGGACTGTGGAAGTCATTGGAAAACTGGAAAATCGGGGTTTTGAGACACCTAGGACACTTATGCCAAGTGAGGCGACCTAGTCCCTTTTTGTGAAATCTGCTCCAGAAGCCATTTCTATCAACTGGGTCTCTGAATCTACAAATTTCAGTGTCAGAAAGCTTCAGTGGGACTAGGTCACAATTATGGGCGACCTAGTCCCTTTTCTCTTTTTTGAGAAACTGAAAGTGGATTCAGAGGCTTTAGGTCTGTATTCTGCTTCTTCATGGGAATCTTGCTCGAAACCTACAAAATAACCTACATAATAGAATGTATTTATGTTTCTAATGTTGGTTTTTCCTTGGTCAAATCCCTAGTTTGTATTTAAACTTGAAATGGAATAGAAAATCTACATAAACCCTAGCCCTAAGTGTGTCTAGAACTAGGAAAACCTGAAACAAAGCAAAAACCTATTGTATTGTGCTAGAATAGGATGTATGTTAAAGATTTGAAATGATGCAAGAATCTAAACCCTAGAAATCCTACACCATTGCAAATGAGAGTAACAAGGAATGCAAATGGCATGAAAACCTCAAATCTACAAATGGGCTGAAAATAGAAGATGGAGGCACTTTAAAATTAGTCTTTAGGAATGATTTTGTGGCTAGTTGCACCTCCTCAACCTAGATTTATCCATGAATCTCCATAGGCATCTATCTCCAACCTTTTTCAATGAGTGATATTGGATGTGAAGTGAGCTTCAAGACCTGCAAAAAGCCTTGGTTTGTTGTCTAAAAGCTTCAACTTTTGTTGTGTGAGAGATGAATTTTCTTGAGGAAGATATTTTGCACTTGATTTGTGGATCTCGATGTGAAAAAAATGACCAAGAGAGAGATGAAAAATGATCTAAAAATAGGTATATATAAGAAACATGACCTAATTGTTTGGAATTTTTACCTAAGAAGTCGACACCCATTGGGGATTTTTGATTAATTATTCATTTTCTTGCTTTAAACTTCAAAAATCCTCAAAAAGGACTATCGCCAACTTGGGTGACCTAGTCCAACTAAGGAATTTTTTAGTGGGAATGGTACTTTATGATTGGTTTTGATGATGTTTGTCAGGGATTGAATGATCCCTTAGCTATAACAAGCCTCCAAGTCAAAATTAACGACCTTAGGGGCCTATAAATGTTGTTTTAGGGTTAAATTTGGTGAAATGGGACCTAGAGTAGGACCAAAATGGGCAAAAAGTTGTCCTTTTCTTCAAAGGTATATAATTTTTGGAGACACAATATTTTTTAGAGTAAAAAATAATCACCCTTGATAATTTCATACCTAGCTCCTCCCTATGTGCTTGGACCTAATTATGCAATTAATTACCTATTTCACAAACATCTTCAAAAAATCAAAGGGAAATAAAAATGAGGATTCAATATTTTCCCCTAACACTTTGGGCCCTAAAAAGAATGGGTCTGGTGTAGGGTGCCCATGCCCTAGACCACCTCTTTTTGGCTCAAATTTAAATAAGTTGGTGTTATTATTTTATTATTTGAATTTCAAATTTTAATTTTTGGCTATTGCCATTCTATTTTAAAAAAAATTAGAATAATTGCATATAAATACAAAGTATTTTCACTATTTCAAACCTAGAAAATTTTGGAGAAGAAATTTTACTATTATCATCAAGCACTCGAGAGAAATCAAAAGAAAAATTATCATAATTTTAGTAGCATTTATTCATGTCAATTATCAATCATTTTTAATGTAATTTGATCCATTTTTTGTGATTCTTTGTTGTAAGAACCTATAATAACAAAGAATAGATAACAAGCACATTGAACAATTGCAAACATGTATGAAGTTGACCCATGAATTAGATCAACCTGGTGTATATATAAAGGGATGAGAAAGGAACCTGGTCTCCATGAAGTGAGGACACAAATCCTCATACATGGAGTTGTGGAAAGTTGCCTACCACAAAAGTAGCATGAGGTGTCGAAAGTGAGTTGACACCTCTAAAGACTCCTAACTAACTTGACACCTCACATGAGCAAGTGTCAAGGGATGCCTAAGTAGGCTTAAAGCCTATGTGTATGTAAAATATACACTAACACCCCACTTAAGCATAGCTTAGGTAGGCACAAAAGAAATGGGTCTTGATTATGAGGCCTAGTGAGGTACCCATGTACAATGCAATCTCTCATAAATGGAGAAAGACAAAAAAATCCTAGTGGGAAAAAACCATCCTCCAAAAGAAAAAAATAAAAAAACTCATAAAAACATGAGACACAAATTATCCTACAATCTTAGATGACTACTAATATCCTCAATAGATTGTTTGAATCTATAGGTGAAGATGGGGGAGAGTAATGATCTATACTGGATGGTGTAGGTATCTCTAAAGTGCAATCATATGGTGTAAATTATGAAAATGTATACAGATGAGTAGAACCATTTTCCTCCCCCAAGTGCTACAATTGCCTTGCTTAGTAAGTCCCTTCTCACAACTGTATTTGGTCAAAATTCAATTGTGTTCCCTATGTTGCTATTTGGTATTTGGTAGTTTGAGAGAATATTGTTAGTCAATGCTGGAACATAGAGAACTTTGGTGAAGCATTCATTACCCATATCAATTGTGTCTTCTTCACATACATGTAAAGACATGTTGTATGTTGTCAACAGTTTTACTATATCTACTAAATGTAAAGAGGTGAACATATATGGAAAATAAGCCATATGATGAGAAGTTTTTGAATCAAGAATCCATGTGCTAGTTTTGTGAATTGTGGAAACTATAAGAACATGCCCCTTTGATTTCTCTGAACTATTTTTTTTTAGGTGTCTAATGAAGATGAAGATTCAGAAATAACAATGTTATTCTCCTCAATATTTTGAGTGATTTTGTTGATATTCTTCTTCATATGATCAATTTTTGTAGTCCCAATTTTTTACAAAAGTGACATTTCACATAGTTTTTCATATATATATATATATATATATATATATATATATATTGTGATTTTGACACTCCTTGTATTTCTTTATCCTTTCTTTTATCACCTTTATTTGTCACCTCAGTTTCTCCACTTTCAACAATTAGTGCTTGTGACTTATAGGAAACTATGGTGCCCATTTGTATGAGTTTATCTTATTCCCTAGTTAGATTAGCAATAAAATCATCAATCTAGGCATTGACCATGTTGCACCTAAAGCCCTCTTTGTGGAGTAAAATATTGACATAAAAACTAAATATTGAGGACCCAATTTAGATAGAGTTGATAAGATGAGTTGATCATCTTTATTCTCTATCCCACATTATTTTATTTGTAATTAAAGTGATTTGAACTTTGTGAATTACTATTGCAATGTTCTAAAATAATTTGGACTTAGACTTATCAATTCATTTTCTAATTCATGTCCCTTGATTTTATCAAATTTTCCAAAGAGTTTCTCAAGAATTCTACATACTTCTTGTAGGGATTTTAATGTCTCCACATGAAATAGGATTTCTAGAGAGAGACATAAACATAAAAAAATAAAATCCTGATCACATTTGTTGAACCACTTCTCTTTATTTGTAGCCACATTTGGCTCCTTTTCACTACCCATAGTTACTCTAAAAAACCCTTTATTTTTGAGTGAAATTTCAACTTGTATCTTCCATTTATGATAGGTAAAGGGTGTGAGAGGACTAATTTTTTGATTTGGCTCCATGCTTAGTTGTGATTTATAACTTTTATAATCTTTGGAAGAAATTTGGAATGCTTTTAAGAACAAATCTTAGACACCCCCTTTTAATATTTTTGATTTCCCCCTTTTTTTGGTACTTAATTTAGTGCATGTATTTGCTTACAAAAATGGAGGTGAAAAAGGCACTTTATAACTTTTATTGTGAAATCACCATCATTGGATAGAGCATAAAAAGATAAACACTATTAAAAAAAAGAGACTCAATTTTGAGATACCATTTAAAACTTATGGTGCTTTTATGTTTTTAGCCTATTGCAAATTCAACAAAAGAATCATACTAACAAAATTTTGGAAATAAATATTTTAAAGAGAATATGAAGAGAAAAATAGAAAAACTTAAGCCCCCTCAAGTTGGAGAAAACCAGGGGCTAAAAATAAATATTGCTTCCCCCTCCCCCTCGCCAACTTAAGGTATAGTGAATAGATAAATTATTGAATATAACATTTGCTTTGTAATAATTAACACTTGTAGGACATCAATTAAGAAATAAAATTATCTTTTAAGGTGATGAGTATATGACTTTATTCCATCAAGGAAGGTAGATCTGAGTTGTCATTTGGAGGATTAGTCAATTCATTGCTTGTTACCATTTAGCCTCAACCCTACTAAGGGTGATCTCTCTTTTTGCATCATCGTAGTCTTGTAGAGGTAGAAATAAAAAAATAGGGTTTTACCTAGGAAAGCTCCTATATTGCACAAAAATTTCCTTGTTTCATGTGTGTGGGTTTTAATATCTAAGGATAAGTGGAGGAAGATAAAGGATGAATTTCTCATTTGTGCATTCAAGCCTTTAATTTCTCAACACATGAAAACTATTTTTTCTCATCAACAAAGAAAGTTTTGAAAGTTACCTCAAGAGAATAGGAGATACAAACTAGGACCATCAGGCTTGTTTTTTCAAATCTTACAAAACAAGAGGAAATTAAATGGTGCACCACACCCTAGAATAGTTAATTAACCTTCAAATTTACACATAAGGTTACATTGTGTCTACCCTCTACCTTTATGAATTCTATTTTTGTCTTGTTGCATTCAATTTCTCAAAAATCATAATAGACTATTGCATAATTTTCATAGTTTAACTAGGAGCATCATTGCATTTTAGAATTAAATTAATCCAATCAATCAAAAAATCCAATCCACCAACACAACACACCAAAAAAAATGACTAGAACCTTGATCTACCATTCTAACTCTTTCATTCAAGTTTGTAGTCAAGTGGATTTGAGATCATTCTAATGCTCCTCCAAAAATTAGGATAAGTGTGATTTAGGACGTAGATCCATTTTCCTAGTCAAACATTTTGGTGAACCAGACTATTTCAAACACTTTAGACCCTCTGAAATCTAAAGTGTATCATTTTAAAACTAGAATATGCTCTCAAGATCTTGGCAATTATCACTTATGTATGCATATTCATCATAAAAAGCATTGAAAAGTGAAAAATTGCATTTCATTTTACATTTATATAAGAAAACTAGGTTTAATTTTAGTTGGTGCAAAGTGGATCTAGTTCATACTTGCATTGGTAAATCTAAATTAGATCATATCAAGTTTGAAAACAAAACTGAAATTTTGCAAAGTGATCATTTAGGCTTATGCATATAGTGAAAATTTTGGAAAAATTACATTGTTGTTTTTGGAAAAACATTGAAAGATTTCAGTTTCTAGATTTTTCAAGTTAGGATCAAGATTTTTTTTTACTTTAAAATCTGAAAATTATGTTTTGGATCACATTTATGGCTTCAAATTTTTTAAAAATGTATGCATCATTGTATTTTACATAGAAAAATCACATTATACATTTGTGGAAAATTATTTTCTCTTAAACCTAAACATACATAGAATAGGGCATTCAAAAACTATAGAACACACCTAAATTTTAAACTTGACATAAACAACTTACTATTATAGGGTGCATCATACCCCTAAATAGGCTATTTTTGCTCATATTTTTATGATAGTAGCTTCTCAAGATCTTCTTTCCAGATCTTCTTTTAGTTTCTTTGTTCATTGTACTATAATTGTCTATAACTTAGTGCATATATCAATTAAGAATACATTGTCATAATGTTTGAATGTTTTGGTAAAATATTGTCCTCCTTGAAATATTTGGTTGATGTTTCATGTTATGTATTTAGTAATCATTATCCTTCAAGTGATGAAACCCATGTCCCTTCATCTCCCAATGCATATTTTCCTAATGAGTATATCTTGAGGCAAGATGAAATAATCATGGATGAATTCTTAAACACTAAAGTTCCTAACCTTGAAGCAAACATTGTGCTGGTGTTTTTTCTCGTTGAACCTTGAAAACCCTCTAAAGAACAACCATCTCTTATGCTTAAGGACTTCAAGATTAGGGGCCAATGAATGATATATGGATCTAACACTTTTCTCCCCTGTGCTTCAAGCTCTTTAGAACCTAGGTGGGTATCCCTATATATGAAGTAGATAAGATTCATATAGATGACAAGGGCATGTAGGGCTAGTTACACCTCTTGTTCTCATTTGAGTTCAAGTATGAAGTAGTAAATAAGAAATAAAATCTAAATTTAGAAAGCATGGAAAAGGTTTTTGAATATAAAGTTTGTTTCTAAGGATGGTGGAGGGAAATTATGCAAGACCAGTGCCTTCCTTGGGCTATAGAGTCATATATTATGCATTTTATGATGACAATACCAATCATATCTTCAGGGTCTTATGGATAGATTATCACCTTGTGATAACCCAACCTACACAAGCATGCTATACAAAGCTACTTATAAATCCTTCTGAAAACACAATATCTTCACTAATCTATGTAAGAATTTACATCACTCCTTGAATGACAAGACCAAAAAAAAATAGTTCAAAAAAAAGTGTTTGAAGAACCTAAAATAATCATGTTATTAAGATTCAAAAGATATTACATTCCAGAGTTGGAGAAAAATACATACCAAAATATATTTATATATGCCACATTTACAAGATACAAAGGCAGTGTCAAGTAATGATTGATAAACATAGACCTTCACTTGTTAGCACTTAGCAATATTTTGTACTTACCATCCACCTTACCAAATATCAAAACCATGGAAGGGAGACCAAAGCTCTAAATCCTCCAAAGTACTAACCTTAGAACCCTAACAAAAACAACAAAACTTTCCTTTATAGTTGAGGCATAACTTAAAAATTCAACCAGTGAGAGACCCTAACACAACTAGGGTTTACCCAAGGCAACAAAATATCTACATCAAGAAAAAAATAAAACCAAATCTTAAGAATAAATTCATCACAAATGACCTTGACATCCATTCCAAGCCCCCATACAAGCAATGAAGAAAACCTAGAAAACCAACAACAAATCACAAGGAAGAGATCTCTGATAGAAAGGATGCATGCAACCCATAAAGAAGAATGGTTAACACCTCATCATAATGGAATTAGGTCAAAAAACATTAAAGACCATCATTTTCCTCTCAAAGATCAAATCATGGTGTCCCAAAAGTCACTACAACATTAATGGTGTCATCGATAAAAAACACTAAATCATGGGTAAGGTGAAATCTTCGACCCCGAAAAAGTTGTTGGAAAAGCATTGAATGATCCACAAGCTCAAAAATATATCATTGTAATACATTAGACTTCAGTAATTATTTATACTTCATACTCATCATCAACATCAACATTAGGCTTCGGCCATTGGGTGTGCCTCATACCACCATCCATAAGGTTAAGGCAAAGGGTAAGAGGAAGGATCGAATCTCAACACCTGAAGGTAGGTCATTGGGGGTCGGGAGTCAAGCAAAGGGCTTACAGATTACTACAAAGAAGTAAGAGGGAAGAGGGATGAATGAACATCGATGACTGAAAGAATCCATCAAACATCAAGGTTTGGGAGGATGGCATACATCCTAAGGGAAGGAGGTAAGAGGAAAGGGTGAAAGGAGTCTTTGGAAGAATATGAGGGGGAGAGAGAGTTTCAAGAGTCAGTCATTGGGAGGATGCTTTACGGAATACAAAGAAAAAGAGGAAGAAGGAATTTCAAGTATCAAACATCGAGAGGATGCCTTATGCCATACCTATAATGGAGGTAAAGGGTAAAGGGGAAGATCAATCCCTGATGCCCAAAAAATAAATACTTAGTTGTTTTTCCAAAAGAATATTAGGGTTCGGGGTTGGAAGAGAGGCCTAACGCCTATGAAAGAAAGGAAATAATAATTAGAGAGAGGAATTGGGGTTGGGGGGAAGCTTACCTCTTACAATAATAAAGATAAGAGGTAACGGGTAAAGTCGATGCCTAACCCTAACAAATCAACACTTAGTTCATTTTAAAAAGGAAGGGAAGGTGGTAGAGGGAAAGGGTCAAGCCTAATGGGTGAAATACAAAAATCTAGGAAGAGAAATGGAAAGAAAGGGAGAAGAAGAAGGAGATCGGGGGTGATAGAGGAAGGATGCAATGAAGAAAGCAAGTGACAACCTAAAAGCCCACAACACTTAGCCACTTTGGGGTTTGAAAATGGATCTTCAAACAAAAAAAATTTGTAACTTATAAAATATCTTGAGCATGATGCACCTTTAAGATCTCTCAAATTGGTTATAATTGATGGCATGATAAGGGGAGTGGCACAAACTAAAAATAGTGCCACCACATTGTCCTTTTACCTTCACTAGTATGACCTACTCATCCTTATCAACAATCAACAAAACCTACCATACCTCCATTGGACATGTTTTATTCCTTACACAAAGAAATTTCTTTATAATTCATACCTCGACCATTACATATGAAAGCTCTTACCAATGTAAAGAAATATGAGCTCATGCCCATGAATAATCCTCCATCTTATGAAAAAAATGTCTGATTAACTTAGAAAATTTATATGGCCAAGGATTTAATATTCTTGCTAAACAAGGTTGTAACATAAATAATGAAAATAAAATCCACACTTTCTTGGAATAAATACCATCTTAGGTCACAAAAGTAATATGTTATCAAGGTCCTCCACCTTTGCATTAAACATTTATCACATCCTCTAACCAACATAAACCTTATGGACCTATGATAAGGGGTATATTATCCACTCCACATCATTTTTTCAAAATGGAGCACACCTTACAAACACTTTAATAATTGGAATTCATTAAACTACCTCCTATTCAAGATATAATAGATGCTAAACACATGAACAAGAATTTGGCATATTTTTATGAATATCATAGAATGTACTTGGTCACCCTACTATTCAATGTTGTGCTTTAAAGAGGATATTATATGGCATAATTCCTTACAAGGATGAATGCAATGAGATATTAAACTAAATAGCTACAACTTTTATCCCTACTATGTGGTAGTCATAGTATTATAATATAAATCACCATGCATGGGGCATACAATTTTTTTTTTGACCATATTTCATCAATAAGGAGCAATTTGATTCTCTAGGCTCATCTTGACTCTTAAACTTCGCTGGCAAGGGTGGGTAGCCTTGTAAAAGGTGTATTCCTTTATATAAGGGATCCTTTATGTGTTCTATTATCTCCTTAAAATATTAGTGTAGCATGTACACTAGCATTAGACAACTACTCATGTATTTTCTTTTATCGAAATAAGCTCACACAAAACAATCAAGTGGTATTACATAAAACCATGTGATTAATACCACAAGCACACAAAATAATTAATTACCACATTTAATTCTTGGTACTAAGTTTTTCCAACATTAAATATTTAAACCAATCTTTCATACAACACATGAATTGGCCCCAAGAATACTAGACCCATGCGATGCACACAACCCTAGATTCCCTAGGTGCACCACATAATAAATAAATATTACATTATAACATTATGCAAGGTGTAAAACAAACCTTTTCCTAGAAAATATTATTCTACTTTGGTCCTATTTCTTTAGGATAACATCCTAAGTCATGGTAGTATGGTTTAATTATTTGTGTGTTCAGGACTATACAACCTATTTACTCAATCAATAAAATTATCAACTCAATAAATTTCCATGCATTCAATCACTCTAGGCATATTTCCAAGATATAACATAGGATGGTAAGAGAAATTTTAAAATTTAAATTGGATGATGTAGTGCTCACCACCTCCCTAAACATGATTGAAAAAGATCAAAATGAGAAGAAAAAATAAAATAATCAAAGAATAAAAACCAAGGATTAGGACAAAAAATGGAATATTTACACTTACATCTTGTAAATATGAAAATCCAACCACATGACATGACAACCATGAAATTTTTTAGAAAATTCTTGTTATAATGTTTGTAGCTTCTCAACTTAGAATTTTTATTTTCTATAGTTCATCATTAGATGTATAATAGATTTGGATTATGTTAATATTATAAAATAGCTACTTGATTTAAAATCATGTATAGGGATTAACCACTTATGTAAAGTTGTCTAACTTGACATAGAGGAGCTTCTTGAGGAGTTTGGAGAGGATGAGTTCCTATGCTAGAATTTTTTTCACTAGTTATGAATCTCATATAAAAATAGTGGAGTAAGAAGAAAAAATTTCATGTATATTAGTTTTAATAATGATGTGTGAGGGGTTGAAAATGTTTCCAACAATCTATTGAAATTTTAAAAGATTAAAAAAAAGGAGAGCATGTGACTACTCAATGTTCTCAAAACCATGAAATAATGCTTCATCAACACAAACAAAAAGTTGTGAATGGACACAATATATACCACAAGGACATAAGATATCAATAAAAGGATACTTTTCATACTAATTTACTCTGGTTGAAAAAAATAGGGAGCAATTATTTTTATACAGAGAAATTAGAGATAGTGAATGGGGTTGCTATTTTTATTGAAAAATTAAACATATAATTTTTCATAGAAAATATAATAAATTAGAAGGTAGTTATAATTATACATGTGAATTTATTATTAATGTAATAACTACCCAATAGTTACTAATATTTTGTTCACAACCAATTCTCACCTAGTTGGACAAGCATCTTCCAACTAAATTAAAAGTGACAATTTCATAGTGAAATGAAAGGAAACGAGGGAGGCAAAGGAAACCCTAATTTATTTATGTGTAAAGGAGAATTTATGGTTTAAAGTTCCTCTTCCCCAAGAATTTCATTAAGAATGCAAACCAACAAGGCAAGAGATTGAATTTCAACCTCAAAGGTGAGTCAATTAGGTTTGGGTTGGTGATTCTTTAATGATAAAAAATGATTAGGAATAATTTAAAATAATGCAACTAAATATACTATATGCCCTAATATGCAAATTATAGATTCCTAAATGTATAGAAACTAAAACAACCCTTTGTAGGCAGATCTAAGAAGGTTCTAATAGCATGTACCTATCAACAAAAGTTGATTTTGAGTAGTGTAGAAGGATTGGTTCATCCCTAGGTGAATGGTGTTGGAAGTTTGGAAGTTTTTCATTATTGATGTAGCCTAGAAACATGAGCACAAAGTGTACATACATAGGTTGATTCGGCTAACCTTGTGTTGTCATTGATGCCAACTTAGTGGGGAAGCATTTTTGGTGTTATTTGTATAGTACTATCTATACTAAAAAGTTGATTTGTGATAAATTTGGCTAATTATTCTCTATTGATGGTGTTGTGGTTCAGTTCATTAGTTTTTGGGTCCCCACTTCACCACAAGAAGAGGTATAACTCTTCTCTTTTAATCATATCATTGTAACTGGCTCATACAACTATATTCAAGATCTCGATAAGTTTTGTGAAGAGTACTCGAAGATATAAATTGAAGAGTTCAAATCTTTATATTATTGCCATCTATTTGTTTAGTATATGTAATACCCCTCTGTTTTCCTTCTTGTTTAGTTTGCTTTATGCTATGTTTGGTTGCAGTCACTTTGATACTGGATACATTTTGTTATGATGTTTTGATCGCTACTATTGAGTGACAATTATATTATGTGATGTGATTTGGTTATCTAAGGCTTTAGTTTACATGCTTTAATGATGTAATGATGTTAGTAGATATAACATGTTATTTTATATGAGATTATTGGAGTATAATGGAAGTGTCAGTTTTGATGATTGTATTGGTGAAGGGGATAGGTTCGCATCATTTGCTTGTGAGCATCCTACGAATCCGTGATTTTTCCTTCATGGTGTGTATTATATGTTGGATATATTGTATGATGTTGTTTACTTGGTTGCAGGATTGCAGGTACATGACATCGACTTCACCTGGTTTCACAGGTTCGAGCATGTCGATCCAACGGTTAAGTTGAATGGGAGATAGTAGCTAGGTAACATGTGTCAAGTTTACACCCTAGCCTTAGTGTGTCGTCAGTCGTGTGTGTCGAGTCATTATCGGTCTTGCTTTAATGTTATTTAATTATGAAGGATTATTGATTTGGAAATAGATATTTAGAATAATTGCATTTAAATCATATTGATGGTTATTTAATTTAAATAATGCAATGTGGATAAAAGTTTATATCTAAATTAATTAATTATATTTAATTTATTTAATTAATTAAATTTAATCCAAGGGGGTTGAATTTAGTTATTAAATAATTAAATTAATTAATTAAATGTGATGCAAGAAAATGAAAGGGAATAAAAATAATTAAAATTAATTTTAGAATTTAATTTCAATTTGTGGGAATTAAATTAGAAATTGTAATTAAATGTTTACTTGGGAAATGAGTTTCAACTTTGGAAATTAATTTATTATTTGAAATTGCATTTTAAATTGAAAATGGGTTTTCAAAAATTGAAATTGAAATTAATATATAATTTGCATGCAATGTGAATTAGGGTTGTAAATATTGAAATTGAAATTGAAATATCTAATTTGCATGCAATGTGAATTAGGGTTGTAAATATTGAAATTGAAATATCTAATTGGCATGTAATGCGAATTAGGGTTGTATTAGGTATTTTTGATTTATAAAGAATACAGAAGAAATTTTGGAAAAATTTGCACAAAAGAAGGGTTTGAAGAAAGTTTGATTGTAGAATTGACTAGAGGAAAGATTGTTTGCATTTGTTGGGTTTTGGATTGGATTCATTGGATGATTGAAGAAAATTCAGGAAATCTTTGGAGGAGGCTTGCAGCAGAAATTCATCTCTTCCTGTAGCTTCTTGAGCCAGGTTTTCTTCTGTGTTTTTATTGTTCTTGATTGTTTTTAAAATTAGAGTGATTAAAGATTTGTTTTGTTAAATCTATTTTAGAAAATAAATTTGTTATTAGAAGAAAAGAATCAAATAAATTTGCAGCTTTTGTTTTGTGAAAATTCTAGAGTGAAAATTGTGAAAACCTCAGTTGAATTTAATTTGTTTGAGGAAATCGATTATTTTGTTTTTAGATTCAAACATAGAGATTGAGCAATATTTTTAGAATGTTTTTTAGAAAATGAAACCCTCTGTTTATTATTAAAAAATCGGATTTTAAAATCTATAGGGTAGTTATATTTTTCAAGGTAAAATGGTCTGGTTGCGTCACATATAACTCCACTTTCACAAACTGGGTTGTCAGGAAATTTAAAGGGTTTCTGCACTTTGGAAGTTTCCTATCCCTGTAAAAAAATTGCAAATACCCAGATTGTAGTTTTTGAGTTATGCTTGAAACACGAGAATGCTGTTAAGTTATTTTTCCATAGCTGCTCTGATCATAAAATAATAATAAATTGATATTTATAAATATTAATATTTTATGTATTGTTATTATAATATTAAAATATTATTTAATAATATTTTATATTATAATTTATAATATTGAAGTATTATATTTATTTATATTATTTTAAATAAAATTTGTATATTAGATTAGTGGAAATAAAATTATAAACGCATGTAGAAATTATTGTTTATTTTAAAATGACATGTTAAAGTTTAATTGAAGGAGTTAAATATTTGATTTAAAGAATGCATAATTTAAGATTTAATTGTGAAATTTAAATTCATATGTAAAAGGTCCAATTATTAATTTGATTTAATTGAAAAAATATATATATGATATTGGGTTATAGTCCAAATACTGATCTTAGTTTAACACAATAAGTTATGGAAGAGACCAAATGTTAATTTGATTAATTTTATAATGATTTAATTTGCAAGGGCAATTGGTTATTTAATTTAAAGCGAAATATTTTGAGTTATAGTTGAAAATACTTATTTTGTTAAGAGCAATTAGAGAATTAAATATTAGTGTAATTTCTCCCCAAAATTTAATATGTTTTATTAAATAATGTATTATTTAATAAAATATATTAATATATATAGATATGATGTATATTTACATGTTGTTTTCAATTAGGAGTATAATTAGTTTTAATTTGTTTTATTTAAATGCATGTATTTGAGTTGCATGGAGATTTGAAAAAAAGATAAGGTTAAATACATGATTAAACTGTTAGGGAAAATGATATTTTAAGATATTTTATAATTGCATGGTCAAATAGATAAGGAAAGAGATATTTTATAAATTCCATGCTTAGATAGAAAATTGATTGAATTATATGAGTTAGCTAGAAAATGAAAGAAATTCAATTAGATGTGTATTTGTGTTGATTTTTGAATGTATGGTCAAAATTGATAAAGAAAAGGATATTTAAATATATTGAAGAATTATAGAAATATTTATATTTGAATGTTTTGATTAATTAATGAGATTTAATTGGAAACAATATGAGTGCATGGTTAATTAGTTAAGCCAAAATATATTTTTATACACTAAGATATTGATGTTTTTAAATAGAGAATTGAAAAGATATAGATTTTGGATAGAAATTGAATACAGTAATGGCAATAGTTTATGTTGTATTAGAAGTAAATCTAGGAAACGAATATTTTGGAAAAGACAAATATTTATTATGTTTTATTTATTTTCATAAGACAATTTGATTGTTGTGAATGGAATATTAAAGAATATATGTAATTAAATTTATTAAGATATATATTTGGTGTCTATATATATATTAAGTGTAAATTCATTATTGTATTTTATTTTAATAAGATGCATGCAATCTATTATTGAATAGAGATTTTTAAATGGTTTTATTAGTGTATATGGGAAAGTGGATAGAGAAACAATATTTTATTATATTAAAGTGATTGCATATTTTAAATAGAAAATTGAATGAGATGTAAGATTTGGTTAGGGAATGGAAAGAGTTTACTTGCAGGGATTTGTGTCGTTTTAAAAGTAAATTAAAAAGTTGTTTATATTGATGAGGCAAATAGTGATTTTAGTTTATGATATTTCAATTAGAGCAATTAATTATTGTAAATGAAATATGAAAGAGATATGGATTTAGTATATCCAAAAATAGTAGTTTTCTAGTGATTGTCTTAAATGTTCTAGTTTCTCTGTATTTCGTAAAGGGATGTAAGTTTAAATTGTTTAAGATTTCTTATAAAGGAAATAGAAATATGGGTATATGATTATTTGAGTTAACCCTGTAAGTGTTTCTTTGACCTTGTTAACGTCACTGATTGAATGAATATGGATTTAGGAAATCCAAATACTAGATTTGAATTAATGTCTTGAATGCTTCTATAGCTATGTCGTCATATTGTATGTTGGAATATGGGATTATGTGTTAGTCCAAATTTGTAAGTTTTCCTAATGAACTTAGTGAATGAGGGTTGTCGAATCTTTATGTTAACCAGTTGTTCTTCCCTTGTGTAGTGCATGGTGTATTTTCTGTTAGTACCCAGTTTTCATGAATGGGGATGTTTGCAGCTCCTTGGTTTAGGAGCGGATTATGAGATCCATATCTCCTTGTATGGAGTGACCTTGTTATGTGGTTTCATCTTGTTGCCTCCTAAGAAAGGAGTGGTTTTTGTAATGTGCATCTCCTTGTCAGGAGCGGTTCTGTTATAGATGTTACCTCCAGTGTTTGGAGATGGGTTCATCTTTGTCGCCTCCTGAGAAAGGAGTGGACTATGTGTTTTGTTGCCTCCAAAATGTTTGGAGTGAGTTCTTATATTTGTTTCCTCCTTGGGATGGAGTGGTTATGATTCTTAGGTTGTATGCCTTAAGATTCCCTTGGTGATTGGTATTTATATACGTGTATGGTTCTCTGAACATACTTGGTCGATTTTACGTCTGGAAGCAAAGTGACCTATGTCACTGATATTAGTGTTGTACCTGAGTTGTACTCGTTTGGTTCACTTGTTTGGTTATGTCAGTATGAGTCTACCTTTGGTTAGTGATTGTAGATCTTTGTCCATGTTATGTGGTTACTATCTCTTAGCATGGGGGTGGGCCTTCGAGTTCCACATGGTTGGGTGGAACATGCACCAAAACTGTTGGGTCCCCCTTGATCTTCAGTTCTTGGTGGTGAGACATCCAAATGGACAACTCGCGGTTCTTATTGTATTTTCTTGCATTGTAATATTTCAATTTGTATAAATTATTTTATCCCTCTTATGTTTATGAGGTGAGATTATGTAATTGATATACTTTTGTACTATTGTCTCATTCTGGGAATGAGTGATGTAACTATTGGATTAAATTAATGTTTATGAGATTGTATCTTGGATGTTCATCTTATTATGTTATGTGGTATTCTTATGATGTATGATGTTTATTTCATAAAGTATTTATTGCTATGGTTTATGTAAGATGTATGTGTGGGTTTAAGTAATCCTAACCTTGTAGCCTTAGAGGTTGTTGTTAATTAGTAAGTGAATGTGTATGTTATTACACTTTATAAAAAAAATTTGGTTCACTTAAGTTGTTAATTACAACTTCCTTTAGCGTTACTTGGTGGGGCATTACAGTATATTTGTGTGGGAGACTGCATTCTATTATGGAGAATGTTTTGATGTTGTGGTTCTAAAGGTAGTCTCACTAATGTTGGTAAAATAAGAAACTGAAGAAATATCGAATTTGGAAGGTGTGTGTTCTGGGAAGTGTGTGTATGTTTAGAATTTTTTGTGATTAGGTCTTATTATTGCTCGACCTAATACATGATATGTGTTAAGAATATTAAACACACTTTACGGATGTTATTTGGATCTATTTTAGATCCACACTAACCTAAATTAAGTATTGCAAAAGTTGGTTGAGTGTAAAGATGATTTTAATATTGTGTGGTGCCGACTAAAGCTATTTTTGACTATTTTGTTTACATCTAATTAGGTTGACCTAATTCATGTGTACAAATGTATTTGGTTATATATATGAAATATTTTGTAATTGAGGAGTGGGAAGATACAATTTGTAGATGAGAAAAAAAATGATATATCAGATGCAAGTGGTGATATATGATGTGAATAGGTAAATTCGGTGGTAAGAGTTCAGAATCAGAGTAATGTTGTTGAGAGACTGCTAAGAAGAGTAGTACTTCATATTCAGAGCTCCAAATGAACTAAAATATAGCACAAGAGAGGTATTTTTTGCATTAGTTCACAGCTTGGTAGTGAGCCACATTTTTTTATTGTACATAACTCTAGTTGTGAGTCTTATAAGGATGGTGTGTCCTAGTAGTGAGTCTTTGTAATATACTATATCTAGATATAATATATCATGAGTTGATCCTCACTATGGTTTTTCCCATTTTGGATTTTCCACCTAAAAATATTGGTGTTCATATGTTATGTGGTTTTTTGGATGATTCATTCTTTCATTTCTTATTTTAGTTATTAAGGTTTGGTGATTGAATATGTTGTGTCCAAAAAGTTATAGAATATTTATTCACCTCCCCCTCTTAGTATTCTGAATATTCAACAAATGGGTCCTTGATAGGGCTTTTGAAAATAATTTTTACAGTCCTCTGATGTCAAATATTAGATGTTAATTTTTGCATGTAAATCTATTGGAGTGACAAAAATAAATTTTGCAACTTAATTTATGTGTCTTGGCAAGAATGATGACACCAAATGCAACAATACACAATTTCTTTCAAGATCTTCTTTAAATTTTCTTCAACTTGTAATCTGTACATACACAAAGAGGATTTTTTTTTTGTTTTGTTTTTATGGGGGATTGTCTTGGTCAAACCCTAGTTTGGTAATTAAACCTTGATAAAAATATAATAAAAGGGTAGCAAATTATGAATGAACACTTGTTGCAACTCACTAACCTTCAATGGCTTCCTTGAAGGATTGAATTCATACACATCCCTTCAAATGAATTGGATCTTGCTTTCTTTATTTTATTGAATGCTCAAATGGTTGGATTCTTGAGGATCTACAATGCATATTAACCTTTGCAACGTGAACACACACAAACTTGGACATGATGTTAGGATCTTCATTGGTACTCTAAATGACTGATAATGTTGTTCTTGAATTCTCTTGAGCATAATATTTTTCTCTTGAAATTTGTCTTAATTCTAGATCATGTTGCTTGATAAAGTTTTAGATTTCAAATGATCAAAAGACTATGCATTTATAAGTTTTTATCTAATTTCCAAAAAACTGGATTCCAAAAGCCAACACTTACAATTTGAATTTGGATCATTAAAATACCACCAAAAATATTTTTTTAAATGGGTCCTAGCACATAAAGGGGACCCATTCACCCTTGAGAAAATGGTTCCTAGCCTTAATTTCTAAGACACATAATCCATGACAATTAAAAATATTAAATGCATTTATTTAATGTTGGTTATTCTTTCAGAAAACAGTAAAGATAAGGCTTTGAAATGCATTAATTGGTAAATTTCATAAGCCTAATTAAGTCCAATAAATTAAGTGACCCAAACATAGTGTGAAATTGTAAAGGTATACAATTTCTTACACTAAATTTAACCCCCACTTTAGTGAGAGTATGAACTTACACTCAGAATCACACTAAAGTCAAGAAATATTTGCCAAGATAAGTCCAATTACACAAATGTTAGAGAGATAAGATGACAAAGGATCAAGGAGAGTGATCAAGACCCAAAGATCTATGATCTCATGGTAAATCCAACAAAGGCACAAAATAACACACATGTGTATAGTAGAAAAATAAGGTACACCAACATCTAATGTCAAAGTTAATGCAAAAAGAAAAGGGATGGATATGTGTCCATAAAATATACTCACAAGGGATATTGTAGTATGGTATACACCACATGAGTCCCAAATAAAAATGATGGACTAGCATGTCTAAGTTGTTTGTGCATAAAATATTCCAATGCTATTGTGAATGGTGAATCTTCACTTTGTTCAAGCATTGACAAATATTAGCACATTAGTCAATCTAAACAAGCCAAATAAAACATTCCCCATGAAATTTTTGAGCATATAAGGGAAATGAAAACATTATCAAAATAACATGAAATAATAAAGTAAATTAACATGAAATCTTATTCTAAACTACTCAAACGATCATCCCATGGGGGGATTGGTGTTACTTTGATGTGGAAAGTGTCCCTTTCCGAATCCCTTTGATAAACTCTTGAGCTCTTAATGTGGAGATGACTCTGATGCAAAGAGTTTGAAATCCAAACTAAAATGACATAAAAAAGAAAGTGATTGAGCAATGATAGGGGTAGAGTAACAATGCTTCTCCTTGTGCCTCCATTTCAAGTAAAAGGGGCCTTTATTTATAGGAGTAAAGGGTTGAAGAATGGATGACTTGGTGAATGTGGGACTAAGATGAGAGTCAATAGTATTGTGACACTTGTCACAAGGCTAATGAAAGCCATGGGGATGTGTATGAAGCACATTTTGAAAGATTTAAATAATTTAAGGCATGTAGGTGAATTTTTAAGAGGATGTAAAGGGAATTAAATGAATATGGTTGAGATGTAAGAGGGAAAAGATGGCATGTAAGAGGCCATTTAAGGAAAAGGTGGCTCTTGCAAGAGAATATAAGACCTTTGTAAGAGGCTTTAAAATCCTTTTGGAGGGAAATTTATGAATGGGTGGTTGAGAGGAATATTCCAGAAAATATGTCTTTGAGAGGAAAATAGGCTAATTACTTAATTAGAAGAAATTATTTTCATGTGGAAGTTGGTTAGTTGATGATGGGTTTAGCTGACCAAGGTTGAGTCAAAAGCTAGAGAAATGTGTAATGAGGATTAGGTGGAGATTAGAGTTAATTAATTCATAATTAATTCAACTCAAGTGGGTTAGGAGATTTATGACATTTGATTTAAATAATTTGGTTTATTTAATTAAATGAGAGGAGTTTAGGGTTTTAATTAAATAATTTGAATAATTTAATTAAATGTGGGGAACATTAGTGAGTAGGAAAAGAATTAATCTAATAAATTTAATTACTTGATTAATATTAGAAATTAATAAACTTAACTAAATAATAAATATTATTTAATTAATTGGTTAGTGTAGAAATGATTTTAGGAGGAAGTGATATTAATTAATAAGAATTAGATGCATAATGTCAATCAAGACTATTTGTGTGTCTACATTTTTCCCCTCTTTGAAGCAATGTACTCGTTGTGTTGGTTCAAAGACTGATGTTGCTAAGATCAAAATTCAATTTTTTTTTAGTTTTTTTGGATTCCCCACTGTTGCTCAAGTATAAGAAATTACACTACTACATTTCCCCCTTCAGAGATCAGACGAAAGTTTCAATTTTTCGATCAAGATTGCAATAAAAAATGTGAGAGGAGTTGTTCTACTAATCAGAGGTTAAAAAGATAATTCTTTAGAAAGATCAAATATTTGACATAGAGAATTTTGATGATGTATAGATAGTCATCAACCATGGGTAGCCTTGTGTATATTTTGAGATATAACAAATTTTTTTGGATAGAAATGTTAGTAAAGATAGAAGAATAAGAAGAATAAGAAGAATAAGATGGATGGATCGAGAAGTCCAACAAGTCTATGAATTGTCAAGACTTTAATAGATATGGTGATGAGTGATGATGATTTTATTATCCAGGGATTAGGGCATGAATGAAAAATTTCCTTATGTTTGATAAACCACATAGATATGATGCATCAAGGTATAGACAACCAAGATGGAATTGTATCTAGTGTGGTGGACTTTGACTCAACAAATAGATAGGAGTATTTTTGTTCACACTTGGCATATGGGAACCTTTCTAGGATGTACTTCAAAATATTCAATCATCTTAGACCAAAACATAGAAAGGCATAACCTATCAATGTAATAGTCAACAAGTTATCCAAAAAATATTCCATGCACACCTAACAAAGCAAGTATTCACCAAGGTTATTTTACAAGAACATCCAACAATCACAACAGTCAAAAGATAATGATGATTGTACCATTCCTTTCTCTCTAAATTATTTTAATAAACATCATCGAGAGGTCATTGGAATGAGTGCAGTAAGATAAATCATAAGAAAAGATCAAAAAAAGAAACAAGCCAATGTTCTTCCTACCTCTATCCAAGGGGACGTGTTTTGTATAAGATCAGTATCCAAAATGATTGCCCAAGATAATTCCCATTATAGAAAGGATGTATCCTATGACATGTTAGTGGATGATGGAAAGTTGATAGGTTGTTTTAAAGGCCATTTATATAAGGTTGATTGACTTGTTTTCTAAAAAGATCAAGAGTTTTATTTTCCATTTGTAGTTTCCTCTTTATTGATTTTTGTGATTGTTTCTATTTGATTTTCCAAAGGATGAGGGTGATGATCAATTTATCATGAGTGGATGTTTATTGTGAGTGAAACTGAAACTGGGTGGATATTATTTGGTTTTTTCACAATATTTCAATATTTTGGTGTTTTCAAAATGTTATGAGGTTGTTTTTCGATTTTTCAAGTTTTCGAATTTTTTTGTATTTTTTGAGGTTTATGTGTCTCGGGGGTTCATTGATGATGACCTTTCCTACATTTAATCTCAAAGACGACATAGTTCAAAAACCATGTTTTTGATGTTTTGATGTAATTTTATGAATATTTTAGGATTTTCATGTGTTTTAGATTTTCTTTTGGATTTTTCTTATTTAAACGCTACCTAGATCATGATGTCGATGTCACATTGTGTGATATAAGACATGGATCAACTTTTATTAAAAAATAAGAGCCTAAGAACCTACCCCCAGTTTCTAGCAATGTTTCATAATACAATGGTCAAATCAAGATATCAATTCGAAAACTATGCGAAGAGTTTTGACGTGGAATAAGACAACATGGAATGTATGGTAAAGACCATGTCAAAATTCTTTTATCCATGAGGAAAGTTAATGTATAAATAAAACCTTTGTCAACATAAAGATATGATGTGTAGACATGGAAAATATACAATTCAATTTGATGCACTTGATCCTGATTACTAACATCATTTCTTCCTAAATCATCCTCCTAGCTTATCATCACCAATCATTTCTTAATTAGATAAATAATTATTTATTTAATTACGTCTTTCTCCTCTGTTGATTAAATTAAACCAATTTAATTTAATTAATCCTAAATCCCTCTTTAATTAAATAATTCATCTTATTTGATCAAATCACTAACATCTTCTCATTAAATTGAATAAATTAAACCTTATTTAATTTAATCTAACATCATCCCCCTTTAGTTAAATAAATCAAAATATTTATTTAATTAAAGTTTAAATCACTTTCCTCTCAATTCTAATTTAAATCAGCTCATAAATTTGATTCAAAATTATCAAATCACCTAATCTCTCATTAAATTGATCAAATCTTGATTAATTTAACCTCAATCTCTAAAATCCTCTAGAGAATGCAACTTGCACAATAAATCAATTACTTTGATTTATTTAATTACCTATTTTCTCTCAACATGGAATAAAGGAAGAATATTCCCTCAAATTTGAATTCAAAATCCAAGTGGATTTGTCCTTCCAACAAAGCATTCACTCCTCTTACATGTCCTCGTGCATTGAGCCAAGTGGCATTTATTTCATTCCTTTTTCCCTCTCACATGTCATTTCCCCAATTTCAAATTCCACCTAATGGAATTTATCATGCACATTGACCAAAATATGCACAACCTTCAACCATTCACATGTTAACGAGTGGCACTTGGCTATTGGATGTTGAATGATCCCACATTGCTCAATTCCACTCTCTCTTCCATTTTGGAAATCTATAAATGAGATACTCTTCCTCTCATTCTAACATCCACAATTTGAGTAAACCTACTATACTCAACTTCATCCTCATCCACCATTTTAGCAAAGTTCCTCTCTTCACATTGAGAGATAATTTCATCCATTTCACATCAAGTGTTCATCACTTTCATAATTTCATAGCTAGGTTATGCCAGAATCTCATCAAGGAGATTCAATCATCCACAAATCATCACAAAGCTTACAAAGGAGTCGGGAAAGGGCAAATTTTGACACAACAATTGGCACCAATTCCCCCATGGGATCAAGAGTTTGCATGGTTAACTAGGATTGATTTAGTTATTCATGTTTTTTTCTTTTCTTTTTTTTCTTATTTTGAGTATTGTAAATGGATTTCATGGAGAATCCTTGTTTTATCTCTGATATGAACCTAACCATGTGTTTTTTTGTTGTGCTTTTGCAAGAATAGGATCAGGGTAAGAATAGGAGCCCTCCCGGCTGACATAACCACAAACCTTAAATGAGCCTTTATCAAAAGGTCCTTACATTTTGTCATCCTAGGAGAAACCCTCTATCATAGGAGCATTGAAAAAACCCTATTATGTTGTTTGAATCCTGAGGAGGCCCTGAATGCTATGACTGAGGTACATAATGGAACTTGTGGTTCACACTCGAGTGGTATGACCTTGGCTAAGAAGCTGCTGAGAACCGGGTACTACTAGCCAACAATGGAAAGAGAGGCACATGACTTTGTCATAAAGTGTTTATAGTGCCAGCAACATGGAGACCTTATTCATGCGCTAGCTCAAGAGCTTCATCCTATTGGTACACCTGTTGGAGTTGAGAAGATACAACACCACAAAAGCCCAAACGATCTTTGCAAGCAAATAACCTGTTACAAGGAGAAGCAAAGAGAAACAAGAATGGAGATGCTCAAGAATGTGGAGCAAAATATTCACCTGAAAATGTAAAATGAATAATAATACAAAAGATAGTTTTCAACTACATATAGATGAAAAACCCTAAAAAGGAAAACCCTAGGCTTGCACAATAATAATTAATAAAGTAATTAATTACTATGCACCTAATGTTAGCTTAAGTGAAAAAGAGTTAAAAGGAAACTTTACATAATTAAACAAATATTGTTTAATTAATAAAGTAAATGTCCAATTACTCTAACACCCCCCCTTAAGATAGACATAGGGAGAAGCTAAAACCTAGAAGAAGCTACTGAAAGCAAAAGCAATGGGTCCCAGCAACAAGGCCAGATCAGGTACCCAAGTACAAAGAAATCTCTATGAAACGGAGAAAAAGGAGAAAACCCAGTGGGAAAAACTCCTCTCCAAAAAGAGATAGAACAACATGCTGAAAGAAACATGAAGGAAGGAAGGCCTCATAAAGACCCCCCAAGGACAACTTCCTTCACCCCAAGCATAGAGCGCAACTGAAGATAGCGCGGAGATGCAAAAGGTTTCGTGAAGATGTCTGCAACCTGCTCGGCAGTGGGAACATACTCCAAGATGAGAGAACCATCCTGAATCAACTGTCTGATGAAATGCATATGAAGCTCAATGTGCTTCGTCCGCTGATGCTCCACCGGGTTGCGCGAAATGTGTATAGCACTCTGATTGTCACACCAAAGAATAGTGGGACTATCAGGAGGAAAACCAAACTCAGTCATCAACTGACGAAGCCATAAAATCTCCTGACTAGCGAGCACTGCAGCTCGATACTCAGCCTCTATAGATGATAATACATGAGCAATTTGCTTCTTGCACGACCATGTGATAGGACCAGAGCCAAGACAAAAAACAAAGCCAGAAGTAGACTTCTGATCATTGACATCACCAGCCCAATCTGAGTCAGTGTAGCCAACAATGTGAGGATCCCCTAATGTGTAGTGAATGCCATATGAAGTGGTGCCCTGAATGTACCTCAAAATACGCTTGGCAGCTTGCCAATGACTCTCATGAGGATCATGTGAGAATCGAGAGACAAGACCAACCACAAAGGAAAGATCAGGACGAGTGTGAGTCAGGTACAACAAACTGCCAACCAACTGCCTGTAAAGTGTAGCATCTACTGAAGGGGTGGGGCAAGTAGTAGTCAAAACAACCCTTGACTGAAAAGGTGTGGGGGCAGGCTTGCAATCAAGCATGCCAAAGCGCTGAAGCATATCAAAAGAATACTTCTGCTGGTAAATGGAGATCCCCTCTGAAGACTGAATCACCTGAAGACCAAGGAAATAGTGCAGAAGGCCAAGATCTGTCATCTCAAACTGCTCCATCAAGGCTAGCTGAGAATTCTGAATCATAGAGGATGAGCTACCTGTGATGAGAAGATCATCAACATATAGCACAAGAATCAAGATCTCACCCTCAAGATGTTGAATATAGACTGTGTGATCAGAATGACAACGAGTGAAACCAGTGGAGAGCAAAAAAGAGTCCATCTTCTCATACCAAGCCCGAGGGGCTTGTTTGAGACCATATAGTGAACGCTGAAGTCTGCAAACCAAAGAAGAATCATGAACAAATCCCTGAGGCTGCTCCATATAGATCTCCTCCTGTAGGTCACCATGTAAGAAGGCACACTTCACATCCATCTGAAAAATGAGCCATCCTCTAGAAGCTGCAAGTGATAATACAAAGCGAATGGAATTCATCTTGGCGACAGGGGCAAATGTCTCGGAGTAATCAATACCCTCAACCTGTGAGAAACCCTTCGCAACAAGACGTGCTTTGTACTTATCAATAGAACCATCAGCAGCATACTTGGTGCGATACAACCATCGGCACCGAACCATCTTTCTGCCCTTAGGAAGAGGACAGAGATCCCATGTATTATTCCTCATCAAAGAAGAATACTCTTCCTCCATGGCACTATCCCACTCAGGGTGACCTGTCGCCTCTGAAAATCTCTGAGGATCCTCTAAAAGAGCATGAGTCAAAAGACTAGAACCCGTAGTATGAGAACGAGTGCGATGAGTGTCTGAAGGATCACCGGCCATAGATCCTGCTGCCTCAATAGTAAATTCAGCCCATTTGGGCCTCTGAGGTTTAGCAAGTGGAGGTGGAGATGGGGGATCATCAATATCCTCATCAGAATCCTCAAAATAATCCTGAAGAGCTGTAGAGGGTGGAGTAGGTAGTGAAGTGGACACTGGAGACAGGGTATCAACTAGAGGAAGGCGCTCATCAAACTGAACATCCCATTGAAACAAGACCTCTCTGGAATCAGGATCAAATAACCTGTACGCCTTAACATCCTCACAGTAGCCGACAAATATGAGGGGTCGACTCTTCCGCTCCATAGCTCTCCTCTGAGCATCAGGAATAAAAGCCCATGCCTCACTACCAAATACTCGAAATAATGAAATATCAAGCTTGTCATGAGACCAAGCCTCCTCAGGAGTCATATGTCGAATCGCCTTGTGAGACATCCGATTCTGAATATAGTTGGCACAATTGACTGCCTCTACCCAAAAAGACGAATCCATGGACCTGGACTGAATCATACAATTAGCCATCTCCCGTAAAGTTCTGTTCTTGCGCTCAGCGATACCATTCTGCTGAGGGGTGTAGGGAACAGAAAACTGATGCTGTAAACCATGCTCAGTGCAAAATTCTCTAAAAGCCTGATTCACATACTCCCCCCCATTATCTGTACGTATCCGCCGGATAGAGAGACCAGACTGCTTCTCTACAAATGTCTTGAAGACACGAAAGGAATCAAAGACATCAGACTTGTACTTAAGAAAGTACAACCATGTGCATCTGGAGAAGTCATCAATGAATGTGAGTACATACTTGGCCCCTGAAAAAGAAGGAGTGGGAAATGACATGAGGTCACTATGAATCAACTCCAAGGGTGCCAAAGCACGAGTGGTACTTCCCTTTGGAAAGGGATCCCTATGATGCTTGCCAAGCACACAACCATGACAAACACCGTCAGTGCAGGAAATCCGTGGAAGACCAAGAACAAGTGACTGTGTACTCATCTGCTGAAGATATCTATAATTGACATGGCCCAAACGCTCATGCCAAAGCTGACTCACTGAATCTGCATGTGCTATAAGAGATGAACCTGTACCCTCAAAAGGCGCAAAGCCATCAAATCTGTAAAGACGAGATGCAGTATCAACACTACCAGTAGCCACAACCAAATCAGAATCATGGAGGTCCCGAATAACCACATCATGTGGTGAGAACTCAACTATCTTACCAGAGCCAGTGTGGCAAATCTGATAAATGGACAAGAGGTTCGTCGAAATGTCAGGAGAAACCAAAACATCCTGTAGAGTGCCTCCATCCAAAGAGACAGAACCTGAACCCAAGACGAAAAGTTGTGAAGAGTCACCCACTGCAATCTGTGAAGTACCACAAGAGGCAAGAGAAGTGACCAACTGCTGAGTGTGAGTCATATGGTGAGAAGCACCAGAGTCTAAAATCCAAGTGGACCCATTGGTCGATGCTCGTGCAGTGAGAGCATGACCCTTCCCTGTGGTGGAAGAAGAAGAAGACGGCAGTGAGGAGATGTGTTGCTGCTGCATGGCCTCCTCTAAAGCCTCTAATCGTTTCCAACACCTGGAAACTGGATGACCTTGCTTGCCACAGAAATTGCAAGTGTCGCCTGATTTCTCCTTAGTCTTGGAGGAAGACTCACCAGACTTCGAAGATTTCCCATGTTTGGGATTAAATGGTGGTTTGGAATCAGACTTAGGAGGCGGTTTGGAGGAATGGTCACTACATGCAAAATCTTTCTTGGGCCTCGGTTTCTGCTTCTGTTTCCCCTTCGGTGATTGAGCAACCAATGCTTTGCTCTTTGAACCTGAGAGCATATCCATCTGAGAAAGGTGGGACTGTTCCCGAGACAAACGCTCACAAAATAAATCAAAGGTAAGCATGGTAAAATTGGCACCCAAACCATCCATGGTGGAGTAGAAGGAGGAAGCAAATATCTGAAATGGACCACGAAGCTTCGAAAGAATCAAATAAATGCACTGTGTGTCTGTCTTGTTCTTCCCACAACCCTGTAAAATAGAGCGGATAGTTTTGAACTTGTTCAAAAAGTCCTCAATAGTGGGGAAGGAATCAGGTAATAATGAAGTCAGCTTTGCCTCAATCTGTAATGCGCGGAACTCATTAATGGCCCCAAAAAGTGTCTCAAACTTCAGCCACATGGCTCGAGGAGTGAGCAAAGCATCAAGGTGAAACAAAAGACTGTCTGAAACATGCAGGCATATCAAACCCATAGCCTCATCCATCTTGTTCCTGTGCTGCATAATCTCAAAAGCACGCTGCAACTGAGGCTGAACCTCATCTAAACAAGACCATAACCCTCGTGACCTGAGTAGCCTCATCATACGAGACTTCCAAGTGTGATAGTTATGTGATGTGAGTAGCTCAACTGAAGAGTCTGCCATGAAACCCTGCACCTGTACCTGCTTGTGTTTTTTTTTATTATTATGTGATCTTTCAGAATAGACAGAAGATGCAGAAGGGTTTGTATTTTTGAGAGTTTTGGTGTTCTGGTTTTTTGAGATAAATGACAGAAAGCAAGAGAAAAAACACCCCCCACAAAAGATAAACCCAAACCCTAGTACAAACTGAGAAGAAGGAAGCAATGCATAAGCAAAAAATACTTCAAGACAAATTCTTCATGTACCTGGTGAAAATTTTGATAAAATAGATCACATCACTGAATAGAGCATGTTGAGAGCTTTCCAACGCCTATTCAAGTTTGAAAAACGGAGTCTGTTTGCATCTTCTATGACCCCGGAAGTGAAGAAAGAAGACCTCACTTTGACTGGTAAAAAATATCCAGACTGGTAAAAAAAATTAAAAATATTTCTATACCATCAGATTGGTGCCATTCTCAGCTTTCCAACGCATCTTCCTGTTCGAAAAACGGAGCTAGGATGCCCAAGTTATGCCCATTTGACCAAAAATGACATAATAGGGGGTTGGAGAGAAAAAATTAGACCTCAAGGGCTTAAAATTCGGTGGCCCCAGGGCACATGGTGGACCGGGGGCAGGCACGTGGAAGAGCATGGCTAGTGGCGGCAACGCGGCCGGTGGCGATTAGGCGGCGCTCGGGCGGAGTAGACCGGGTGGCGGGCCGGCAGGGGCGGCAGTGGCCGCTTGGCCACGGTCGGTGGTAGCCGCCAGTGGTGGTGGCCGCTCTGGTGGCGTGGCGGTTTAACTGGCCGCGCACAAATAAACCAAAAATTTTTATTTTAATTTTTTTTTCGATTTTTGTGCGTTTTTTGCTCCGTACGGCCCTAGGGCAAAAAAATTTTGCCTTCCAAATTGACTGTAACCAAAATCGACGATTTGACAGTCGATTTAGGGGTTTTTGGGTGCTACAAATCCAATGGCACTGTCCATTTGAGCCCAAAGTGAACCCAAAAAATGGAGTATGCTGAATCCACCCAAAAAAAACTTTAGAACCCTAGATTTGCTTCCAATGCAAAATCTCAAAACAAGAACAAGCAGCTGCAAATCTGAAGCTCTGATACCATGTTGGAGTTGAGAAGATACAACACCACAAAAGCCCAAACGATCTTTGCAAGCAAATAACCTGTTACAAGGAGAAGCAAAGAGAAACAAGAATGGAAATGCTCAAGAATGTGGAGCAAATATTCACCTGAAAATGTAAAATGAATAATAATACAAAAGATAGTTTTCAACTACATATAGATGAAAAACCCTAAAAAGGAAAACCCTAGGCTTGCACAATAATAATTAATAAAGTAATTAATTATTATGCACCTAATGTTAGCTTAAGTGAAAAAGAGTTAAAAGGAAACTTTACATAATTAAACAAATATTGTTTAATTAATAAAGTAAATGTCCAATTACTCTAACAACACCTTGGCCCTTTTCGTAGTGGGGGCTTGATCTCATAGGAAAAATCACACCCACCTCATCTAATGGCCACAAATTCATCATCATCGCCACAAAGTACTTCACAAAGTGGTTTGAAGCAATTCCCATGACCTACATAATGGGAAAGCAGATATCCAAGTTCATCTTGAACTATCTCATTTGTCGATATGGTGTCCCCCAATCCATTATCTTTGATAATGGGACACCTTTCAAAAACTAGGATGTACGTGACTTATGCAACAAATTCAAAATCCAACATCACTTTTCCACTCCATACTATCACCAAGGCAATGACCAAGCATAAGCCACTAATAAAACTATCTTGAAAATCCTGAATAAAATAGTTAATGACTCTAGTTGTGAATGGCATCTGTAGAAAAATCCCACCTTACGGGCCTAGTGCACCAGCAACCGCTTGCCAACAGGCACCACCCCATTCTCCCTAGTCTATGGATCAGAAGCCATCCTACCCATCGGGATCGAGCTCCCATATATGAGAATATCATTGAAAAACCTCATCACAGATGAGAAATATCGGGTTTCAAATGAGCTGGAGTTATTAGATGAACAATGTATGGATTCCCTCAACCATCTATAGGTCTATCAAAACCACCTAAAGCGTAGCTACAACAAGAAGATCAAGAGATACACCTTCCACATCGGTGAACTTTTACTGAAAGAGAATCAGAAGAACGTGCCAAATCTAGAAAGAAAATGAAAATTTGAGCCCAACTGGTTGGGACCTTTCATCATCATAGCAAGTTATAAATCAAGGGCATATCACTGTTAACACTAGAAGGCAAGCCTCTACAGGAGGCCCTGAATAGTTCCCATCTCAAAAATTTTATGCCTGAAAAAATTTCAAGGTATAGAACCAAAAATTACAAAAAAAAGTAGAAAATGTCCTGAAAAAATGGTCACCTTGATGAAAACTTTGTAAGCAAGTGTCTTGGTGACAAAAAAAAAAATACAAAAAAAAAAAAAAAATCAAAAAAAGGATCAAAAACAGTAAAGAAAAATAAATATTCCTCTAGTGAAAACCACTTCGGTGGAACTTTGGCCAAGTACCTTAGTGAAAACCTAGCAAGTAGGAACCAAGCATAAATAAAGCACTCTCTATCCATCAGGATCTACATGAATCGCTCATCCATTACATCCCATTACATTTCATTAATCTTTCATCCATCCATCCTTTCACGTCCATACCATAGCTTGATGTTGTGTTCGTATCACACTTCACCCTAGTACTACTTGGCACAATCCCAAGGTCAGTTTGTCCTTCCTTTATTGAAGTATTCTATTGCTTTATGCTGGGGGCATGTTCCTACACCTACATCGGATCAGATTCATGTATATTCTTGTAATCTTCCTTAAAACTAAAAAATCCAAAACATCAAAAAAATTTCAAAAATTCACCACTGATTCTTGTCAGTTTGTCACCTTGTCTAAACTACATCATTTCTGATCTTGAACATAGGAAAATTTTGTCTTTGATCATCCCTCGAGACACCCTAGGTCAGTCCTTTAGGCGTCCATCATAATCTAGCAATCCGTTTTCCCATCTATCTCATCATCAAGTTTGTCATTGATCGAACTACATGGTCTTTGTGTGTATAACATAGGCAAAGGTAATCTATGAATCAGCTCCCGAGACCTCTAGGATAGGTCTTTAAGTTAGTCTCTTGGTCATAAATCTCGAAAATCCAAAAAAATTGAAAAATCTGAAAATCAAAATAGCCTCAAAACATTTGAAAAACCCAAAATGGTGCATCCATCTCATATCTCTTTCACCCTCGATTGTCTCATTCCTAATAAATCAATAATCACCTTCATCCTTTTGTGAGTCAGTCAGAAGCAAGTCTAGTAGGTTCAAAAAGTGAACACCTAATTATCAGAAGTTTCAAAGTCTAGGTTAGTAAGCAAGCAAGTTGATAAACTTGGAGTATCAATAGCTTATCACTCAATCAATCTCATCAAAACCTTGATCACAACATGTCCTAGGATGAATCCTTCAAGCGATGGACATAAGCATTTTTGATGCAAATATTTGCAGGGGCAACAACCTTATGGGAAACTTAGCTATTCGGGGACGTGTGCACGTAGCTAAGTGGCCTCCAGGATTTTATCAAAGCTGGCTCTTTGTTTTTATGGGGGGAAGGTAAAGGGTGAGAAGAGTAACATGAAATAATCAAAACTAAACTAAGGTGATGTGCCAAATCATAAGAGAAATAACTAAGCACAATGCTGAGACAAAGGCTCAAATAGTAATTGTTATTTATCAAATAGATGGTTCCCAACACTACAAACATAAGAACATCACACTCTTTGCATAATATTACTCATACAACATAAACCAACATAGAAGAGTAGCAACATCATCTGTATTTTATTAAGCTGCATCAATATTACAAAAGCTTGAGACAAACGTTCATATACTCTAGAAAATATAAGCATAGTTTAATGTCACATTAAATGCATGAAAATAGAAAGGTCGAATTGACTGGCATAGTCTGCAAGTTTAAATTTAATAGAAAACACTACAAAAGGTTCATTCCTAGTGCTTGGGAAGATTTTTAAATCTATCTAACAACCTATAAAATGAGGAAAAAGGATACTTAAATAAGCCAGCCCACCGCCTGAAAGCCCAATGAAAAAGGTGCCATGGGGAAGCCATCAACAATCCAAATCTTCTCGAGCCGACACCAATAGAAAGATCATCCAAAATTGTGCCAACAAGCATGTCCCCTTCAAAACCTAGACCACATAGCAACAAAAGAGAACACATGGCAGTGTAGACATGCAAAAATAACAATCATGCATCATACAAATTAACATTCATTTCTTCTATTAATCAATTAAAGCAATTTATTGATTAATTTCCTAAGGTTCATTAAATAAATCAAATTATTTAATCCTTATGTTCTTCTCATTTGATTTAATAAATCAAACTCATTTAATCAAATATCAAATCCCTAAAACCCCCTAAGTTAATTAATCTAAATTAATTAACTTCTAATCATAATTATCATTCTCTAGCTTTTGACTCAACTAGAGTCAAATCCAAACTCTCAACTAACCCACCCACTTGCACCAATAAATCATTTATTTGATTTATTATTTCCTCTAATTACATTCAAAATGGAATATTCTTTCAATTTGAATCTTCCCTCCAAAAGGGACTTGTCCCTTCCAACAAGGTTTTAAATGCTATTTGCACAAGTCAAACTTGGCATTTAATGCACCTTTCATCCCCCCTAAACATGTCATTTCATCCAAATTTGAATTTCAAATTGGCACATTGGCCAAGACTTTTACATTCCTCACCCTCTCACACTTTGACAAGTGGCATCTTGTCATTGGCTCATGAATGATCCCACATTCATCCAAATCTATCACTCTTCCTAATCTTGAATCTATAAAATGCAAAGCATTTCAACACAAATGATCTACAACACGACAACATATTTTCATGAAAGGTCATTCTCTTCACTTGAGAATCAATCTTGTTCTTCATTATCTACAATCTACAATTTGAGCACTATCATTTTAGGCAACTTGAGATCACTTAGCATCTCATTGTCTATCATATAACTAAGATTATCAAGGATTGGGAAAGGGCTCTTTCACATACTCAAAGAGCACCAATCCACTATGGGATAGGAATGATTCATGTTTTTGCATTGTTCTTATTAGTTGCATTGTTTAACATGATTCTATATTTCATAGGGATGTCTAAGTTTGCTGATTTAAACTAAATTTTGTGCTAACAACATGAAATTGTTTAGGTCTCACTTGCAGATTTTGATGTCCTACAAATGGCGCTAGAAGGAGGGCCGTCTCTTATCTATTTTGTTTTGTCTTCTTGACATAAGTCTTATTAATTTATCTTGTTGCAGGTTCTCATAGGTTTGTATGAGGTAGATCGGAGTGTTTTCATGAACATGATAATCTTTGGTGTAGAGTGTGATATAATGCTAGAATACATCTTCTACTTTGTATTATAAATATATGCATTATTGGTGTTATATTTTCTGTGCCATTTTCTCTGGTATAGCAGATGCATACTCATCTCCTTTATGTCTGTGCTACATATGATCATTCTTGCAGCTGTCAAGGATATGTTATGATCAATTTTGAATGAATACCTTTTATATCAGCATTCCATTACGCTTATATCTATATACATACATTGATGATGACACATTCTCTTGTGGGAGATATGATCTTTTCTGACCTTTTCATCTGCATCAACGAGCACATTTCTACTTTTCTGACTTTTGATAGCAATATGATTTCATTTAATATGGACTTGAGATAGGAAATCAAGATTTTTTTTTTACTCTTTCGCATCTGCTGTGACAGTTATAACGTGGTCCACCACTTTGAGATTGTTTATCTGTGAGGGCCCAGTTTTAAACCATATTTTCAAAATTAGAAAGCAAACACTGGAAATCTCTATGGTTGTATTCCCATTTACTCCATATGTCTAGTGTAGGAGGTAATAGGTGGTCATCTCCTTTTCCAATGAGGGAAACACCGGGGTCCCAAGTGGTGTGAGAAGCCAATCATAGTCATTTTTTTTGCCTCCGTCTACATTTAGCAAGTCATCTGACACTATTTTCCTCATTGGTGATTTTGGCATTTTATAGACTGGTGAGCTATTGGATTTGGTCACAGCAATGAGGGATGACTCCAAGTCATCAGGGTGACCAGTGAGGAAAAGTGCATTGTTATGCTCATTCTCATGCTTGCGCATCTAAGAAAACAAAGCCATTATCATCCCTCTTTCTCTCTATCCCTCACTACACTGCCCAGAGTATGCCACCTCCTCATTGCTTCTACTATCACAACATTCACCCCGATGCAGGCATGCAACCCTCTCTCCACGCCACTATTCTCAGTCAATACCATCACCATAAAGGGTATGATACCTATTTTTTGTTTGTTCTCCATTAGAAAATTTGCACCAGTCATAGACACTGCCAATTCACCTACAAGTGGCCAAGAACATATTCCCAGATTTGTACCCAGAACCAAATCCAGCCATAGCATTGTTTACCAAAAAGCTTAATGTACCGAATGTTGTTCTAAGGTAGTTGAGGTCTCCACTAGCAATAGGCATGGGGATGGAAAACTCTGTGTAACAGAAGGCCGAAAGCAACACAAAGAGCCCTATCACATACGAAACAATAACCGCTGGCCTGGCATAGTCTCTCGCAGCCCGGCTTGTAGTGACTCTATACACCTATTCTGCAATGGATCTATTAATTGTTGTCACTTGAAAAATGACTAGCAGATGGATATTTCACACCTGTGGCCTGGTTCTTGGTGCTTAAATTCAAAATGAGGCTTTCTAGAGTCTCATTTATGACCTCATTGCAACCACCACATTCATTACTATTGCTGCGAAGGATTTCAAATGTCTAAACATGAAATTGGAGAGGTAGAGAGGACATGGGTCAAAGGTTCTAGAGGTCAGTTTTACACCTGTCAACCGCAGTAAACTTGAAAGCTTCCAAATGTCTGTATTCGTTGTTTGTTTTTTGAGGAGTCTGTCTTCACACCTGTCAATTGCTTTGGTTAGAATTTTTTTTGAAGTTTCAATACTATCTTAAATGCTCAATGGCGCTATATCTTATGCAGATCTTTTAGATCTTTTAGATTCAACCATTTGCAGATTGAGATGATCAGGCAACAACTTGCTAGCTGCTCGCATAAATATTGGCATCAAAGTATTAATAACTTGAGCTAGCTGAGGAAATATCTTACTCCACCATTTCTGTCTATGGAATTTTCTATTGTGTCTTAAAGAAAATATGGTTGCATCGAAATAAGGGGAAGACTTTACACGTGTAGAAGCATGGACTTGAGCATTTTTTATTATTAAATAGAGTCTATATCCCACTATCACAAATTAGTAGTAGGTTACGGGTGTGCTTGCATGGGTCAATTCAATGATAAGTGTTGTAGATATTGCGTCCTAACTTGGAAAATTATGTTTGCAGATCTTTTGTCCTAGCTTGTTAGACATTTAAAACTTATTATTAGCCTACCCAACAACATTTTGAATCGCTGTCACAATCTCTGGAAAGTCATTTACATTCATATATTGAGGTCACTTATTAATGGTTTTGCAGGTGTCCTTGTGGATCGGTGTTTCTTATTTATAACTTTTTGTGGGTTGAGTGAATGAGATTTCAAATCTTACTTAAATTGCATTTAAATCTTTATCTATCCACATTAAACTTTTTATTTTAGCAAGGGAGATTTTGAGCTTTGTTGGCAAATTGTCTATTTTAGATTAAGATTTGTTTTATTAATGCTTCATCTATTAAGTCCAAAATCATTAATCTTTTCATTTGAAATCATGCTTACAAAGAAATAAAAAAATGAGATAACTTGGTCTTCACATGATTTATCTTTTTATTTTGTAGGGGGAGCGATTTCATTTGCATAAGAAACATGCAACATTGAAGCACCAGGAACCATTTATGAAGAAAATTTGAATTAAAGGATTGAGCACCAAATTTGAACTTAACTAAAGCATTTTTTAATGCTTGTTGTAATAATCCAGAGTGTTCATTTCCTATTTTTGTTTTCCATTTTAGACCAACTCACATTTCCTTTTGGGTTTAAAATTAACCATTGGCTTGATTTCTTCAATTTGGTTAAAATTGAACTTAGAAACATTTACTAGATTTCAATTTGGACTTAAAATTGAACAAGGAAAACTTCACATTTCAATTGGTGCTTTTAAAACGAAGTCATCACTGCTTTTGGGACTTAAAATAAACAGGTGTTTCCATGTTTTGCAATATTTTTCACAAAGTAACATCATTTAAAATGCGTATAAGCTTCTCTCATGCTTCACAACGATCTTGAGAATCAAAAGAATTTTGGTGATGTTAAGTTGTCAAAAATATTGCCTCCACACTTCAATTTGGGAAAATTGAACAAAACATGTGAGTGTGAGCACGATATATTGCAGAGGTTCTTCCCTTTGTTTTTCAACAAAGGTTGTGTGAACGATGGAATATGTTAGCTCGCTTTTGTTTATCTTAGAGGGCCTTCCTTGTGGGAAAAAGTACTCACCCAAGGGAATGACCCAACCAGGAACACACTAAATCCAAGTGACTTCCAACCGGTATATAAATGTGGATATTGGAACAAAGGCCAATATCACGAGGATTATTCCGACGAGATGGACAGCAATGGACTCTCGCCGATGTTGGATAATCCCCCACAAACGGAATGCTTGAATTAGAACCCCTTGTTTAGAAAAAGGCCAAAACCTTGTCTATCTTGTTGGTGCAAAAGGTTATGTCCTTTGAAGCCGCCCCACGTAACATGCAGTCTTGTTGTGGAAATGGAAAGTATGCCATGGGAGATTCATGGGTACTAATGCTTGGCTGACCCGAATAAGTGAGTGCCATGGAGGGGAGCCTGTGTGGTCAAGCATTTAGCCATTCACACAAGATATGTGCAGCTGGATTCATCCAAGTGGGAACCCAACAACATATTGCCTCATCATCCTAGGGTTGTAAAAAGTGCTTGGAATCAAAAAACACTTTGCTTGGATTCAAAACATTGAAAAATGAACATTCACAAGAGCCTCAAATTTCAAACACCTTGGAAGAAACAAATATCCTTTGATGAATTTAAGCACTCTTTCTTTCCCTAGGGATCATATCCTTAGAGGTTTCTAAGTGCTCGAATTCTATCGTCATTTGTTTTCACTAAGGATAAACCTAGGAAACTTTTCCCTAATTTCTTTGATTTCCACATAATGGACATTGTGGGATGAAAACAAAAGCAGGACATTAGACATTCAGTTTGAAAACATAATCAAGCAAGTGCTTTTGGTAAAAAAAAGAATTCACTAAGACAAGATAAAAGACAAATTGGATTACACATGTGTTTTCTAACATGATTTCTCACAAGTTCAAAAATCCCAAAACCAAGGTTCAAGAAGCTTAGTCTGAAAGCTCGTGAGGAGCATCTTGAGATCTTGAGTTGAATGAGTTTTACTATCAACAGAATCCCAAAATTTTTGAAAGGATTACTTTCCTCCCATAGGAAATATAGCGTGTTCTTCAACACCGAGGTCTTGTAAGCAGAAGTGTTATTCTAGGTCAAGTCTAGGATCAAATTCAATCAATTTCATCCATCTCTCAACGTTCAAAATCAATCAAATTTCCATCTCACCAACTCTTGGAAACTTAGTAAACATCTATTATGCTAAACTTCTAGGCGAAATCAAACCACTTTGTTTGACTTAACACACCTAGTCAAACCATCATCTTATACATGAGTTCTCTCTTGGATAATACAACTTCCTAGGGTTTACGAGTTCATCTTGTTTGGCTTAACACAACTAGCCAAATTATCAAATCATCATCACGTTTGACTTGATGCACTTAGTCAAACTATCATCTTTTAGGAGTTCACTCTTGGATAACACAACTTCCAAGAGTTTTACAACTACATTCATCACATTTTTTTTAACTTAACACACCTAGTCAATCCATCAATCCAATCACGATAAATCAAAGTCCTAAAACATTTAGCATTTCTCTCAAAGTTTCTTGAAGAGTTCCATTCATCCGTATCACTCATCCTCCGTTTATCTCATCCTCATCATCACTTTGATCCTTCAATTATCCTAGTTCTTCGCTTCTTTGAACCTAAGGTTGTAGACCGATCTAAATAATTAGAGGTTCATCTCTTACATTCTTGAAAATTGATCTTCATTTTATGGTTCAAACTTGATCTCAACACAAGAGGGACATGGAATATAAACTTGATCCACCCATCATGAGCAATTCGATTCAACCAAACCATCCAAGCCTTGAAATACCATTTGATTTTCAAAGTGTGTACAATGCATACATGGGAGCATTATCTCATACAAACATCAATGGTACAACAAATATGAGCATACCCAATCCAAAGTTTGGAACACCTTTCCCAATGATAGATTTAAATCCAAGTCCAAATCTACAAATCTATCAACCAAACATTCAATGCATGAGTTTTCCAAACAACATTATCCCACCAACTCCATACATGCCAAGTACAACTTTACCAAACATGACCATTTCAAATCCACACTTGGTAAACTTTGGAGTTGACATGTTTGCAAATCCCCCTAATGTTGTTCAAAATCCTAGCAATATATTGGCAACTCCATATGTTGATTGAAGTCAAGGTAACACCATGCAAAATCAAAGTTACCTAAATCAAGGAAAATTGATTCCCAACCACAACAATGTTCAATTTCAATCTATCATGCCGAATCAAAACATCATACCAAATCATCCCATTTTGCCATCGATATCTCAACAACAGGAGGCAACCATCCAAGCAATCCCAACAATCAACACTATTCCCATTCCACCACCACCAAAACATAGCATGACCAATTCATTCTCCATCATGTTGCAAGATGCACAAGAAGCTTCTTGCAAAAAGGCACTACAAGCCCAACAAGCTACATAGCTAGTTGCTCAGCAAGCACCAGCAGCTCAAGTAGCCCAACAAGCGCAAGCGCAAGCAGAATTCTAGGCACTATTGCAAGCAATCCAAGAAGAAGTAGCACAACAAAGAGCCCAACAAAAAGCTTTGTTGGCACAAAAACAACATGACAAAAAACAAGCATTGTTGGCTCAACAGAAAACACAGGCCTTACTCCCACAACAAAGCTTGCAACAGATTCCCATCAAAATCATTCAAAATGATGATCAAGATCCTTTGACCAATGATAATATCAAAAATGTCTCTACATCACCTAATGAGCTAGAAGACATATCTCAAGAATTTATTCCAAAGCATGATCAACATCTTTCACCAAGGTCTAGCAATGGCCCTTCCAACAACATAGTGACATCCTCCGACCTCATAATTGTGGATACTGAAGGAATCCCTAGCACAACTCAAAAGAATATTGAGCCACTTCCTATGCCTAATGAAGATATCCAAGAAAGAAATCCATTCTTTGAAATTGACCCATGTCAAGAACTTGATCCAAAGCATGTTGAAAGCAATTCCGAAGTCACTCAAGATCGAGAGTTTGTATCTCCAAGCTACTACAACAATATAATGGACACTCTCCTATCTATACAAGATATCACAAATAATGATCATATCAATATAGCACATACCCCTCCATCTACCCATAAGATGCTTTCTTTGGATGGACATGTAGATGATCTTCATTCAAAACAAGAGTCTCATACTCTTCAAATCATTACCAATGAACAAGAGTCTCCTACTCTTAACATTTATACACATGGTCAAGATATAGAGAAATCCAGAGACATATCAGAAACAAATCATGAAGAAGGCTTCTACATAAGTCATGAATCAGAAACATCATGTGAAAGCATATCAGGAATGAATCATGAGGAGGACTTTTACAAGGACAGTGCAGCATCACCACTCCTTAAAGAAGCACTACAATCTGATATTTCACAAGATCAAATTAAAGATCTCAATCAGGAAGATCCTATCACTTATAAATTGGGATCTCTTATCGATGAAGAAGTTAGCACCTTTGAAGATCTACGACAAAGAAGAGAAGGATTAACACCTTGTTTCCAAGGTAAATCATATCTTATTGCAGAGAAATTTTTTCAGCAGATGAATTATCAAGGCAGAGGATTAGGCCTACATGAACAGGGTATCCTAGAACCAGTGCAGATTTTTGGAAATCCTAAGCATCAAGGCCTTGGTTATTCAACAATCAAAGGATCTCAACATATTAGTAATATTATCACCATACTGGGGGCAACCTCATCTCGAGCAAACATCAACATAGGGAGCACGAAGAATCCTTATGATGAAACCAATGCCAATACTACAACCCGCCACGTCATGAATCTCCATCCACCCATCACCCCATCCACGAATTGGGACCAACAAAAAAAGAAAGATTTGAATCAAAGAATGAAGAACGAAGTGTTGAAGCATAAAGGACAAATAATATACAAGTGGATACCAAAAAATACAAAGAAATATTATCCCTGTCAAACTCCATCAGTCAAAGAAACTATGGGGCAAAATAAAAATGGGGCAAGTATCCATCAAAGATTTCCACAAAAGAAAAAGCATGCTTCTCAAGTGACGTACAAAGTGTATCAAGAAGTCGGTCCTAATTTCATGCACACCTTCATATCCACCCATTACTGCTCATCTTCCCAAGTTTGGAGAGTCAAAGGCTCCAAACTGTCAACCAATCCATATTTTATCCCTAAACACACTCCATCCACACCTCCACGCATAATATCCAATTCTCACATTGACCATGTATTGGTAGTGACCCTTCATCATAAGGATTCAGAAGGCACTCTATTGCGATGTGCGCACAGAAACAAAGTTAACTCCGGTATCAGCAAAGCAGATCAGGGATCTCAAAAGTTGCATTCAAGTGCACGTATCTTGGCAAAGCAACTTCTTCAAGTAGGATACCGATGGCACGTTATGATAGAAGAATCAACATCAACACCACCAGGTGGCCCAACATCAGCTTAAAATCTCTCAAAAAATACAAAAAAATTAGAAAAATGTCCTGGAAAAATGGTTACCTTGATGAAAACCTAGCAAACATGCGTCCTGGTGACAACAAAAAAATAAAATACAAAAAATCAGAAAAAAGGATTGAAAACAGTAAAGAAAAAAATCATCCTCTAGCAAAAACCATTTTGATGGCGCTTTGGACAGGTACCATGATGAAAACCTGGCAAACAGGCATCATGTGTAGAATCGAGCATCTACATGTGCCAGTTCAGAAGAAAGCATCTTATCGCATCCATAATAAAGCCAACATAAATCCGTTCATCCATGAACTATTTATCCAACCCATGGCTATCTCTCTACCTTATCTTGATCTTGATGAAGGTTTGGTAAATGCTTTATACTTGTTTATGGTAAACATCTTGACATGGGTCATTTTCATTGATCCCATCTTACCCAATGCTATCTGAGCAATATCTGAATGAGCGTCCTCTATTTTGAACACCCTTACCTTAACACAAGATAATCCTTGGCATCCTCTGCATGCTTACCGTATCCATATCCATTCATCCAAGAATCCACCCATGGTCATTCAAACATTGCTAGACACTAGGGGTAGATGTTTGCATCTTGCTTCAGGAATAAATCCTGATATATATCATCCAACTTATGTGGTGATCCAAACATTGGCAAATGTGAAATCAAATTGGCCAAAGCATTTGTGAGCCAAAAATCCAAGTCATTAGCCCATGGCATATTTTGACAAGAAGACATTCCTAATCAAGCTTTATCTTTCATGGAATATCCATCTGAACAATCAATATTAGTCACATCTAATGTGTACTTCAGCATCACATCAAAATCATCAAAGCTATTTTGTTCCAAATCAAGCTTCATCTTGATCAATCAAATCCAATCAATCATCACCTTGTTTGACTTAACACACTTAGTCAAACTATCATCTTGTGCACGAGTTTACTCTAGGATAACACAACTTCCTTGGGTTTACAAGTTCATTATCATCTTTGTTTGGCTGAACACACTTAGCCAAATTATCAAATCCATAATCACCTTGTTTGGCTTAACACACCTAGCCAGATTATTATTTTTGTACAAGTTTACTCTAGGATAACACAACTTCCTGGAATTTACAAGTGAATTATCACTTTTTGTTTGACTTAACACACTTAGTCAAACTATCAATCCATCAATCCGATTGATCGACATTAAGCTTGGTTTTCAACAAAATCCCAAAACAAAGCACTTATATCATCACATATCCATATCCAAATCGTCAAAATCATGCAAAAGTTCAAAAACATTCAAAAATTCATCAAAAAATCAAAAACATTCCAAATTCCATCAGAAAATCCAAAAACATGTCAAATATCGAAAAATCTTCAAAATTCATCATTTAGTCTTGTCAGTCTTCCACCTTGTCAAACTATGTCATCTCTGAGCTTGAACGTAGGCAAGGTTGATCTTTGATCATCCCCCGAGATAGTTAGGGTCAGTCCTTAGGCATCTGTCGCATTGGCAATCCGTTTGCCCATCTATCTTATCATCAAACAAGTCTTTCACCTTGTCAAACTACGTCGTCTCTGAGCTTGAACCTAGGCAAGGTTGATCTTTGATCATCCCCTGAGATGATTAGGTTAGTCCTTTAGGCGTCTGTCGCATTGGCAATCTGTTTACCCATCTAGTCTGCATCTTAAGTCAGTCCTTTAGGCAATAAAATGGCAATCCATTTGTCCATATTATCATCAAGTCAGTCCACCACCAGTCGAACTACGTGGTCTCTGTGTATATAACGTAGGCAAGGCTGATCTATGGATCAACTCCTGAGACCCCTAGGATAGGTCTTTAAGTTAGTTTGTTCGTCGTAAATCTTGAAAATACCAAAAACATTGAAAAAATTTCAAAATATCAAAAACATCCAAATATCTAAAAAACCCAAAATGGTGCATCGATTTCATCTCACCTTCACCCGTAATAATCATCACTCATAATAAAATCAGTTATCGCCTTCATTCTTTGGTGAAGCAATCAGAAGCAAGTTTAGCAGGTTCCAAAGTGAACACCTAATCATCAGAGTCTCAAGTCTAAGTCAGTAAGTCAGCAAGTTGGTCAACTCAGAGTATCAATAGCTTATCACCCAATCAGTCTCACCAAAACCCTGATCACTTCATGTCCTAGGATGAAGCTTTCTTGTGATGGACATAAGCATCAGGTACCCCACAATAGTTTAGCCTTGGCTAGCAGTACGATGAACATTAACTTGTTTGTTTACTTTATTTGGTCTTTTTGACTTATCTTATTTTTGCGCTCATTTCAAGGACCTCTTGATGATGCCTAAACAAAAAAGGTTTAGAGAGAAAGGAATGGGGCAATGATCATTATCTTTTTATCTGCTGTGCTTGTTGGATGTTCTTGTAAAATAACTTGGTGAATACTTGCTTTGTTGGGTCCATCCTAGCAAGGTTTTCGTATGTCAAGTGTGAACAAGAGCACTCCTATCTGATTGTCGAGTCAAAGTCCATCACACTAGGTGCAACGCCATCCTGGTTCTTAATACCTTGATGCATCATACCTACGTGTGTTATCAAACATAAAGAAAGGTATGCTCTTTTCCCATCCCTGGATAAGCAATACATCATCATCATTCATCATCATATCCAATAAAGTCTCGATGACTAGAGGACTTGTTGGACTTCTTCATCTTCTCGAATTTAAGAGTTGATCCCTCTTATTCTTCTATCCTCTTTAGCGCTAACAATGCATCCATCTTGCATCCATGCTGCATTCATCCTCTCATCTTGCATAATCACGTCATATCATTATAGGACAACATCATCCATCTCATCCATCTCACATGCATTGCATAATCATTTAAGGATAATATAAATTTGTTATTCTAAGCATCTTCCAAACATCTCATTTACATCACCATTATCATATAGTCTCATCATCCATACATCCATTTTGAACCTCTTTATCGTGAGATCCACCTCAAATCGAATCTTTTCGCTCGATCTCTGGAGGGGGCGATGTACTAGCGTATTTCGTTTCGTTGGGGCATCTGAAAATCAAAAATTTTAATTTTGATGTCGGCAACATCATTTTTTGAACCAATGCAACGAGTACATTGCTTCAAAGAGGGGCAAAATGTAGACATGCAAAAATAACAATCATGCATCATACAAATTAACATTCATTTCTTCTATTAATCAATTAAAGCAATTTATTGATTAATTTCCTAAGGTTCATTAAATAAATCAAATTATCTAATCCTTATGTTCTTCTCATTTGATTTAATAAATCAAACTCATTTAATTAAATATCAAATCCCTAAAACTCCTTAAGTTAATTAATCTAAATTAATTAACTTCTAATCATAATTATCATTCTCTAGCTTTTGACTCAACTAGAGTCAAATCCAAACTCTCAACTAACCCACCCACTTGCACCAATAAATCATTTATTTGATTTATTATTTCCTCTAATTACATTCAAAATGGAATATTCTTCCAATTTAAATCTTCCCCCCAAAATGGACTTGTCCCTTCCAACAAGGTTTTAAATGCTATTTGCACAAGTCAAACTTGGCATTTAATGCACCTTTCATTCCCCCTAAACATGTCATTTCATCCAAATTTGAATTTCAAATTTGCACATTGGCCAAGACTTGCACATTCCTCACCCTTCAACACTTTGACAAGTGGCATCTTGTCATTGGCTCATGAATGATCCCACATTCATCCAAATCTATCACTCTTCCTAATCTTGAATCTATAAAATGCAAAGCATTTCAACACAAATGATCAAAGGATTGGAAAACAGACAAATCCTGCTTCTTCTCCTCAATCTTTACAATCATGTGGTCAATACTTGCTACCATTTGATCTACAATGAAGGGCGATGGAAGCCCTCATTAAGTTAAGCGGGAAAGTTTTTCCTACATATCACTGGTAATCTGGGTTAGCTTGGCCCTGCACTCTCCCACATGTTGGATGGCCTCATGTATAGAGATGAGAATATTTATGCCCATGACTGCTGCTGTTCGATCCTCAATTCCCACACTGCTGAATGCTTCATTGGAGGCTGTATATAATTTTCCCAATAATCGCTTGGCCTCTGGGACTTTATCAGAAATCATCTCCTACACCTGCTACATCGATTTTCTAACCACCCCCCATAAACTGGTTGCCTACACCATAAATTTTAGAGTGGGCTGCAATGTAAGGTATAATGCTTTTACCTTATCTTAGTATGAAGCATGTAGCTCCTTGGTAATCTCCAGTGAGTTCATTTGGGGTGTAGGAGGTTGGGCTCTCAAAAGATCCAATTCTACAATTTTGCTGCTCAGCTCTACCCTCAATTTTTCCATGCTTCCCTCTGGGATGGACAACCGATTCCTAAGAGCAGAAACCTCTCTCTCCTTCTCTCCCAAGGCCAATTTCATCTGCCTTCACTTTTTGGTTTCTTGCTCCAAAGCGACATTCATCTCGTTTACTTCCTCACTCGTGCTCTGTCGGAGCTGTTTTAGGCCATCATTCGCCTACTTCAATTCATCACAGAGGGTCGCTTAAATCACTCATCATTGCTCAATCTCTTTTCATAGGACCAGAACAACCTCCACACCCAAACCCTGAATCTCATTGACTTTGTTTTCAATAGCATTATTTTCATTCCACAACCAATTGATTTAGACCTCTTGGGCCTTATGCTTATTTTCCCAAATATCCACCTTTCCCTTCAGCTCTTTCATTTTCCCATCCTTTTTCTTCATCTGACGAGTGAGCTTGAGGAAGCTGGTAGTCACCACCCTCTAGGTCTCTTTCATTAGTTCAACCTTATCCTATGGACGAGCTTGTTGGAAATCTAGCCCTACGACATTGACAAAATAATCGCTTGGCAACATTTCTCCAACCGACTTGATCACATTGGGTTTAATATTTGCAAACATCAATGAATTTTGGCCTTCATTGGAAATGGTTTGCAAAAGAGGCTTTGCTTTCCTGCCTACATCATTTTCCCTCCTTTTCTATATGTGTCTCACCTAGACATTTTTTCTTGCATCCACCTACAAAAAATATTCGTAGGGAAAAATACCTAGCCCACCATGAAAAAAGGGAACTCTCGGGGAACTGCTAGTGGGAATGATAGCGTGCTCAATGTATTAGTCCATTTGGTAGGCCTCATAAAAATTATCAGGGAGAAAGCTGGGATAAATTGACTACCCAAAGATGATGAAAACATGGAGGAAAGAAAGGTCGGGGAAGAACTTACAGACATACAGGGTCTTGGGGATACAAATTTCTAACTCAGAGGGTCAGGACATGCAACCATTTGAGTTTCAAGGGCGGGAGAAAAAGTAGATGATGGAAAGGGACCTCATAGAGAAATAATATTGGTTTTCCCTGGATAACCAGTGATAGGAACACCTGGTGCGAAGGACGTATCAGGGGTAGATGCAGAGGATACCAAAGACATAGAAGAGATGAAAGAAGGGGGAAAACATATGTGGTCTTCTCGTATACTAGCAGTAGGTACCACCACTTCTTCACGCAATGACTCTTCTCCTTTTCCAGCTTCCTTCGTTGTGGACTTTTCTCATCTAGAGAACTATCTGGATCCAAAATAACCTTTCAGTGGCATCCAAAACTTCTCTTCCTCTTCACGCCATGACTAGAGGAGCTAGTGGGCTCTAACATCTGTGTATTTGAAGAGTCCTCCTATTATGACTATTGTCCACTAACTGTCCCTCCTCGTGCAGGATCTTTTTCAACTATGGGAGCCCTCTGGGCTACCTCTTCTCCATGCTTCAGAGTTGCACTTTCAACCTCATAGAACTTTTTACAATCTGAAGGATTAGGAGATTATTCACTGTCCAGATGCTCACGAAACCAAATATCATCAAACGTGTCATCTGAGTCCATCTCTTGGAAGAGCCCATTAGCCATTTTTATCTCCTTCCTATACATCCAAAATTTTTTAATTATGTCAAGCTTCCACCAAAGCTTGTTCAATTGGCTGCATAAAAAATGATTTATTTTGTGATTAGGGTTGGGATTCGCCATTACATGATAAAAGTTTAGGCAAGGCAGTCGACCCGAGCTGGAAGGGATATATTCTAGGCCGAAGTATAATCTCACATTCCCCTCATTTGCATTTCTCTGAGGGTCCCAAAATGGCCGAGGCTGGTGTGGAATCTTTATGCCAATCTCTAATAGATTGCCCTCCAGATTATACCACTAGGTGTCATTGATGACCATTAGCCCAAGGTAACCCAATTTAGAGTATAAAACCTCAGAGCCATTTACCCTTGAGCTCTTTTTCTTTACCAACGATATAGAGCTGAACATGGCTGGTAGTGTCAAATGGGAAGTTAGATGTTTCCCTCCCCAGTAATCATTTTCAATGTTGCATAGCTTCCTAAAAACTTTGAGGGCCAGTACCCTATCAGAGAAAAAAAATGCAAGAGCTGGAAAGGTTCCTAGATGAAACCTTGCATGTGAAGAATTGTGAAATCTTTTCTGAAGAACCAATCTCAAGGTGGCACAAGCCCCCTCATCCATGATATTTGGCTCTATGCCAAGCGAGCAGACATACTTCCTCTATTGTGATCCAAAGCTTGCAAAGTTGGAGCTAGGAAAGCATCTGGAAACATGTAGTAATCAAAAGTTTTTGAAAGGATAGGAGTCCAAGTCAAGACCAACTTTCTCACACCATATTCATCAAATGCTGCCAGGGGCATATACTATTGGAAATAGTCAATATTTTGATGTAAAATTATGTAGATTAAGAAGGAGGGATACCTAAACTTGGAACCAAGTTCAAAATCACTCATTTGTCAGCACATCCCTTCAACTATGACTTTTGGAAAGTCCATCAGCAGAGGCGTGGCATTCTTTTCCAACATAAAGTTGAGACTCATCTGGAAGTCACAAACTTCCCTATCTGTATCAAACCCACACACCAATTCCAACATGGAGAAGATGAAGGATGAACCTATTTTAAAGGCACCCAGACCAAGTGGGAAGCTAAGAGGGATGAAATTATCGGATGGTTGACCCATCTTGGTGTTATAAAATTGTTGTGCCATCTGAAGAATCCTCCAGTAACCTTGTAGTCTAGAAATATAAAAATATTCAACTTTCTCAAGAGAGTTAAAAGGAATGCATAGCATATCTTGAAGTGCCCTGGGGTAGATTGCCACCTTGAAATTTTGGCTGCTTATGATTCTCGTACGATCGTCGAAACATTTCGTGTAGGCCACCACAATCTCCAGAAAATGATGCACCAAAGGAACCATGTACTGGGGAAGCCCACAATTCTACAAACTTCTGTGAAAAGGATTAGTAATTTTCTTCATTTTTTCACATGAAGCCTCCCTTAATCTCTTGGGGTTCTGAGATAACTCAGGATCTAGAACATTATACCAATATTTTGATATCAAAGCCTAGTTTTTAGGAGAAACCATGCTTAATAATTTATTGTCCATAGGATTTGTGTAGGGCCATGATGGCTTTGCTGGAATACTTGGGCATATATATTGATGCAAGGCACAAGCATTCTTCATTCTTCAATACTCTATGTGCCTACGACCTGTTTTGAATGCTCTACAATTTCAACCATTTTCTTGTATTTTCGAAGAAATTTGAAAACTTTACAACTTAGCTTATGAAAACACTTCTCTTTTTTGCAAATGATTCAGACAGTTACACACTTTTTCAAGCTTACACAATAAATTCCCTTCACATGCTCCAATCGGTCTTTTTGATTTTTGAGAAAATCAGTATAGCAAGGGTACGTGTAATCTTTTCACACTAGTTATTCCATGCACCACTAACCCTTTTTTGAGCATACCAAGAGATCACCAACCTTCCAAAAGACTACACATTTAAGAGATATGACCTCTCATACTATGGCTCTTTATTTTTCTTGGAAAAAGCACTGAATCAGCATTACCATATCTTTCGCAAGCCTTTGCATTTATTGATTACTTGATCGTAATTAGGCGCATCAACCAATGACCTCATCTTAAGAGATTTGCTTTGATTTAAACAGGACAACAACATTCTATATGTCGACAGTTGGCTCCCTCATGTCCTCTTTCAAAAACTCAAACTAAGCAAGTTGCAACCATATCTAATTATCTCCATTATTTCACATGCCACAATACTAGTTATCAAGGCTCCTCAACACCATTTTCTTTTGATGTAATCATACCTTGCTTAATTAGGGAGGACCCTAACCATCTATAATTAGGACCCTTGGCATCCTTGCTAATCCACATTTACATTCAACATTCTTAGAAATTAGGCCCTAGTACATCTTTAGTAATATATTATTTGGCTAGAGTAGCAGTAGATATGGAAATGCCAATTAGACTGGTCTGCAAAAAGATCCAAGCCGCTTTTCTAGGAAATATTAGGTGTAGGCGTTTAAAACGCATAACTGGCATAAAAAACCTTTTGTATGTAAAATCCATTAAATGGGTGCTAAGCAAGGATTGTGTGGAGTATGAGGACTAGTACAGAGTGAATACTAGCATCAACTCACACTTTGTAGCTTCCTTGTTGGACATCGGCGTTTCAAAATGGAAGATTTTGGAGCTTACAAAGAGGGTTTTTCCCCAATGCTACCTCAGAGGGTTGGAGAATGTGGTAAGAGCTGTTGAATTCAACCATGGAGTTTCGTCCATTTGCAACTTGTTTCAAATTCTCATGGAAGGAGGACCAATGCCAACTAGGCCCTTCCTACGTGGATTTGAGTTTGAGACCCATAAGGAATATCGTAGCAAGGTTCGTGTCACCTGCCACTTCCTGATGAGAATACATAATGTTGAACCCTTCCATGAGGTGCAATGGTACAAGAACTTTGAGAGGATGGTGTTTCCTCACCATGCGCCACCTGCTACTATTGCTAGACCTTCCAATTCCTGAAGATATGTGAAAAAATCTCTTTTTTTAGTTTTGATTTTGACAAATTTTTCCACACTGCTAGCGAAAACATATATATGTATTCTGTAACATGGCCAAGGGCCCCGCTGATCAATATGTATACAAATTTAAATGTTCCCACAATTAATACAATACATATATCTTCTATATTATGGTTCCTTCCTCATTTTATTTCAATTTTGCACCATGTAGTTGTTAATTTATTAAAGCACTGAGAATAACCCAAAACTAACAAAGCAGGGGAAATATATACATATCTACAAATTTACTTCAAGAGTTGAATCAATTAATTTTTTTAAGATGTATTCCATTAACTGGAATACCCAAGGCTTCACCTTCCATAGTTTCTAACTCAAATGAGTTGTATTGCTTGCATTGGGTGATCTTGAAAGGTCCTTCCTAGAGGCTGATAGACTTGCCATGTTGATCGAGGTTTGCTCTGCGCTCGTTAAACTTGAGCACCAAGTCTCCAAATTTTAGAACCTGTTCAGACGTCTTCCTATCGAACCATCTCTTTACCACCTATTGGTGGTTTTTCATTGCCTCGAGAGCATGCTCTCTTTTCTCCCAAACCTCAAGTAACTCTGAAAACCACACCTCCATTGCTCCATTTTTCTCAATTTCAACGGACTTGAGTAGTTGGATTGTGGGGATTTCCATAGAAATTGGCAATAATGCCTCCTTCCTGTAAACTATCTCGTAAGGAGATGTTTTCAATATTTTATTTGGTGTGATATGGTCTGCCCATAGTGTTGTCTAGAGATGTTTATGCCACTCCCTTTGATGTTCCAAACCTATTCTCTTGATTAGCCTGATGAGGTTCTTGTTTGTATATTCAGTAAGGCCATTCCCTTGTGGGTAGTAATTAGAAGATGTCTTCAGGACGACTCCGTATTTTAGTGCAAATTGGCTCATTTTGGAGCTGAGAAAAGCTTTAGCATTATCAGATATAATTGTCTTCAACAAGCCGAACTTGGCCACTAGTTCCTTTATGAAGTTTACAATTTCTGCCTTTGTTGCATTCTTCAATGGTATAGCCTCAACCCATCTGGTGAAGTATTCATTTGTCATTAGTTTCCACGTGTTTGGCTGATGAAAAAGGATTGATCATGCCAATGAAGTCAAGACCCCATTGAAAAAATGGCTCTTCCACCACAATTGGTTTAAGTGGTATAGCAACATTTTTCCTTTTTTCTGACAAAAAAATGACACTCACTGCAAGACTTCACTAATGAATATGAGTCATTGAACAATGTAGGCCAAAAATAACTAGCACATATGATCTTGATTATAGTAGTTTTTGTTGAAAAATGACCTCTGGGTGGGCCATTGTGATATTGCTCCAATATCCTTTTTTACTGCTCTTCAATTACACATCTTAACAAAATAAATTGAAATTTCTCTTAAAAAGAACTCCCTCTAAGACTACATAACCATTATTTTTCAATCGATAAAAATTCCTCTTAAATGGGGGGAGGTTGGACGGATACCTTCCTATTTGCATAAAATTAATTTGGGCATCCAGCCAGTCATCTCCAAAGCTCTCTTCATCTAACAGCACAGGTTCTGGGACTTCATACTCAACAATTTCCTTATTTTTCTCTACCAGATATTCACACAACCCCTTCCATTTCACAGTCCTATCTAGCTTGATCTCGATGTCATATTCGAGAATCTTGGTTATCCAGTTAGCCCATTTCTTGGTGATTTCACCCTCCATAATGTATTCTCACATACTAGGGTGCGACACAATAACAATCACCTTGTTGCATGATATAAGGTGTTGGGACTTCTTCAACCCCTTGATGATAGAAAAAGCTTGCTTCTCCACAAATTTGTATTTCACCTCATATTCTTTCAGGGTGCACGAATAGACGAAAATAGACTATTTTCTTTTATCTTCATTGTCCTTCTGCATTAGGACAACAACAATATTGTTGCCACCACCAAAGATGTACATAATGAATTCTTTTGATAAATCTGGGATCATCAACATGGGAGTAGAAGAGATGACATCTTTTAATTGTTCGAAATATTTTCTAGCTTCCATTGTCCATTTGAAAGTCTGGTCCTTTTTCAGCATCAGGGTGATAGGTCAAATGATCCCTTTTTGAACCGGCTAATGAAATTAACCTTTCCCAAAAAATATTGAACTCCCTTTTTGTTGATAGGTAGAGGGAGTTCCATGATTTCTTTAACCCTCTTTGGATCAATAGCGATACCCTCCTTCGAAACAACATAGCTTAACAGCTTTCCCTACGGGACCCCAAACACACATTTTTTTAGGTTTAAAGAAATCTCGAACTCTTGGCTTTTCTAGAAGACAAGCTTGAGATGATCAAAATGATCCTTAGAATGTTTTAAAAACATGGTTAGGTCATCCAGATAAATAAGAATAATATTTTGTATCAAATCCTTAAAGGAAATTTCCATAGCTCACTAGAAAGTGGCTCCGGCATTTGAAAGTCCGAAGGGAATTTTAGTATAAGCATATGTCCTCCACCTGGTAGTAAAAGTTGTTTTGTGCTGGTCCTCCTCTCTCACATGAATCTAATTATAACCAAAAAAACCATCCAACATTGAAAACATTTCGGAACCAACAATTATTTGCAGAATTACCTCCATTGAAGGGAAGGGGTAATGGTCCTTCAGGGATGCTCGATTCAGTTCTCGAAAGTCGACGCACAGCCGTATGTCATCGTTCTTCTTCTAGATTGGCACCAGGTTAGAAACCCAAGTGTTGTGCTTGATTGAGAACACTATCTGAGATGCAATCAATTTATTTAATTCCTGTGACATGAGTGACTTGATCTTTTGATTGACTAGCCTTTGCCTTTGATGCACGGGTTTTTCTCCTTCTAGTAGCTCAATGGTATGTTGGATAATCCTGGGATCATATCCCTTAAGATCATTATATGACCATGCTACTACATTTGAATAATATTCACAAAATTGTTTCAACCTTTCTTTATTCTTCTGACAGACTCCTTTTCGAACCTTGAGCTTTTTATCCTCTCCGATACGCAAATCGGTATAGTCGCCTTTATTAGCTAAAAGATTTATCTTGTCTTTCATTGCATCATCAGAATAAAAAAGACTCAAGAGTGAATAGACCCTTGGGAAGCTTGTTTTATTGCAATTGGATTACTTGATCTCCATAGGCCTTGGTGATCTTTGGCTGTAATTGATCGAAAAATTCTCTAGACAGCTATAGAAATGATGTGATATGAGTATCACTATCAAAAAAATGCTAGTCTTGATCATTGTTTGGGACCGTACATCGCACGATCACTCGCACTGAATGTTTTTTGTTAATCAACTCAGAAGATGGCTCAAATTGAAATCCAACAATTGCCATTTGGTCAGCTTCAGAGTTATGTTCTCTGGGTACAACTTGGATATTCAATTCCTTAAAGCCTTCAATTAGATCCAAGACCCTATGCTAGTATGATCGCATACGGACATTCTTTGTAGTAGATAGCCCTTAGATTTGGTTGACCACCAATTCTGAATCTTTGAACACACATATTTTCTTTGCACCCATTCTCTCTACCCAGCTCAGAACCATGGACAAGTCCTTTGTATTCTGATTCATTGTTTGAGCATGCGAACTAGAAGCGGTAAGACCTCAAGGTCTTATCCTTGTATGGAGAGAACAAACATATTCGTGCACTGGCTCCTACTCTACATCTTGCTCTATCAAAGTGCAAGGTCCATAACTCAGAGGATCCTCCACCTCCAAACTCTTGAGTCACTCTGGGCATAATCCGGTCCTCTTCATGTATGATATACATTCCTAACCCAGTTGCATGATAGTTACAGAAAGGGTCTGTATCTATAAACTCATTCAAAAGAGTCTCCTTTTCCTCTTTTTGGGAGTTTCTTGCTTCTTCTTCCTCAAGGAGTTCAACATTGAGCCTCTCTTTGGAAGTGATTGAGGTATCTATTGGATCAAAATTGATCATGGCTTCATCAACCACATGTTCAGAATGCAAGGATTCTGAAAATAACTTCATCTTCGCTCCATGCTTCGTTCTTAGAATCAAGTGAGACTAGTCCAATGCTAGGTAGCCTCCAACATTTGTAGTGAATTATTGGAACAAACATATCCCAAATAGAGGAGGGATGCCGATGAGCATAGTATCTTGATTCGCGGTAATGCTGGGACAGGTAAATAATGTCATGGGCAATTCTTTTAATTACTCTGATGGTTTCAACCTTTTTCCCATCAAGTTTCATGACTCCTTTATTAAGAGGCTTGTATTTGAGCCCCAGAGCATCGACCACTTGCTTAGGCATGACGGTGGTCCTAGCACTAGAGTCAATCATACAATTATGCAACAGGTTGTTACCAATGATAAGTGTTAGAAAGAAAGGCTTGGGTTTAGGCTTACTCTTTTTTTCGGCTTTCTTTTCTTCTTGTTGATTTGCTAAAACTCTATCCAAGTCTGGCTTGGATGTCTTATCCTTTGAGGGTTGCTCCAACATCTTCATGTCTTCCTCTCCTAATAATACCTTCTACAATAGTACATTTTTCTCTGGGATGGCCAGGATATCCCACAAGGAAAAATTAACAGAGGATTTATTTAGTTGCTCCACCATGTTGAATGGAGTTCATGACTGATGAGTCACATTAGCTTTCTCCTTCTGCTTCGCAACTGGTACATTCGGCTTTTTGGCAATAGTCGAGGTGGCCATGGGAGCTCTTATCATTGGAGGAGGTGGATTCAAGGAACTGGGAGCATCTACCTTGGACTATTGTGCAACTGATGATAGATTTTCCAATGGACTAGGCATTGAATTAGGTGAACCCTCAGTTGGAAAATATGTGAATTCTCGAGTGAGTCTCCTCTTTGAATGTGTATTATAATCTGACTGCACTTGCGACACTTCGACTACTGGAATATCATTCAAGAATGCCAACTCTTCTCCTTCTATCCAAAAAAAAAGCGCATGGCTGGGAGTTATTTAAAGCTCTTGCTCTATAGACATTCCTTGCATTTGAGAAGTGAGAACTACATCATCCATTTGTTGAGAGACTTGTGTATGACCTCTGTGATCAGGGGCAATGTCTTGACTTTGTTGCTCTGCTATTCTCTCTTGCAAATTCCCTCTCGGACAATTTTGGGGCATATGTGCATCATTACAAGGGAAGCACCATGACTTAGTCTCCTTGGAAAGATTGTTTTGCCCTACTACTAGCTCCTTCCTTGAACTAGGATGGATGGTCTACATCGGCATAGTCATAGGGATGAATTGGTTGTTCTGTTGAGCCTAGGTATTATTGCACGACCTATCTTGCCATCGGTTCTACTAGAAAGGAGCCTTCCTGCCTTGGTATTTGTGGTAAGTAAGCTTTTGGTAGCTATATTTTTCCTGCTTCATACTGGTTAATTCATTTCTCATAGTTCGCATATGCTCCTTCATCTCATTCATTTCAGCCATCAGAGGGTTAGGCACTAGAGCCACACTCAACGTCATTCTTGGGTACACATATATAGACTAGGGAGGAGTTGCATGAGCGCTAGTTGAAGCTACCTCTGATTCTGATGTGTTGAACTCTTGGACTAATGGCATGATAGGTCTCGAGGCCAATTTTTTGGCAGCAATAAGATTGTAGGCATTAGGTAGAGTATTTCTACTGAGAGCTTGTAGCATCATAGAAATATCAGCATTTATGGACTTTATATAAAACATGAATGCCAGGTTTGGAGGCAATCGACTACCAATAGGAACTCTCTGCCAAGTCGAATGAAATCGAGCATTGAAATCAGCCAGAGCATCATGGGGAGCTCGCTTTATATGATCCAGCTGGTCATATAGCAAAGACTTGTCGCCAACATTTGAGAAGCGTTCCTAAAAAGGATCTCCAAGATCATCCCAAGTGGTAACTGTATTAGTCAAAAGAGTACGATACCAGTTCAACGCCCTACCTCTAAAAGAGTCAGTGAATAATCTTAAAGCCACATTCTCATTAGTAATATCATGCACTAGACATACATCAGCTACATCCTACAAGTGCTCCGTCAGAGTTTTTGAATCATCCCTAGAGAACTTAGTGATAGCCTTTAAAGTGGATGTCTGGATTGGAGCCCATATTGCAGGAGGTATAGGCACTACCAAAGACTACCAACATCCCAGGCTACATAATTTCTAGCAGCCATTGGCATAGGAGACGGAGGAGAAGAGGGAGGCGAAGTATTAACTTTTCGACCTCTCGTCTGGATTGAAACTAATGATGGTACAAGCAAGCTAGGAAATCTTATAGTTTGAGACCTAGTGATGGGCCTATGGCTCATACACTCCTATTAATCAAACAAGCGTGCTAGTTTACGTCCCACTGGGCATGCCAAAAAAAGAATTGTTGACACAAAAATTTGTAGGGGCAACAACCTTATGGGAAACTTAGCTATTGGGGGACCTGTGCGCGTAGCTAAGTGACCTTCGATATTTTATCAAAGCCAAATCTTCATTTTTATGGGAGGGAGGTAAAGGGTGATAATATTAACATGAAATAATCAAAACTAAACTAAGGCGATGCACCAAATCATAAGAGAAATAACTAAGTACAATTTTGAGACAAGGGCTCGAAGAGTAACTATTGTTTATCAAATAGATGCTTCCCAACACTACAAACATAAGAACATCACACTCTTTGCATAATATTACTCATACAACATAAACCAACACAGAAGAGTAGCAACATGATCTATATTTTATCAAGCTACATCAAGATTACAAAAGCTTGAGACAAATGTTCATATACTCCAAAAAATATAAGCACAGTTTAATGTCACATTAAATGCATAAAAAAAGAAAGGCGAAATTGACTGGCACAATCTACAAGTTTAAATGTAATAGAAAACACTACAAAAGGCTCATGCCCATTGCTCGGGAATATTTTTAAATCTATCTAACAACAACCTATAAAATGAGGAAAAAGGCTGCTTAAATAAGGCAACCCACCGCCTGAAAGCCCAATGAGAAAGGTGCCATGAGGAAGCCATCAATGATCCAGATCTTCTCGAGCTGGCACCAATAGAAAGATCATCGAGCATTTTGCTAGCAAGCATGTCCCCTTTGAAACCTCGAGCACATATCAACAGAAGAAAAAAAATGGTAGTAGAAGGGAAAACGTGGCAGTAGAACGGATACTGAAGCATAGGCATCGAACCGAAGATAACAGAGGCAGGAATGAGTACCACGTGTCGAACACATGGAGCCCAAGAAAAGAAAGGTGAGATGGCTCAAGAGAAATCTCGACTAGGAAGCCACGTGTTCCAACACTCAGAAAAAGAAACCTCAGTGTGGGCCCAACTCAAAAAGAGTCATGCGAGCACCACACATAAAGCATACGGATCTCAGCAAAATAAAAATCATACGGCCCAACTGAAAGCTCCGATAGGAAGCCACATGTTCCAATTCTGAGAAGCTATGAGTGATATGGAAAAGGAAAAGCGATGGAATGAAAATAAAAAATGCGAAGGTAAAGCGGTGAGTGAATAAACATTCAAAAGCATCAGGTATCTCACCTTAGTTTAGCCTTGGCTAGCGGTATGAAGAACATTAGCTTATTTTTTAAATTTGTCTTGGTCTTTTGGGACATATCTTATTTGCACTCATTTCAAGGACCTCTTGATGATGGTAAACAAAATAGGTTTAGAGAGAAAGGAATGGGGAAATAATCATTATCTATTTTATCTGTTGTTCTTGTGGATTACTCTTGTAAATTAACTTAGTCATGCGCACTTTTTTCAGTTTGTGGCGAGGATGTTTTAGATATCCTGTTGACCACATAGGAAGGCTTGCTTTCCTATGTTTGGCCTAAGATGTTGAGAATGTATAAACTACATCTTGAATAAGTTCTCATATGCTAAGTGTGAACAAGAATAATCCTATCTGATTGTTGAGTCAAAGTCCATCACACTAGGTACCACACCATCTTGGTCATTTATACATTGATAAATCGTACCTATGTGTGTTATTAAACATAACTTAATTAGCCCTTTAAAAATCTTGACTCCTGGTAAGCAAATCACCATCATTCTAATGACTTGTGGGATCTCGTTTTCTTCTATCTTCATTCCATAGTAACATGGTATCATGACAATTAATTAGAACATTGCCAATGCACACACCCTACATCCACCAAATAATCAGCATAAGTGCATATCATATCATATAGATCATACCACATTATTATCATCTTAAGTTATGAGGAATAATATAGATTTTTTATTCTAAGTACCTTAAGAAATAATTGCATTACATTCATTTCACATCATACATGAATCAGTAAGGACATAATAAAATCATTAGCATCCATTATCATCATTAATCATTTTGATATCATTTATCATTTGCATATCGACACATCATTACTAGAATACATTACATCCATGTAATCATCAAAATGCATAGAAAATATACAAAAAGAAATACATCCATCATATATAGAAGCATACATCATATTGCATGAGCTTAAAATAGAAGCATATCATAACATCTCATACAAAATTAAAATGCATCCATGCATCATAGGAAATATCATAAATCAAATCATCTCATATATATCATCAAAAATATACTGTCATGGTACAAAAATGGATCAAGTGTACATCAAAATACATGATACAATAGGGGGAATAATCAGAGCCTAGGAATCAAAAAATTGGAAAACTATCTGTGATCAAAGAGTTGTCCCTACTACCTATGCCCCTCACCCTCTGGCCTATCACTGTGATCCTCTAGAGGCCTCATCCCTATCTGCTAAGAATATTTTGGCACCTGGCCTACTGTTGGCACTGCCTGTCTGTAATGTTGTTGATAATATTCGGCCTCTCTGACTACCTCTCTGTAAGCCCATAAGGAAACTAATTGACCCTGGGATAATACAGCCATACCCTCTAGCTACCTCCACCGACCAACCTCTTGATCCCTCTTGGATTGAGCCTAGTCCCTCTTAGTAGTGACTTTCAAAACCTTCTACCGAGCGTAATCCCTCTCTGCAGTCAATACCTGAATCTGACCCTACAATTGTTGGATCAATGCATCTTGGTGATCTGGTTGCCCTAGTGGCTGCTACTATGGGACCACTTTGTCCCCATCTCCCAGCTGGTCATCCTATATCCCTACCCATGGAGGTGCCTATTTTCCTAATCTCTGGGAGGTGTCTGATGAGGAGGTGGTCCACCTCCTCCTCTATCCCCATCCCCATCTTCATTGCCTCTCCCCCTTGTCCTCTACCCCTACCGACTGATCTCCCTTTGGGCCTCCACCATGGGAGTGTCGCGCAAGGAACTCTCAATCTCAAAGGAGGCCTAAACCAATCTCTGTATGCCTAGGTCACTCTTGCATGTACTGGCCCTTGATCATACGGCCACGGCCTAACCACTAGTTGCCTGAATGAGGACACTACCTCAGCTGTTGAGATGGGTTGACCCCATGCTGTCTCTCTAGTGATACGAGTGAAGATCACCACGTACTAATCATCCAGCCTATCCTGAATCTCGCCAAACTATCGGGCCACCCTGTTTTGAAGGTAAATCTCTATCATGGCATGATCTCAGCCTTGCATCCATTTGTCCTATCAAGAAAAAAATAGCTCCTCTGTGTCTTCGTACTAGGGGCCTATGCCCATCCAAGGCCTCCAAATGAACTCTCTCATCTCATCAAGAACCCATTGCCAATGGGCGATCCCACCTATGCTAGTGTGAGTGAAATGGATCTATACCCCCCATACCACTAGACAACGGGGTCATCAATATCAAGAAAAATCAAGGTGATATTTGGATGGAGTACTAGAATCTACTCCCATGCCTAGATATGTAACAAAGTAACTCCAGCCCTGAGGGCCCAACTGTCTAGGTATGTGAGCTCATGTAAATCCATGTATAAGGAATCCGACATCATTGGACCCCAAGCAAAGCACTCTCAATGGACACACATCCACTCCCATGTCTAGATTGAAGTATCGGCCCTGTCGATCTAGTGCCACAAGGCCAGAAATGATGGCCGCATTGATCAACCTGTAGGTCGGCGCTCTACCCCGATATCATTCCAAGTCAATCTTTCCATCAGAAAGAATGAGCTCATCAACACCCATAACATCTGTGTTGTTTTGGGATGTATCATTCCCTCGTCAACACACTCACCCTCATCCTCATCCTCATCTGGATGTATCCTTCCCTATCCTTGTGTTGTTTTGGGATGTATCATTCCCTCGTCAACAACACTCATCCTCATCCTCATTGGGATGTATCCTTCCCTATCCTTGTGTTGTTTTGGGATGTATCATGTCCTCATCAACAACACTCCATCAACCATCCGCCCAACCTCGATTGTACCTGGATTGGGGCAACATCACATTTTTTTCTTCTTGCATCCATTTGTGCTCACATTTATCTCTCATCACTTATCATCATTTCTTATCCATCAACTTACATCATCATTTTCATATCCCCTTTCCTCATCTCATCTTTCATCTTTTCCCCCATCTCTTCCTCCTTCTTCTTCCTCCTCCCCCCACTTTCTTTCTTTCCTTCTTCTCTTTCTTTCTTTCCTCTTCCCCCTCCCTCTTTCCTCCCGCCTGTGGGGTGGACACGCCCTCGTACTGCCGGGGCGAACCCGCCCTCGGTCTGTAGCTGGGCGGATCCACCCCTTGCAGCGGGGCGAACCCGCCCTCAGCCTGCAGCGGGGCAGATCCTCCCTCCTGGGGTGAACCCGCCCCATCCTGGGGCGTACCCGTAGTGGGGTGGACACGCCCTCCCGGGGCGAACTCGCCCCATCTTGGGGCGTACCCACCCTCCCGGGGCGGACACGCCCCTTCCCGGGGCGAACTCGCCCCATCTTGGGGCGTACCCGCCCTCCCGGGGTGGACACGCCCCTTCCTGGGGTGAACCCGCCCTCCCGGGGCGAATTCGCCCCTTCCCGGGGTGTACCTTCCCTCCCAGGGCGACCTCGCCCCTTCTGCAGTGGGGCACATTCGCCCCTCTGCAGCACTTTTTCTCTTTTTTCTTCCCGGGGCCGTCATTTGCAAACCGTGTGTCGGATCAACTTCGTTCAAAAGGCAAAGTTGCTTATTTTTTTGAGCTCTTTCCAACCATACCCTCCATTTCTTTCTATTGATAGATTTTTTTTGGGACCCCTCTCTTTTCCCTCCCCTTTTAAAAGGTATTTTTACCTTTTATTTACCGTTTTATTCCTCTAACTAATCCCTTCCCTTCTCGGTGCCGCTATTTGCACCCCGTTTGTCCAATTGACTTCGTTCATAAAGAAAACTTGCCTAATTCTTTTCCCTCTTTCCAACTATACCATCCATTTCTTCCTATCGAGAGGTCACCTGAGACCCCTCTCTTTTCCCCCGTTGCCCTCTCGAGGGGGCATACCTACCCTTCACATTTACCATTTTTTCTGACTATAATCAACACCTTCCACGATTGGGGTATCTTCATCCATTCCTCATTAATTGAATGACTCAAATCCTCTTCCCCATGCTGGGGCATCATATTCCCGATTACTTCCTCTATAGAGTCATCTGCACTTTCTTTTCTTCGAAGCACGGTTATTCTAACAGCACTTCGAAGAGGGGCAAAATGTAGACATCCAAATTTGATCACTCTCATATGATCAAAATCATCTATTTTATTCATCTATTTCATTAATAGTGATTAAATAATTTATTTAATCATTATTTCATTTTCTGCCTAAGGTTCCTAAAGTATCTAATTAAATAAATTAAATACTTTACCTTACCCCCTTGTCTTCTCTTCTCTAAATTAAATAAACATGACAAATTATTTAATTTAGTCATTTAACCTATTTAGATTAAAAACCAATTTTTAATTCTTCCTTTTTCTCTTTCCTTGTCACATTCTCCATAACCCTCTTCTAATCCGGATTAAATTAA